>VZSF01007399.1:112042-260224 GCA_013398295.1 Chionis minor
GGGCCGGGCCGGGCCGGCAGGCTGCAGCGGGGCGGGGGGGAGCTGGCCGGAGCCTCTCCGCCCTCCCGGCCGCGCAGCGGGAAGGGCCGGGAGCGGCATCGGGGGCGCCCCGGGGACGGAGCCAGGGTGGGCTCCGGGGGTGCTGCCGGGGCCCGGGCACGGCGACGCCTCCGGCCGAGCGGGAGGGAAGGAGGGAGGGAGGGAGGGAGAGAAAGCGGGCGGCTGTTCCCCGTCCCCGTCCCGGAGAGCCGGGCTGGCGGCGTGCGGAGGCCGCCAGGGTCTAGTCGTGCCCTGCGACCTTCCCGGGGGAGAGGGGTGTTCTGCCCGTGCACCCCCGCTGCCACTGCCTTGCCAGCTGGGGGGTGTGAAAATCTTTTTCAGGGATTTCACCTAACGAGCTGGAGGAACCAGGACCGATGCCGTGAGGATGCGCGCGCTCCGCAGTTCGTTCCAGGATCCTACTGCTCCGTGTTTCACAAGTTTATTAGGTTTATTTCAGTGCAAGTTATTTCAATAACAAAACAATGAGAGCGAGATTTTTTCCTTGCTGTCTGGCAGCTGCTTTCTCCATAAATAGAGTACCCATTAAAAACACTAGCAAACCACGCTGGAGGCGGCAGCGGACATGGTGAGCGTGATTAGGAACGTGTTCAAAGAGGCACAGAAGTGGAAAAATCTGCTTACAGGGGGTATAGCAATTCCAAAATTCAGACCACTAGAATGAAAGGTGGAAGCCTACCCAGCTTTGAGGAAGTAGGACAAAGCAATGGTTCTATGTCTCCATTTACAAGGCGGTGATACTTACATTAATCCATGGCTTCCGTGAAAGTGGCCATTAATCTTCAGGCATAAGAGACCGGCTTGGCTCATGGATGCAGCCGCTTAATGCATCTGAGCGGCTTCTGTTGCTGCAGCTTTGGTGTGATCTATAGCTGTCTGCTGACGGAGAGGTGTGAAACCTCTCTGGCGTGGGCTGGAGGCAGCTGAAGTAATCCTGCTCACCGCTTGTGAAAGCAGTGGGGAGTTCTGCAAGCTGTCTCAAGGGCCACCAAAACCTTTCTGCTCCACCTGCCACGCATACCACACAGCACTTCAGCGGTGAAAAGCATTTATCACAAGGCAGACTGCGACCGACTGTGCAGTGCTGCTACCTCTGGAAGCTGCTGGCATTTTTTCAGGCAGCCTAGCAGACGGTAATGAAGTCCAGTTTTGCAGTGCCTGGATTGGCATAGCTGTCGGAGCCCTTGGCTACCCTTACAGCGAGGAGGGAGACAGCACTGCACCCCCAAAAAGCTTCTGGGAGCAGTTCAGTAAGGTGCCTGCTAGCCCCAGAGGAAAACAAGAGCCAACAAGAGGTGGTAAATGAGAGGCAGGTTAGGACATAGCCAGCCCTGCCAAACTGGAGCAGAACTGAGCTCTAAGGACCGGAGGAAATGTACTGGAACACTGTGCTGCAGAAAGCCTTTCAAGTACCTGAGACACCAGGTGAAGTTTCATGGCTTTTGTTTCTTATTTATCCCTGATTGAGAACCCCTCAATCCAGCTGTGAGCTTGGCATGGTTTTCTATACATACCAGTAAGCTTGCAGAAAAGATTTTTCCAAGCCCTGAATGGCTGTGCTATATTTGTCATCATCGCATGGGTGTTGGGCGCATGGGTGTGGGGCACAGACCGATGTGTAGGCAGAAGGCTTTAAGCATTGGTGGGATGCCCTAGAGGACTCGACTAGTCTACACAAGAAATGGCACTTAGCCTTCCCCAAGCTGCTGCACTGCTGTGTTAGACACCCCTGTGAGGGGGGGGTGAGGGAGGCTTTCCCACATAATTCAGTTTTGAGTGGGTCTGGGCAGTATGTACTTTAGCCCCAACAGTCAAAACACCCATTTCTTCTTTCAATTGCAAGTACAGAAGAAAACAGCGTTACCGGGATCTTCAGCTTTTTGCGTAGAAACCAAGGGGATAGGAAACAGGCTTGCTTATCTGTTCTCACACCCTGGCAACTGCAGCAAGGAGCAGCAACGATTAATTCCTTCAGCTAGCTTCTCTCGCGGTAGCCAAGATTCCTGTGTCAAGAGACTTTCCTCTTCCACTGGCTCCTATCCTAGAAGCCTGCCACATGGCCGTGAGCTCCGCAGGAGGGATAAGAGGAACTGCAGCACTTTTTTTACAGAAAAGGCAGATGAGTGACTGGGATCTATCTCCCGTGGGCTGAACGCGTTGCTGCTGCACCACAGCAAGACCTGTGCAGTCTCCCAGCTGTGGAGGTGCATCCACACCAGCCCTCCGGAGCCTGCTCACGTTCACTGATGACTTCAGAGCGATCTTTTCTTGCCTTAAAACATGATGTGTGTTTCAGTTTATAGCATGTGACAGCGATTACTTCAGTACATTCAAAATCCTATCCCTTGGCAGTATTGTGCGTATTACACTTTGGGCTATAAGTCGGATTTCTTGTTCTGATTTGCAAAACAACATTGGCACTCAGCTGTGTTTTGTAATGAGGGAGGAGGGAGATGAGACTCAAACTGCATGAAGGAGGCACAGCAAAACTGCTTGAGAGCAAAACAGACCTAGTTGTTTTGTTTAGTTTTCCTAATGACTTTTTCATACAGTGAGCGGAGGGGACATAGATACTTCCACACATGGAACATACATTAAACAAACCCACAAACCAACAAGTAAGCAAAACCCATAGAACTGAGCCAACTAGTTTTTCTGCAAGCTGTAGCACAGCTGGTATTGGGATCCTGAGTTGTTCTGGGCACAGGCATCAGCTGCTGCGTACGGTAAGGCAGAATCTCTCCTTGTTCTATCTTTTCATTTCCCGTATCTAGAGGATAGTCCATCAAAATTTTGGTGTCACAGAGAGTAATTTCTAGTTCAGGATTCACTAGTGCCAAGGTAGAAAGCTACCCTGACCTTGTAAGCCATAAACTCTAAAACTCCATACAGTCAAAAGCTGCAGGAGAGACACCACGAACCTCAAAAAGCTGAGAGGAAGGAGAGTGCCAAGTCCCAGGTCGCTGGGAGCTCCAGCTCCCCAGGGCTGCGAAGCAGAGCAGGTGCAGATGTGCAGCTGGATCCCAGGCGAGTGCAATCCACACTTGTTCCTTCCCACCTCTGGATAAATGGAGTTAAGTCCAGCTGGTGGCCGGTCACAAGTGGTGTTCCCCAGGGCTCAGTACTGGGGCCTGTTCTGTTTAGTATCAACAACCTGAACGAGGGGATTGAGTGCACCCTCAGTAAATTTTCAGATGACACCAAGTCAGGTGGGAGTGTGGACCTGCTTGCGGGTAGGATGGCCCTACAGAGGGATCTGGACAGGCTGGATCGATGGGCCGAGGCCAATGGTATGAGGTTCAACAAGGTCAAGTGCCGGGTCCTGCACTTGGGTTACAACAACCCCAGGAAGTGCCACAGGTTTGGGGAAGGGTGGCTGAAAAGCTGCCTGGCAGAAAAGGACCTGGGGGTGTTTGTTGACAGCCAGCTGAATATGAGCCAGCAGTGTGCCCAGGTGGCCAAGAAGGCCAACGGTGTCCTGGCGTGCATCAGGAATAGTGTGGCCAGCAGGACTGGGGAAAGGATTGTCGCCCTGTACTTGGCACTGGTGAGGCCCCACCTCAAATATTGTGTTCAGTTTTGGGCCCCTCACTACAGGAGGGACATTGAGGTGCTGGAGCATGTCCAGAGAAGGGCAAGGAAGCTGGTGAAGGGTCCAGAGCACAAGTCTTATGAGGAGCGGCTGAGGGAACTGGGATTGTTCAGCCTGGAGAAGAGGAGGCTGAGGGGAGACCTTATCACTCTCTACAGCTACCTGAAAGGAGGTTGTAGCGAGGTGGGCGTCAGTCCCTTCTCCCAAGTAACAACTGATAGAACAAGAAGAAATGGCTTCAAGTTGTACAAGGGGAGGGTTAGATTGGATATCAGGAAAAATTTCTTCACCAAACGGGTTGTCAAGCATTGGAACAGGGTACTCAGGGAAGTGGTCGAGTCACCATCCCTGGAGGTATTTAAAAGCTGGGTAGATGTGGTGCTGAGGGACATGGTTTAGTGGTGGATTTGGCAGTACTAGGTTTACAGTTGGACTTTACAATCTTAAAGGTCTTTCCCAACCTAAACGATTCTATGATTCTATGGCGATTCCCCAAAACCAGCCTTCCCAGTGCAGGCTGGTGCAGTTCAGGCTGGCTATCTGAGAGCATCACTTGCTCTACTGCTAACCCATGCCTGCCTGGTACCTGTGGTGGAGCCATCTTGCCTCCTCTCCTCCTTCCAGATAACTTCTCCTTCCAGAGTAGCCTCCTGGCCGTGGTACACTGCTCAGTGTGCACGAGGCAAACCCTAATATGACTGTAGGGGAGGGTGTTCCCTGCATTTGGATAGGACAATGATCCCGGTCCTTTCAGATAGCTTGGTCTGAACGATCCTGCCAATATGAGAATAAAATAGAGCTGGTTATTAATTTGCTGGGGCTTGGAATTGGTGAGGTGAGAAGCTGACATTCTGCAAATGAGAAAGTGTTAACCTTGTTGCTGTCTGGCACTGTTTGAATTGTTGCACAGAGAGCGCCACTATTTGAATGAATGGAGCAGGCAAAGGGATGTGACTTAATCCCCGGGGATGGATTCTGAGAGGGCTGAAGGTTGAACCCTCTGACTTCTGGCTGATGGCTGCCTCTTGCCATTTCCATGAGCATAGACACCGACATCAGGCAAAGAAATAGCTTCAAAAGTGGGACTTAAGTCTTACTTGTCAATTTTCCCTTCGGAGGCACTACAGTTGTTCCCCAATGCTGCACTTTGCTTTACATCCTTGTTACCATATTTTGATAAAGTTCTTACTGCATAATAACTTGCCTTAGTACTCAGATGAGTCTAGCATATTCACCCATGGCATGTTTGATTGCTACTTGCTTGCTCTAATGAAAAGCTTGACAATGATATTGGAGAATGTTTCTTGAAAGAGACGGTGTCTTGTGGATTAACCTGGTTTTCAGTAGATTTCGGTTCCCTTCCCAGCACTGCCTGCACAGTTCTGAACAATTAACTCTCTTTACTGGTCATTCCATTAACTGCAAGGCATTAGCATGCATTTATTAAAGTATACAGCGCTCTTTCTTGAACTAAAGGCTACAAAAATGGGATAACAATCATGATGGACAAATGTTATGAAAAAAGCCCCAGGTCACTTCTGCTTCTTCATATGGCCTCTCCAATATGGAAGGAGAAACTGTGTCTTTCCTATTTTCTGTACTCATCGCAGAGCCACTCTTTTTGCTTCTTCTTTTAGGTTGATAGCAAAGAACTGGAATCAAGTTGTTTATGCTTGTTAGTCACTACACCCATGGGAAGAAATTACTCTTTCATGATTTCATGGTGCTGTGCTCTTAAGTTCAACTCTCTCCGCCGTGTCCCGTGAAGGGAAATCTGGCCAATAGCTTTTCAACACTCTATCACATCAAGATGGATTTCCATCATGGGGATCTGCTGAGACATTTGACAGTGGCTTAGTCTTCAGGCGTCTTCCTGACAGCCAGGAAATAAATAAGTGGAAGTGCTCAGTAGCACTTACTTTTTACCCTCCCTCTCTTTAATTTGAAGGATTTTTTTTGAAAACAGTATTCAAATAAAATGTGTATCTGTACAGGGATGTGGGAGCCCTTTGATATCCCAGCTCTCAGAGAGCATGTGGACCAGAAGCCCAGGTTTCTCAGAAAGCCCCTGCAGAGTGCAGGGCAAGAACAACCCAGGGGCACCATATGTGTTGCCCTCTCCGAGCACCGTGTAAGGAAGATGCAAGGGTCATGGCATCTGATCCCATCTCCTCATCAGCAGCCTCATTAGATCAGGGAGCAAGAAGGGAAGGCGCAATAATGAGGCTCCAGTTGCCAATGAAACCTCATTCCAGCTGCGTATGTGCCAAAAGCTATTCCTTTCTCTACAGCCCGAGCCAAAGTGACAAGAAAGTAGTGATGAGATCTCTGTCCAGGGCAACGATGACTGTCAGACACTAGCTGTGAGTAATCCTCAGGAACTTGGGAAGAATCAGAGCCATATTCTGATTCCACCGCTGAACTCATATCTTTTTTATGTGACACCGTGTGGGGAGGAGGAGAGGGGTGGTAGGACCTGTGTTTGGGTAATCGCTTCCTCAGTCCACCTGAATTCTGTGTCACTGGTGCCGTCTCAGGCCCACCACTGAAGCACAGTAACTCGAGCTGATTCAAGCTTGGACATCAATTTTAAAGCGCTCAGGAGTACTGGCTACCAAGAAAACCAGAGTCTACCTTCATTATGGTGCTTGTGGTAGTGGCAAATGAGAACACAGTCTCATCATCTTCCAAAAAACACAGGCTGGCATTTCCAGTCCTCTTGGAACTGTCTTAACTTGCAGGAAAGTAATTTTGTGAAAGTAATGATTGTGAGTCATCCTTTCATCTTTACAACACTACTGGAGAAGAAAAAAGGGGAAAAAAGACAGTGCTTGTAGCCTGGCCATAAAATTGTTTGCTAAATAAAGTCCACTGTGCTTCACATCTCCAGATACGATGAGAAGTGACATACACCATACCAATTTATGAGAAAACAGATCACTAGGGAGAACTGTGATCAACTAATTATTTGTTGCTTCAGCACGATGTTTTAACAGTACACTTTAACTAGACCCAACAAAAATGTAATTACTAATGTAATTTCTGCTTCTTAATTAATACAGCTCACATCTGCCCATTGCTTCCCAAGGCTTCCACTGCTTCGCTATGCCTGCATGTATGTGCATATTTGTGCCCACAGGCGATGCCGTTCTAAGGTGGCAGCAGGCATTTGCTTTATTATCTCCTGGCAGCCAAACCAGACCACTACAAACCTGGAGGAGAATCAGGCTTTTCCTTTGCTGGGATAGCAACAAGACTGCCATTATTCAAATGGGAGGGGAAAAAAATGCCTGTAACTATGTTAAAAGCTCTTGTTTTTATTAGTGGAAGTATTAACATTTCCCAAGGCGCTTTCAAGTTACAGTCAAGTATTTTGCCTTCAGTTTGGAGCAGACTGTAAAACTGGCTAAGTCGTACAAGGGCAATAACCTGAGGACGATCAGCTCTGAGAAGTGGGCAGAAGCTGGCTGGTCCAGAAGCTGGTGTGCAGCCTTGGAGTTTGAAGGATCTCCTGAGTTTGATTTGAGAGTTAAAGCCCTTGCTCTTCTCCAGCGGGGAGCAAATTCGTGCATGTAGAACAAGAAAACCCATTACAGAGATAAGCAATATTGGTCCAGAGTACTACTAAATATTGTTACCATTTCTTAGAAAGGCCAAGCTATATGAAGGCAAATGGTAGGAAGCAAGAGGACAAGACAGTACCTAAAATGTAATACAAATGAGGTTCACAAGTAGTTACTGCCATAGACCTCCACTGAACCCAGTAGATTGCTGCCTACTTACATTTGGTGCTTAATCTTCAGCCTAGAGAGAGCTATGACAGCCAGGAGCAAGGACAAAGCTGCAACTGGGCCAGGTTCTTGGGATATTTTCAGTTAACGCAAACCCATATTCTACAGGCAGCTTGGTTTGAACAGGAGGATCTCAGTAAGAGAGTAAGTAGCTTTTTGAATAAGGATGCCAAGATCTGGTCTGTTAGGTTTAATATTTTAATCTGCTGTCTAAGTGTACCGCTGCTCTAATCACAGCCACAGTGGAGTCCTTGAGTAGCGGAAGATTAAAAAGACCATCAGTAATCCCTGCTGTGGTGCACAGATGAAAGCCATCAAGTGGATTTACGGAGGAAATAAAGTAGATACAGAAACTCATTATCTTCCAGTTGAGACAAAACTACCCATTAATATCTGACACAGCATACCCTGGAAAACTAGAAGCAGATACTGAAAATGAGCAAATCCCAACAGGCGTAAGGCATAAGTGATGAACCAGTTATTAATATTCAAACCAGCAAGCTCTGTCACTAAGAATGGATAGCGTTCCTGTTGGTATTTGTAAGTGTATATGCCCTAGATGGCATTCCTCTGCAACATTAGAAAATACACTTCTAAAAATCCAAACTCTCTCTGCAGTCAGCACAGAAGAATTTTATGCAGGGCAAGTGTTGATTTAAGTTCACACACGCAAAGATAATAGCAGAATTCTCTTTTTCATGTTACTTGTTTGAGACATTTCCACTGCAGCTGATGCATTAATTATGCCACTTTTTTTTTTTTTTTCCCCCCCGTTCTTCATTCATTCTTTAAAGTCTCACTGGTAAAATCTTCTTGTGCGAGCAGTTCCAGCAAGCAACTGCTCTGGTTTGAAGTGGTTTCATTGCACCTGCTCTCTCCAGGCTTTGGTATTTAATTGTTTTTGGTTTTTTTTTTCTGTGCTACTCTTCTCTAGTGATTTCCTTGGCACTGTGAAGAAGGCTCACACCAATTACAGAGCGCTGTTTGTTCCCGACAG
Organism: Chionis minor; assembly: GCA_013398295.1. Lineage (NCBI taxonomy): Eukaryota > Metazoa > Chordata > Aves > Charadriiformes > Chionidae > Chionis > Chionis minor. Next base: position 120,483 of record VZSF01007399.1, read on the forward strand.
TCAGAGGTTGAAGATGAGCCTCCTCCTCTCTGAATGCGAGCTGCAGCCCACTTAAGGCAGCTGGAGGGGAAGTGGGCAGATGCTCAGCTATGCTACGAGGGCTCATTAGCATTGCAGCAGGGAGGAAAAATCCACACAAAATCAACATACCTGCGGTTTGTCCCAAGTCCCGTGTCTGCGCGCTTCCCTTTCAGGGGCACAGCCATATGTTGCCTCTGCTTCAGGAGCTCTCCAGAAAGGACAATGTGCTGGGAAGTACCTCTGTGCATCCACCCCCCGGCGCCAGGGATTAGCAGTTGCAGTTTCAAGGAGCTGTGCATCCCATCAGCAACCTGAAGGCTGCCTAATAAAGGATTTTGGCACTGAAAGCCCTAAACATTTAGTGCTCGTTCTCCAGGGAGTGGTTAACATGTCTGGGCACCCCATGCAAGGATGGAGAGAAGCCTCAGGTGGGAAGTTTCCCCAGCCAGCTCACTGAGCTGGGAGATGCCTGCAGCCGAACCCCCAGGGCTGTGACAGAGTCCTACGGAACTGCCTCAGCCTTTTTGGGATGCATGATCCCATCGCTTCTCTTAAGAGGTGGCTCTGTCCACCGTTCTTTGCAACTGAATGGGCATTACACTTCTTTTGGGATGCCAGGGAGTGGTGGCAGGTGTGTCCTGCTCTGCAAGCACAGGCTCTTTCTGTTGCTCGCATCCTGGGAGGCTGCAGCACCAAGGGCTAAAAACCATTTTGGGTGGAGGCTTGTCTCCAAGCTCTCCCTTGTTCACTAGATTAACAGAAAGGAAGGCACGTGCCTGAATTCCTCAGGCGTGAGATAAAAGTCCTGGTTCCTCAGATGCCGAGGTCCACAGCGCTCATTTGGGCAGTCGTGCAGCAGGACCACCGGCTGTGCTGTGGCAGGTAAAGGTAGGCTAAGGGAGCAGGGCATGGTGTCAGAATTTCCTTAGCTTAAGGAATGACATTTTGGAAGGGAAATTAGTCTGATTCTCCAGTCCAGGTTAGGGTACGTACTGTGGATGCACATACAGTATAATTTGTCTTGTGGTATAAAGGGAAGGAAAGATCAGCCACAAAACCTGCATCTCGGGGGGGTTTTGTTTTGTGGTTGGTTTTTTTTTTTAGACATTATTCCAAAGATTAAAACAAAGAAGAAAAGACATTTCCCTCAGCAGTGAAGATTCATTAATCAGTCCTCTTGCAGACACGATTTTGGAACGACTGAAGACTTCAGAGGATGTCATGCTGAGAACACAGGCAGATGCAGTTTTGTTTAAGCAGCAAAGGATGTAATAAACAGGTCAAAATCAATTGGGCAAAGCCTGGAGGTGGACTGTTATCTGCAACTTACAGAGAAAAGATCTCTCATCTCTGGAAGTGGTATTTCAAAGCAAATAGCTTTCAGGGTGGCAAAGACACAAGCTGAGCCTCTGTAAAGCAAGCTAGAAGTAACCTCCAAAGGGAAAATAAATAGGATTTGTGCCCTAGTTTTGCATCTTTACGATGGATGAAGACGGCCAGGTGGGAGAGGAGGGTTAGTTTTCTTTTCACCACTTTGTACTACTGCTCTGATGTTTCATTCTTTGTTCTGCACTAAAAATTCACATCTTTGCTTAGGCAGGGTTTGTGATGTCTGCAGAGTAACTGCAAAGTCGAGACAGCAACAGCTTCTAAAAATGCGAAAGTGAATACATGAATATGAAATATATACTCTAAAATAACTCCTCCAGCAAAAGCAATGATGGCTTGCCTTAACATTCTGGTTTTCCCAACTTTAACAAAAGCGGATAGAAATTCAATTACTCTCCCTGACCTCTGAAAACCAATTTCTAACTTTTCAGGCTGTGAGTTACACAAAATTTTTCTAAAGTGAAGTAATCACAAGGCTGAATCAAAAAAGATGCATATTTGGCATATCACCTTGGCAGGGGGTAGGGAGTGAGAGTGTCTTCAGAGTCCAACAGCCAACTGGAACAGCTCCAAACTGTGACGAAAAGCAAGATTATCTTTGAACCAGAAAACTAGCCATGGGGAAGTCTCTACAGAGACACAGCATCTGTATGGATTCCAACATACCTTTTGGGTTGCCAGCACACAGAGTTGGAAAGCAAACAATCGAACTAATGGAAAATATTTTCAAGGCAACTGCTGGGCTTGCACTGATGAAAGACATTTTCTGCATTAACATCAAAGGCTGCACCTCATCTCTGTACTCATGGACAGAGACATGGGATCAGCATGTGTGCCTCTTCTGCACCGCATGACTCTTCTGCACCTGGAAATAGCTGAGGATGTGTAAATAAATAACCTCTTCTGCCTAAGACATACCACTGCTTCTTGTGGACATGGTGCGTACTTCAGAAGAAAGGCACCATTTTGGCAGTGGTTGTTACAAAGACATAAGAAAACGTATTTTAGAAAGTCAGCTCTGACTGAATCCCAGCTGAAACCATGACAGAGAGGTAGCCGGTTCCAATTACATGCCTCTTCATTCAAGGACCTCAAGCCCTTATTTCAGAGAAAGTATAATGGAAGGGGAGGTCAGCCGAAGTGTCACAAAATTCTCACGTGATGAGGTAGAAGCAAGGAGAGCCCTGTCACTGAGGCAGGCTCGGATTTAGTAGGGAAACCGCAGTCTCTGCTCAGCTGGTGCAGAGCATAAAAGCAGCACAAGTATTTTACTGCTCTAGACATATGCCTTCTAACAAGCCCTTTACACAGGTTTTCTGCAGCATTCTGTAATGGAAACTGGCTGCATCAAACCCCTATAATAGTACCTCCCCCTCATTATTATTCCAAGCATTACTGAAAATATTACTCCAGAAATAACTTCAGAGGGAGGACTGGATCTCGTAACTATGGCTGTCAATGGCCGAACAGTCACAGGCACAGAATCCTTCCAGCTGTGAGAGCGACAATCAACTCCCACTACCCTACGTCTGGAAGACAATAATTAACTTCAGTGCAGTAGTTTCAGATCTGTATTGTTGTAACAGAGCAGAATTCGACCCATTATGTAACAGCAAATAAAATTCCCCCAGTGTTTGTTTCTGTACGGACTCCGACATGTACAGGTCACACAAGCCAGCTGACTTCTACATAAACTACTGTGGTGCACACACCTTTACAGCAAATGCATATTAAGTGGCAAAGGAAATACAAAGAATAAAAACTCTCTTTTCTTCTTCCTTGACTCCCTAATTCAATGCTCAGGTCAGACGAGTGGTACAAAGTATTCTCAGAATTATGCCAAAAATGAATAAATCATTGGGATTGTGACCCACAGGGGTGCTCTACTCCTATGTCCAAGCACACCCTGAAGTATTAAGTTAGTACAAAGAGAGGATATTTTTATTGATAAACATTATATTGTCTTAGTGTAGATGTCTGACACATTATTAAATCAAATGACAAAACATTTAAAGTAATTCATTCTAATAAAACTTTTTGATATTCCATAGACAATAGTGCTGTGAATTTTGTTTATAGTATAACACATTAAAAACACAGAAATACAAGTTTCTAATTTCATAGGTTACCAGCAAACAGAGAAAAATGCATGCTTTCATTTTTGTTAAATTTGTAACTTACACAGGCAAGTGGAACAGCTATGCATAGAAGACTATTCTACAACAAGTTGTAAAACAAACATACAGAAAGACTGACCTTATAATACTTGTACAAGTATGGCAAAACCATTGTAACTCATTTCAAAAGGTAACAAATGTTTTGTCTGTGGCTCCACCATTTTAACACTTCTAAGATGACTTAATAAAAAGCTATTTTGAGTAGAATTGCATTACCAGAAACCACTGATTCTTTTGTTTTCTGGCTGGCTGGCTTTAAATGAACATACATTATATGTGCATTTGCACTCAGTTCCACCTACATTTTCCTCCTTAAGGTTAGAAGCATCACAGAATCTTCCCACTCAGCGGCATGGAACCCAGACAGTGTCGTGTGATCCCAGATCAAACAAAAGGTGCTCCTATCAGTCACTTTTATTGCTCTGCTTCCCGCAGCTTTGATGCCGTGACTGCACCATCAAGTAGAAAACTCATCAACGCACACAATTCAAAGAAATCTGTATGGTTTCATCACAGTCTGTTTCAGAACAAGCGGTAGCAGGGATTGCATTTGGCAGTCTAAGACTTTAGCAGTGGTACAGAACCAAGTTTTTCGTAATAGTTCCATGAAATCAAATCTTGAATAGCTAACTGCTGGGCCATCAGATCATTTAAACACCACCCCCCCTTTCCCAGTAGCTGGCAGTGGGGCTCCCCCTGCGTGCCTTGGTGGTGCAAAGCTGGCTACAGGCTGCAGACCCAGGCTGGCTCTGACAGGCTTTTGAGGCCAGGGACAATGTCATGTAAGTAAGACAGTTTGGGCTTGGCTCTGAAAAAGGCTGGAAGGGGCTAAAAGTGGCCCCCATGTGCAAAGAAACCGGCTGTCCTTACACCAGCTGACTCGCTCTCTTACAGGTACGTACCTGCAAACTCACCTCAAGCGCAGGGGCACCCGTGGGCAAAGCCCCCGCAAGGAAAAGAAAACAAAGGGAAGTTTCACCCAACAGCACCCATTGCTCTTTAGGGGTGAGCAGGGGCCTGACACTTCTGAGAATTCAGCCGTGTTTATTCGTGCATAAATGGGTGCTATCAAAAGTGCTGAGCTCGTCTAAAAAAGCGCTAGATGAGCCAGGGGAGGAGGTGCAGGGGAGGGCAGCGGCCCTTGCAACTTGTGCAAGGTACCTGAGGATTAATGGGTCTGTCTGCTCACTCTTTTGTTCTAGCCAAATCCCGATTTACCAGTGTAGGAGTTCCCATTGCCACGCTTGTGCTGGGATTGTAGGCAGAAATGAACTTCACCCTGCAGGGCTGCTGGCCTCTCCCCCCGTCATGTCTGTGACCAGATGAACCATGGACTGCAGAGAAGAACCAGTCCTGCCCTCCTGCACATCCCTGTTGGCTGGAGCTCTGACGGATGCACTAACAATAGGAAAGGAACACCTGAGCCATTGCCAAACCTTACCGAGGGATTTCAGATGACAGACGGCAAACCCTGACACACGCCCCCCCCCAAACAAACATCTTCCTAGTTTGGTTTCAGTCTTGAAAAGAAACATTCAACCTGAGGATGAACATAATCTATCATTCCTTTAGTCATCTCTTACAAATACTGCCTGCAGTAAGGGCCTAGTAACGACTCTCAGCTATACAAGGACAGACAGTGAAATCTGTCAAACTACCCCTCAAGGGAATATTAAGTAAAATTTGTCCCTAAATCTTCAATGCACGGCAAAGTTCACTGCACACCAGCTCGTCTCTGAGGTATGCAGATTGCTACTAGCAGGTTTACACAACCATTTCTGTAGCAGATAAAATACAGACTTGTGAAGCTAGGACAAGCAGCGAGTCAGAGACATTGTTTTTGGCATATCTCTCCCCCTCTCCCTGATAAAGGCATGCCGTATTTCCCACTGGGAAGAAACACCTTTCATCAGGAGGGCAAGAGTTGTAAAGATCAAATTGTATTCAGGCAAACCTCGGCGTAAATGCAACCTCTGTAAAACTTGCCAGTATCCTAATTACACAATAACCAGCTTTTTGTGATGCCGTATTACTCTCATTTGCACTTGCTCTCTACGGATGCTGACTAATTACAGAATCTTACTTTGTGTCCTTTGCTTCTACCTTCCATTTTTTTAAAACAACCTTAAGAACAAAGTTATTCCACAACATCTTGCTTTGGCTTCTTTCAAGAATTTGTTGTACTTCAAGTTCTGTGCGTGCTCATTTGACCTAAGCATTGTGCAATTTCACAATTACTGAAAGAAAAGGAAAGTTTCTGAGAATCTAGGATGAACTACTCGGCTGAGCTTTGTGCTTGATAGAATGTGGAAGCTCACTTTATATAAATCTTGAACATTATACAAACCTTCATGAAAGACTGATGCAGTACTCTACGCAATCAGCCTTTATGTTCAAATTTTTTCTTTTCTAATCTGAAAAATCCCCAAGTTTTTAACAGCTGGTGAAATACAGGCATCTAGTCCCTTCCTCCCCCCAATACATTGTCTGTAAAATAACTCCATCATATCTCTTATATTACCCAACAACAAGCCTACTGTAATTCACACCGCCAGCAATGACGTGATGTGTTCTTCTACAGTGGAGATCTACTGACCTACCTGAAACCGAAACAACACAACGGAAATAGGGAAGTATTGGGAGTGGTGGGACCATTTTTACTGCAGGATCTCAGGGTGGAGATCCTTGTCTGCTGTAAATGGTAATCACCCTGTCATAAAGCTGGGACAATAAATGTCAGCTTCACCCAAGCATTTGCTAGCGCATGACATCTGTTTTAAAGAGAGATCTTCACATTTAGCTAGAGCCATCTACTATCAAAGGGAGCCAGGGAAAACTAGGCAAAGGAAGATTACTTCCTCACTAAAAGAAGATTACTGAAAAATCAAGAACCCTAAAAAAAAATCAAAAATCTACTTGTTGGTATCTTATGAAATGTGAATTTTAATTATTGCAAATGGTACCTTATGACAATGATATTCTAAAGATCAGAGTGCAACAAGTATTTGCTGTTTATATAATTCTGTTCTTACAGATTAAGAGGTGAGCTTCTTTGGCTCTCTTAGCGTTCTTCAACTTCTCTACTAATACAAATTACAAGAAGCATCTGAGAAGGTCTCGCCTCTTTTTGTAGCCACTCAAAAGGATGGTACGATACTTTTAATGGCTTAGCCTGCTTAGTCACCAATTCAGGAAAACCTGGCCTGAGTTTTAGGTGGGGACTGAATTTAGGTTCCTAAATCTTCTGTCAGAATGGGGAAATGTTTTCATGAATCAGGGGCTGAGCTCTTAGGGTATGATAAATAAACAAGTAAAATGTGTAAATATTTCAGTACAGAATTTCCTGCCTCCTCAACGTCTCATGCATACTCTTTTTTTTTTTTTTCCAAAGCTGTTTTTATATTCAGAAAATGCAACTGGAATTTCAAATGACTAACAATAATTACAATTAGAAATATTACTCAATGCACAAAGATAAGCTGTTGAAGCTTTTGACCTGCTATATTACAGATATGCAACTGCCATGCACCACCCGCAATACCTTGCTAATACGATGGGGATACAAACAAAAACTAGTAACCATCTCTTGCCTTTATAAACAGATGTGTGTAAAACTATCTTAAATACTGATACACTTAGCAGTTGCCATGATAGGGCTTTATTCCTATGCAGATGGCAGCTGGGCTTCATTTTAACAACAGTGGAGAAACTAGGTAAAGTATATATAGATAGATGTTGCTTGAATATAAATCTATGTTCATACATTTAAAAAAAAGTAACACCCAAAATCTGCCAGTGAATTATATGAACTTATGACTGAGTCCTTCAGTAAAACCAGTGTAATATAGTATAGTCTGGCTTCATAAAGCATAAAAAGCCCAGGTCAAATCTATAATCCATTAATCAGATCAATTATGTTTATTGTAGAATAAGTGTCTTTGCAGAGCCAGAACTGAGCAGGGTTGTATGCATTTCATAATTTTGAGGCCACTTAAGATACAAAGTATCCTCAAATGTGCAACTTTCTCTTTGAAGAGTCTTTGAAAGGAGACCCAATGAAAAGTCTTCCTTCCTGTTATGCCTGGTTATTTCCGTGGTTTGGGGCATTTTAAAGACAGACAGTAGGCTTGCACTGTTTTGGAGTCAAAAGTTGTTTGAGATTGGCGTGCCAAGCAAAGATATCCTTGCATTTTCTCCCATCAATTTAATGGATCAAAAACTATGTCCTATTTCCGCTAGCCCAGTGCATGAATTCTGTGGAGGATCCTGTAAATTCTAAGGAGGATGCCAGTCAGCCTTCAAAGCCAGAGGGATTCAGCTTATGAGATAGAAAGCAGAAGCAAAATCCTGAATCCTTGCAACACCAGGTGCCAGATAAAATCTTAAGGAAGCAAGCAAGCGGTTGTTGGGTGTACAGGAATGTCTGCTTTTGAAAAAGATTTCATGGCACGTCCCAACATTTATACAGGATCTGCATATCTCTATCAGAAGTCCTCCTATACACAGCATCTTAGGTCCCAGCAAGACGTGCCCTCCCAAAACAGCCGTGCTCCTGTAACTCTCCACTGAACTGCTTAAAAAACCTCCCATTGTTCTGACACTGATCAGCACAATCATTCAAGCAGCTCTGCCAGAAAGATGGTAAGCTTCAGCAAAGAGATAAGGGTGTTCGCTGCAGAGGGTGGACAAGGGTCACTACCTGTCATCTGGCACAGCTGCAGCTAGAGCACATCTGCCTACACACTTGGTCCCTTGGCTGCGGGATGGGAGGGTGCACTCCGTATTTCTAAACAGCACGAGGAAAACTCAAGCCCTCTTCATTCAAATGATCCCAAACTACAGTATTGCAGGGTTTATCTTCTCCTTGCCTTCTGCCAGCCTCATTCTCTTCTTCCCTTTCCAAACAGCTTAGTTCTCATTACTTTAGCATTTGCTAAGAAAATTACAAGATGCAATTCCCAGGCTATAACTGCCAGGGAGGAGGTTTGCCTTCTGCTAGGGACATCGTTTGGTTACTACAGCTGCAGTGTGACATCCTACTGAGCCATCCTATAGAAAATTAACCCTTTCTCAACAAAAGCCATCCTCAACAAAGCAAAGTCAAGAAGCGACATGGATGCTAATACAGGACCAGGTCCTGCAAACTGTCTTTCATTACCATAGTCCTGCCAAGAGTAATTAATCCCATTTACACACAAGTTGCACCGGACTCAAAGACAGCACGTAAAAGCATATTTTTGTAACGCGACTTTCAACTTAATTTCAAGTGCTGGCTCAAGAGTAGTCAACAGCATCAGAGGATGCTGGATGTGACCCTTTATACTTCACCCTCTTTACGTCTACAGATGCAGTTGCATGGAGCTGGGACATGGGAGAGAACTAACGCTGTGATATCTTAGCCCAAAGTTCGCAAAGCAACGCTCTTTTTCCACCTCCTCCAAAAGCAAACTGGATCCTCAAATTCAAAAGACCCCACCCAAGCCCTGTGCATGCCTCACAAATGTGAGAGAACAGCAAATAAATTAACCAGCATATGGCAGGCAGAGGAACTGCCCAGCTCTCCCTCTTGCGCTGGCAGGAGCGGCTGGGAAAGCAAGGCGAGAGGGGCACCCTGCCGCTGGCGTGTGTTGTTAACAGACCAGCTGGACATCTGCCTGCAGGGTACAGCAGAAAGTACACTGCACAACCCCATCGGCAGGCTGCCCGGGGCTTGGGCTTCATCCAAAGCCCTTCTAGCTCAGTTAAAAGACCTCGCTTTTAACTTCAGGAAGCTCAGCATCAGGTCCTGTTTGCACAGGAGAGCTACTAACAGGGGCTACCGCCTTCTAGAGAGGCATACAGGAAAGCAATAGATCACCTCAAGGGAAAAAGTGTTAGGGAAAATCTACTTTCCTAAAAACAGCATCAGCAGTAAAAACCTCAGTAGCCGACTCCCAGTGGACATTTTATTTACAAAGTCTTCTAAAAGTCACTTCCCTTATTTTAACCCAAGGCATGTTCATTACAGGCTCTCCTCATCAGAGTCATCTGCTCACTGACCACACAGGGTTCTGCCCCCACCAAAAGGGGAACACTTTGCTGCAGTTGCTCCCTGTGAGAGCCCCCACTCTTAGACTGCACGTGCTGCTTTTGTTGGGCACTTAAATAAACCCTGCCGATGCCAAAGAGCTAGATGCTAAATCAAATTTCTCGGCAAAACACTTCAGCGTGTGCTTAGCTTTCAACACACGGACCTCTGCACAGCAAGGTATGCGCTCCGAGTTCAGCAAGGGCCCTGGTACTTTCTGGACTTGCAACTTGGGAGCCTGCTCGAGCACCGCCTGCCCTACCCTGCCAGGGCTTGAATCAGGCCAGGGAAGAAGCGCAAAGACCTCAGCCCCTTGCACTGGGGTGGGTATTACCCAGGAATGGCAGGCAGCATGCTCCCCCACCCTCCCTCAGGAGCAGCGCTTTGGGCAGCCCGGAGAGCGCGCGAGAGCCGCGCTCAGAAGTACGTTCCAGCTGAAGAGGGCTGGCTGAGGGCAGCCTGGTCTGCGGCCACCCCGACAGCCTGCCCCACAGCGCACTGTAGTGGGCACAGCTACGCCAGCTGGGATGAGAGTTGCACGAGGTCCAGCTTTCTCAGGAAGCATGCCAGCCGCGGGAACCAGAGGCTGCCCAGAGCAGAGACACGTCCCACAGAACACAAAGGACATTGGTGCTCCTGCCACCCCATGGCTATTTCCCTTTTAAAACTCTGAAACTCCAATCCTCCCTAAACGACAGTCACTGCACGGTAGCCGTGTACCTGTATGCTGATGGTACCACTTTTTGTCAGGAATTATTACAACAGGTCTCCCGAGATGTGATTTGCTACCAAAGCAACTGATTTACTGAGATCACCCCACCAGCTGTACGTAGATCTCACTGAATGAGTGCAGAGGTCTTTATTTCTCATTCCTAATGGCAGCTACGTATCCCTGTGATTACCAAAACTTACTTTTGTTACAGGCCTCTCTCTCCACAAAACATTTCTGCAGTTAAACCCTTGCGCAACCAAACGTCTGTCTGTATGTCCACAAAGTAAACAGAGCGCTTGTTTCCTCACCTGCTCCAGCACCTTTTGGCCAGGAGACAACACTGACAAGAAGGTAAGACTTGATCCTAAGGGAAATCTGTGTTTCTACTATGAAGAAGGAGCAAGTATCATTCCAAGCTAGCAGGTCTTAACCAAGGGGTGGTGTGCACCAGCAGCCCCCTCCTTTTGTGACAGCATGAGATAGACAAAATGTCCAGCAACAGGCATTACTCCTCCGGGAATCCAAGCTCCTTCCTTTACCTTTGCATGCCAGGCACGCCAACAGAAAACCTCAGAGGCAAACGCTCAACCTTTGAGCAGTTCTGTGATCAGCTACCACCATCCTCGTAGGTTCAGCCATGCAATGTTATGTTTTCTCTCAACTGGCAATAGAAAGGTTATGTTAAATCGTCGCTGTAAAATTCCCATGTTAACTTTTAGCACCATTCAAACCCCACCTGGCAGATGAAGATTATATTGACGAGATTTCTGTCAGGTTGTTTTGGTGTGGAAGGTTTAAAATTTGTTCTGCAAGGCTATTAGAAAAAGTAAAATAAAAACTACCTAGAATATACCACAATAAAGTAATTTTAACTATATAAATACATTACAAAACCTGTTGCTTTACAGAAATTGTGCTTTTTTTAGAAACTTTCCTGAAATTAGATGATTCTGCCCAAACTTGGATAATTTGGCCTAGATCTCAGGCTGTCTAAGGGTGGTGAACAACAGATTTCACACCCAATCCCTTGGTGCACAATGAAGCAAACTGCCATTTCTTCCCTCACTGCTTTCCATGAATAAAGAAAACTTTTCCAGAAGGCATGGACTTGTCCACACCTGAGATTGATTCTGGAGACTCAGTCAAACAAGTCAGAGCAGTTTGGGTGGAAGTAGATGCATTTATGGAATATGCTTCAGATTTGAGGCCACTAAGTGCTCACTGAATATACTCTTAAAGGTGTCTAGTCATATTAATAGTTATTCATTTATCTGTGCAGATAAGAAAATAAAAAGTTCACTCACCTTTAAAAAACAAAGTGCAACAGTCCTTTTCAGGACTTACTGCTGCAAACATGTACACTGGCCCTAAAAAACAATCACTGGGGTTTTGCCATCGATTTCAACAGAGGTCAATTTTCACTCAAGTCAGCAAATACTGAAAACTCTCTTCCTTTAACTTTAAGCCTTGCATTACACTCTGTACACCCATTCAGCATACCCGAACTCTGCAGTTCCTTAAATTTGAAGTGAAGTAGCTGAGGTCTTCCAAAGATCCAAACTTCCACTGCTTTCCTTAAAAGCATGGCTTTAAACTGATTCAGTTAAAGTTGTACAAAGCTAATATGGACGTTCTTACCTGGATTTAAGTCTATTTTAGTCTAACTTACAGTGGCTACTGATCAAGTGAAGCTTCATGAATGCAGGGCAGATTTAAATCCAGCTAAGGATGGTCCACTGAGATTGATTTTTAAAGTATATATTTAAACGACTTTAAAGCTCCAGTGGTGCAACTTTAAAATAGATAAAACTTACACTATTACATCTCTGTGAGCTTTATTTGAAAGGATCAGGGCTTCCAAAAAAAACTTGATATAAGAAACATTTGTCAATCAGCAGAAAGTTACGGTTTTACTAAAAAGTTATATTCAACAATATTCAATCTACATTTTATCTCATAAGTATTAATATGGTTATTTGGAAAAAGGCATATAAAAATTTCTGTTCTTACAGCAGGATATTAAATGTTACCCTCAGGTTGCTCCACCTACACTGAATGTTGTTTTTCTAAAACTAGATTGCTGTTCTACCTGATTTTTTTCGCAAGAAAAGAGCCGGTTGCGCATCTATCTGAATGTTAAGAACGAGCATTCGTTTTCACAAGCACTAATATCACAAATCAAAAGCACGCTAATCAATTGACTTCAATGACACAGCTGAGGACAGAAAGCTGAAAACAAAGGAGGCAAGTAGCATCACAGGGGAAAAACCCAGATTATACCAGTGAAAATCTCCTCCCATACTTCATTTCAGGCTGGTGTCCTTATTGCAGAAACAATCTACCCAAAAGTGCAGTACATCAAAAAAAAAAAAAGGGAAAAAAAAGAAAAAAAAAGTACAAAATTCACCTTTGGTAGGGACAAAAGTGGTTTTTCCAGCATGTCTTAAGATCTCCTCATATCCCACCCTATCCTATCATTCTGCCTTTGAACCACTGTCAAAGGAAGGCCATCCACATGTTGAGCGGAGTTGAAAGTAGCAAGGGGTCACATATTTAAATCAGGTCAAAGTCAGAGCTGCCGTGAAGTGCTCTCCACTGAGGAAAAGGGTCTTTAATCTCCCTTTGAAATACTCATTAGGAATTGTCTGAAAGCACTGGGAATGGAAACAAAAACAGTCGACTGGTGCAAAGACCAGAGCGGCCTCCGATGGGAAGGTGACCCTTGCTTTCAGGAGAATAAAACCGCAAATGAATCACTGTCATATTCAAAAAACCCAACCCAACCTGGCTTCATCCCCAGTTTTCCCAGCCCCCCAAAACCCTGGGCCTCTGCACAGCCCCTCTGTGCCTNCACCACTCCCACCCCACGCCTCCGGGGGACCCTCCAGCCCAGTCGCCCACGCAGAGCACGGGGCATCCACCCAAGGATGGCCTGCGGCTTAGGCAGCAACGGGCAGCACAGAGCTTCTCACCGGGAAACCGAAGCCATGCACAGCCCGCAGCTTCCAGAATCTAACGGCAGGAGGAGAGAACCTCTCAGACTCAGTCTTCTTCTTGGCTCAATAAAGTAAAGCTATTAATATGCATTGCATTTGAATATAACTGTCTATTTGAGTTTTGGAGTGGTCATACAGGAAGGATGCTGAAAAATCGCTCAAGGTTTTTGCTTCGGTTTGCTTGCTTTCCACAGGTTCTGATTACGCGAATGAACTTGAGAGGCTCTCTCTTTTGGAGACAAAAACAAGAACGCACACATTCAGTTGGTCTATCCTGTTCCAAACCAGGTCTGCGCTGGTTGATTTGGTTGCAAATCGTAAGCACACCTCACCGAATCTGTCAATATAGGAAGTGCTTATCAATTCATATATGGCACAAATAATGGCAGTTCAATGTACCTTTTGCTTCTGCTTAGAACAAACAACTTGCAGAACATTCTTGCACAACACACAAGTGTCAAAACAAGGTATTTCAGGTTTTACACACAATGCAAAGCTACGATATACTACAGTATTTAATGCACACCAATAGGAAAAGTTCCTAAAAAATACTCATGCAGTTTTTGTGCCGTGGGATAGGTAATGGCTATTTCGTAGAAATAGATCCAACTGGCTCCATTGGAGCAGCAGTATAAATATTCAAAATAGAAGTAATAATAGGCCCTGATGTGAAACTTCTCTTTTTTTTATTTTTTTTTTTTTTTTCTTCCCCAAATCTGTCCCTCTGTCAGCAAGGAAACACTCTGCTTAGGAGCAACTGCATCTTGCCACAAGAGTATAGCTGTGTGTTTGCGGGGTGGATTTTAGTGAGATGTGCCACATTGTTGCCAACGTTGTTTGATTTAAGGAAGTATTTTAGGCATTTTAGTGGTTATTATTATTATTAATCACATTAACAACAACAACAAAAAAGAAACAACAGCAACAAAAAAACCCCAACAACAGGAAGGTATACAGTGGGCTTCCTAACGCAAGAGGACTTCCAGCGGGCATAGTTACGAGAAGGCTACTCAAACAACAGGCTGCATAGCTCAACAAGTAGCAACACAATTGTTTTCCAGCACGAAAAATGATGACACAGGCATGTCATTGACTCTCTCTACTGCCCGTCCCTGGACCCTTCCTTCTTCTTGCCAGGGATCCGCAAGCACGCTTTGTCCACCAAAGCCAGCGGTACATGGCTTTTTCCACTGGACTTCCTCGACACGCACAGTGCAATGGCTGCCAGTGCCTCCACACATTTAGTGTCACGAAGAAAGAAAATCAGGTGCTGAGCTGAATGGAAACCACAGGGTATAAATACTCTGATTTGCAAGATTTCACCTAAAGAAAATTAAACTGAAAAAAATAACTTCCAAAAGTGCAAATGAAATAAAAATTGGCTTTCTGTGTGTGAACGGGACTCTTTTTTTTTTGGTTGGAATTTTTTTCCTGCTATAATTTAAAGTTTGGTGTTTTATTTTTTTCTTTCTTTTATGTAGGGTTTGCTGTGCCTTTACTACCAATATTTGCCACTGTTTGTACCATAGACAAAAACATTCACCTAGCTGGTAGTATCTTAATACATTTCATAGTAGAACATATACAAGAAAGAGGAAAAAACATACCAAATGAATCAGAAGTGATCAGTGCTTAAAGTAAATACAAGAGCCAGCACTGGCAAGAATCCACAGTACCAATACATACAAGTGAAGCTGTGATGGTGTTTCTCATGGGGTGGAATCTGCCTGCATATTAATACAGAATTATACAAAATCTAGCAGGGATATTGGAACAATGAACAGCTAAACTTCCACAATAACTTAAGATCTGTGAGCGAGTCTGCATTGAAGATATTCCACATTTTAAAAAGTGCCATCTCTCTCTGTGTCTTCTTCCCTCTCAAAGGAGGGGTGATGAATCCACACGATCTGTTATTAGATAAGTTCAACTGCTTAAGAAGACAAATATCTGGCCAGGTCCAGTGTATTCTTTAAAGAGTGGCAAATTATGACTTCAGTAACTATGTCTGTGCAAAATATGCCGCTTTCCTTTTAAAGAAACCAGTGTCTGTAACTCATTTACAAAAGTTCCGACACGTACTTATGTCCTTCTCAGAATGAATAAGACATGAACTATTGAATCCCCCCAAAACAAGAAATCTGATGAAGTAGAGAAAGTTCTGACCTTCCATTTCCTCGTGCAGATCGTTAAAAACCAGGACACCTCCTTGGTAGCCCTCCTGGGCTGGCGATCAAACTATTGCTTGGAAATACCATAAACACTCTAGTAATAAAACTCCAACATTAGTAGTAAAATGGTAGCAGTGTTTACCCTTTGAATCCACGTTTACCTTGCATTCCTCATCACACCTGTACAATATTCATTATTTATGGTAAAAAGTTATCGTCTGCTGTCTTGACAGTCTTCTTTTAATACACAGTAAATCCATTCATATGCCGAGTACCTTGAATTGTATTCCCATATTACACTGCCCTGTGACCTTTGAATCGTTACAGGAGACCCAGTGCTCAGAAGGAGAAGCTGCAAGAGAGAATGTTGATCTCTGGCAATTTAAAAAAAAAAAACAAACCAGCAACAAAATAACCCCAAAAAGGACCAAAAACCCCAAAACAAAACTAAAAAAAAACAAACAAAAAATTCCCATGATTCTCCTTGAAAATCAGCCCCTGTACGGTGTACCCTCTTCTGCATTGTAGCAATAGTCTTAAGTCATAAATTAGATTAGTCTTCCACCAAATAACTTAAAAAAAGAAGGAATTGTAGCAGACCAGTTTTGCCTGGCTTGACGCCAGTTAGCAGCCAGTTCATCTAGAGTCCCAGTCACACTGTTCAAAAACTGAGCTAGGAAATCACATGAAGGTTGAAAAAAAAAAAAATCTTCACATCGATGCAGGATTTTTCCAGGTTGTGGGGGGTCAGGGAGAGAGGGCAGACCTAGATGGGGCCACGGGTCCTATGAACAGTGAACAGGATATACATCACGACTTGGAGGTGCACCGCATTCAGGAGACGCCAGCCGTGGTTTGTATTGCACAGGTAAGAAGGAAGTTCCTCCCGACAGTCTGCCACCTGCATTAGTGATCTCTGCACATTGGCAAGTTCACAAAAGTGAAAACATTGAATTCTGTCATGATGGAGAAACACAGGAAGATGCCGTAAAGGGAAAGGCACACACACCCTAGCTTCTTATCCAGTTTCCATTTGTTCATGTGGACGCCAAAAACCTACAATAAACACAGAGTAAGCCACCACAGAAGGAACATTTCTAATAAAGTCATTAATCCCCTTCTCAATTACAGGAGGACCAAGATGACTGTCCCCTTACAGATCATGGTCACCTGGAAGCAACCACAATGCGCCTACTGCAACAAGTGAGCTGAAGACCACAGCTAAAGTAAATCAGAGCAGACTCTTTGCGGTCATTGAAGCCACATTGACTCACATCACCTCGAGTCCTGGCCCAAGGGCCTTAAGTTTCAGCAATGAATTTCATTTTAGCAAGAACAATCCAGTTTAATTCAATCAGAAACATTTTCAAAGACCAGGTTCCTTTTTCTTCACTCCAAATGCTTCACACGCCCTTCTGCATCTCCATCTAGAGCCACACAGTCCAAGGCTGTGCTTGACGTTGCTTAGTTTGCTCCCACAAAAACCTCTTAAAAGATTAAAAGTCTTGTGTATGAGGGAACTGTGCTGGTGTGCAACGCACAGGAGCACTCCCTATAATAGCTGGTCTCGAGATTTGGAAGAGGTCATGTAAATACTCTTCTTTCTATCATTTCTAGTCTGCTACGCTGGACTTGGATAGGTCAGGGAACGCGAAGCACTGATTTCAACAGAAATGTTGTGATGTCCAGATGCTATTTGCTCTAGCCTGTGTTGTATTTCAGAAGGTTCCTATAGAGGGCCGAAGCAAACTGTACAGTATTTTGTCTATCTGTCCAACAGGAGAATGGATCTTATCATACATCAAGGGATCTGCTTCAACTCTAGCATGAAAAATAACTAATGATTACTAATTGATCTCCCTGGCTCCTCCCATGAAAAATATACAAATATGAGCCATCTTGTCACAGGGATAGCTTCTGCAAAGTGCCAGATTAAGGTCTTGGGAAGTTTACAATAGGAGTGACCATTCCTATCCCTTAACAACAGACTTTGCAACCACTATTACAGATGGAGGTGAGAAAGAAACAGGTGAAGAAAATGTCTATAAAAATCACTCTTTTGCAAATGAAGAACAAAAGACTATATACATACTGTGACAAAAACAGATGCCAGCAGGAGACCAACAGAATAGATAAGTCCTCTGCTGTTTAACCGAATCTGTAAAAGAAGGAAGTTTACAAAACCATGTCACAATTTCAAGCAACAATATTTCTCTCTGCTGATAATTCTGTAATCCTAAACTGCCGAGTTGCTAAACACTGGCTTGCAAGCTGTAAATGCCAAGTCAGACTATTACATCACAGATTATTTTGCCTACTCCCTGTTGCCAAAGAAGAAAGAGTATTATTAGAGTAGCATACTTAGGACCTGACAGCATTTCAAACTGTTCCATCCCTACATGGGCTTTGTCATTCCTTATACTGTTATATCATGACATTTTCTTTTTGGCAATTAACTCCTATGTGAGTCCTGTAAGAACAAACAGGGAAAAGGAAATTTTGCATTCGGTCACCAATTAATGCTTCACAGTGGGGGAAAACAAACAAAGACACACAGAAACACATAATTTCTTCCCTACGCTTACTCATCTTGGTGAAGGAAACAAGTCAGTAATCTCACAGCCTGAACACATTTAAAAACATGGTTTTATATGACATGAACCTAAAACTACACAGAAAGGCTACAGGAAGTAAAGCCACCTCTCCAATCCTGCTCCTCAGCTAGGATCACATTTCTGTTTCCCATTCTTCTCTTAGGAAGCTTAATCATTGTCCCTTTGGATATTTTTATATGATCTTCTCAAATAGTATCATCTGCAGTACCATCAAGTGGAGTTTCTGCAGAGGCTACTGTGTGAGGGAGAACTCCTCCTAGGGAAGGTCAGCTTCTCCAAGAAAGTCATAAGGTGGCTGGAAGCTGT
Organism: Chionis minor; assembly: GCA_013398295.1. NCBI lineage: Eukaryota > Metazoa > Chordata > Aves > Charadriiformes > Chionidae > Chionis > Chionis minor. The sequence continues at coordinate 138,937 of VZSF01007399.1, forward strand.
GGGGTGGGTGCCATGGGTGACTGAATTGTAAATCTTTAGACCACCTAATATCAATTATTATCTTAAGGCCACTATAAGGCAACACAACCCATTGTATTCTTGCCTGCACTGTCTGTGCAATGAAACCGTACCTGAAGTTGAGTTTCAAATGACAGTCACCAAAACCAACTACTACTTAAAGTAGTAACCAACTCTTTAAGTTTCCTGGAAGAGATCAATCTTAGCAATAAATTACGTACAAGTATTTTTCAAGAATGTTTCACAAAGGGACATCGCTATAGCTTTGATTTTGTGCAGTGCAGGTATATTTCCAGCCACAACGCTTTGCTGCTGAGGTCAAACAGCAAAACTAAATGCAGTGATCCTCCTTAATTCAGCTGGTAGCCAATTCTTAATTGCTCAGTTTGTTCTACATTTGTATACAGGGAAAAGCAAAAACATGAGTCCATTCCTGCAAATGATCTGCAGACAAGAAAATAGTTCCCAGAACGAAAGTTCATGCACCTCAAACAACACATTTTTTTCTAACAGCTGGATTTATTTCTTATTTTTTAAACCATTTTTAGTCCAATAAACAATTCAAGCTAAACTTTTATGCTACAATTATTTTCCTAACTGTCAACACAGAAAATAACGGTACATAGTTTATCACTGGCCACTTTTCTGTGCTCGCATCATTCCAGTTAGACTCTAAAGAAGCCCATTTGCAAGAGAACTAGGTATTGCTAATTTGACGGCAAGCAGCACTACAATTTCATGAATGCAAGACTGCTGAGGCACTTGTATCATTTTGCATTACAGTCAGGAAAAGCTTTTCACCCAAATATTGCTCCCACATCCGGAGTAATGATTTAGCTTCATTCTTCAAGGACAACTGAGGGGAGAGTCTGACTTCCAGAGTCAAGGAAAGGATTATTGGTTCTGACATTTTGCAAACCTGAGCCTGCAAGGAACTCCATATACCCAGGATCCTCTATGCAAATCCATGATGGTGACAAGGTCAAGCATGCTGCAAAAAGACTGTCTTGGAAGGATTTCTCTCTTCTCCTGTACATGCTCGAGATTCAGCATGACAACACACTGCTGGACTTCTAATAAACCATGATAAACATGAATAGGTCTGGCACAGCTACTATACATTGGAATTGTTACAGCACTTGTACTCACAAGCATCCCACCAATTTGCAGAGGTCTGTGGCTGCCCAAGATTTGCCATTGTCTTCATGTATATTAAAATACTGGCTTACACAAATGGCACATTTTCCTTTACTGATTTCTGCCATCATAAAAAAGGCTACAGCCACGATGATCATTTGTTCTTAAAGGTATTACAGGATTTCTTTAAGACATAAGCTGTAAGTGTATGTACATACAGCAGGACCACTATATTCCTACGGCCATTACATGTAAAATACCATATTCTCACTAGACTAACCGTTCAAAGAAATGAAGGATTTGGATTGCTTCAGAGTGTGAAGGCCAATTTTAGGACCGTCTGCATAACTGAGAGTGAAAAATGTAATGATCCCACTGTTAATGTAAACTGCAGGTTGTAAGTGGCAGACAGGAGGAAGTGTATTTTTGCAGCTATGGAAGAAGTCTCCCAGGCCACTGCGGCTTCTATTAGCACTCCCAAGCAAACCTCAAAGTTTTGCTGAAACAAGAGCTGCTCTTGGGATGAGAGACAATGTCAGGCTGTGCCCCAGAAGACCTTCTTCTTTGATACTTAACAGTGTATTTCCTGTTACACTAAGGAGCCAGGACAAGCTAATCTGGAAGCTCTGTGCGCACGTTACTGCTCCCTGTAGAGACAGACTAGTCACTGTGCTTCATCCACTCCTCTTCTGTTTCTAATCTGAACAGTCCAAACACAACAGCTAACCTGGATTTCCATTTTAGTTATTTTAAAATGCAAAAAAACCCTAAACTAACTTTCTGTAACTAAAATACAAATTTAAAGCCACCTTCCCTGCTACCAAAAATGAGCAGCAGCTGGCTAAGAAAGACAGATACTATTTTACAATAAATTCCTGTCTGGATTTTGGTCAGGAATTCTGTTTGACCAGTGCCAATACCTGTAAAAACTGTCAGTATGAAATACATCGATCGGAAAGGAATCTACAGGAAAAGGAAGCAAAGGAAGCAGCTGGAATTATTTTAGCATGGAAAGTGTCTGAATTCAACCTAAAGTGCAGACGCTCCTTCTCAGTTACATCGTTAGCCTCCATAAAAGCAGCAGACATTTGGAAAGAAGACCATTCCAAAGGCCTCTGTGTCTAGTTTGCTGAGGACAAGTCTTCCAAAGAGAGGTGTTTGGGGCTGTTTTCTTTGGATTCTCGGCAAGGCTCCTCTTTGGAGGTCATTCAGGGGAAACGAAGTTGCTATTAAGGAGCCACTTCTATTCAAAAGTAGAAAGTGTATGTGAATTATTTATGCCAGGTTTATGAATGTAACAGTAATACACTTCATGCTGATCCCACATGGGCAAAGCAACCGTGGCAACCTCTTCAGCAGCACGAGCACCAATTTTCTCTTGCAGTGGTACTGCATTAAAACACTTCAGTTTCACTCCAGGTTAACAGCTCTTAACTAGGGCTTAACCAGCAATGCTCCTGGCCTGGTATCTAGTCCAGCTCCCACTGTTGAGTAAAGCAATCAGCTATTAATCAACCTAAATAACAAGAACCTTCCTTTACGAGGCTTGACTATTCCCATAGAAAGAAAGGATTTCCTGGGAGGGGTGGAAAGGTGTTTTCTAGTGCAGTTTTCACTTTCCAGTGCTTTTTGCTCTGCAAAAAATGGGACCATTTATTAAAGTCATCGCCTAACACCTCACTCTGCCATGGGACAGCAGGATTAAAATCCTTCCATGTACATAGCAAAGGGTGGTTTCCTTGGGCAAGCAAGTGCTAGCTGTGGAATGCACTCTGTCAGGAAGTTCATTTGGCTGAACTGGATACATATCACAGCTGGACTTTCTGGAAGAAAAAGTGCAACTCAGGGTAAAAAACCTTCTTGTTGAGCTCAAAGCAGTATAAAAACTGTGCAGAATTCCAATGTTTCCACTGTGGCTCAGGAGGTGCCACATGCACAGCATCCCCCCTCCCTGCCATGCCATGGAGCAGGCAGAAAGGGGACAGAAAAGGACAAAGACAACAGGTGAGAAGGGCCATAAAACAATGAGAAGCGAATGAAAAACAACAGAAAGACAGCTGGAACAAACTGACATTGATGTAAGCTTGCCCTCAAAGCAGATTTGCCCTGGGATGGCTGGGAGTTGGATTCCATGGATGGGTGCTGGGTGCAATTCCAGATGCTGGACTTGCAGAATACATGCTGTGGAGTTACCCTACGTGCGCACAAATAGTCCAATTAATTTGGCTTGCTGCTTAGGCACAGAGCAGCTCTGCATGGTGTGTGCAGGGGGTCCAGCTGCATACAAACCACTGCATTGCAAGCCCTGGAGCAAGCTGATTTACACCAGTAAGAAACCTCCCTCATAGTAGATATAATTCCTGTTAAAGCCTTTTGCCCAGATAGCTCTTAATGCAAATGTTTCCTGGAGTAATACAGTGCTTTGAGATTATTGCAGACTTTATAGCTCACAATAAAAAGAAATTAAAAGCGGTCTGGGTTTGTTCAGGTCCAAAATACAATGGTAGTCGGGTCTTTGAGCGATTTTTTTTTTTTGGCTACGTTTTCTCACTCCAACAAAGAAAGATATCCTTGGAGCTAGACGAAACTCACTGCCAAGCATTTGAGGAGCTGCAGCCTGAGGATTTGGAGACACGCTCTCCAGTAAACCTTGCACTGGTGTTAGAAGGGGTTTCCAGTGTTTAATCAGCCAGCAGTGATTCCCCTGATGCACGGGTGACATTAGAGCACTCTCCATTTACCATAGCTGAGGGAGGTAGGCTTGAGCAAATAGTCCACATTGTTTGTGCTACGAGCACATATTCCCTTCTATCAAATCTGCTACTGGGCACTGAGGTATTTAACTCTTACATTAAGAGTGACCAGAGGACCACTGCCAAAGCTCTTTGCTAGACTATGCTTAGGTCTGGAAATGGTTCTCTGAAAATACAATGGAAACCCCCAAATATTAATGAAAACAAGAACATTTAATTCTAGTAAACACTGCTATTACTTATCTGACCTCAACAAAGGGAACATGTGGTTTCAAAGGAGACAGGTTGAGATTTGCTCCGAGTCTGCTGAAACTCTGCACAGTATTTCCCTAATTGGTGCATAGCAGGGGTTGCTCATCAGAACAAAAAAGCAGGTATAACAGCTTCCTTCTCCTTTATCCTACCTGCTAATGCTAAAGGCTTTCCTACAATCTCCTCCTGTTTGGCCCAGGTCTACATCACAACCTTTCTGTCCACAGCAACGGCTAGAATCACAAAAACCACACAAGTACACATGCTGCCTTTTTTAACCTTCTATCCAGCTCTGGTAGCCTTTCAACATTTTCTAATCTAATGCCCACCGACCTATTTCAAAAGATAATCATACAGGACCACGAATTGTTTTATACAGTATTGCTCAGTGGTTCCAAGATAGTGAAATCCTAACTAGGCTGAATAGCCACTGCTCACTTACTTCTCGTTTCTGTCATTGTAGTTCTACACTTACCTAAAGAATCCTTTCTTTTTCTGCATTTGATTTTGGACTACTTGCTGCTGTTTCACAAATCTCCCATAAGCCTACCGCTCTGGAAATACAGTTTTAACTGACAAACTATTCCCACTTCTCTGATTATCACTGGAGCCTGCCCTATTGTGACTTCTAACTAACTGAGCACGGGAGCTCAGAAGACTCTGAAATTTGGTACAAAAGCTTAAGAAAAATGTGTCCTTGATCTGTCCAATTATGGCAGAAATCAGTCAAGCAGCTTTCTCATGAGACAAGTGGCATTTCCTGCAAATGGCGATCAAATAGGTTTTCTCAGAGTATGTGACAACATGTAAGTTCAGAGAAAACAAGGCTAGCAAAACATTCAAAACTCACAGTGCGGGAGGAGATAATCTCAGTTTTTAGCAAAGAGCAAAAAAAAGGGCCTCAGCTGGAGCCTTCTTAATTATAGAAGGAAAAGCTCAGTTTTCTGTTCATTTAAGAATAGGAAATGCTTCTTCCCCAGGAGAGAACTGTCTGCAGACGAAGCACTCCCTCATACTGCAAGGAGGAAAAATCAACATTCCCAAACTCTCCTTTGAGGTTTGGCTTGTATCTAGCTGCTAAAGCAGGCCAGAAGAATGCTCCGTTTTGACTGATCACACATGAACGGTTTGAAAGTTCAAAATCTACTCTCTCTGAATTTCAACAGAGGCTATCTCCCTGCTTCTTGTGTAGCAAATACAAAGATGCTGCCACCAGCTCCAGCTGTTCCCACACAGCTCCTGCAGGCAACAAGGAACTGAGGCTGAAGCAGAGGAAAAACAATGGAAATAAAATAAATGTGATTCCATTCTTCAGTTCTTTTCTGGCAGTTGCTGAAGGGAAAACAAGGAGCTATTGCCAAAACCCAAACTGGTTTTGCTCCAGGGTCCAAATATGAGAGAAATTACCTCATTCACGAATATCAGAAGGACTCTGCTATGCTTCCAGTCCCTTGTCTGAAAAAGCTGCAGGTTCTCTGCCTGTTTGGGGATCTTTTTCCTGCAGTGTCCCTGCCTGGCAGTGGAAATTCAGTGTAAATCCTGCATTCCCCAGGCCTTGCCATGACACAGGGGCCTCAACAAACTGGAACTTCAGAGATGTTCTGCATTCCTCCATGTTTCAATGGAATCTCCTTCTTGGACATTTTTTGGACTCCTAAGAAAGCACCCTTGGTTTGCTCTGTATCACAGAATTCACTTTGCAGAGGGCACACACCCTTCAGTACACAACATGGAGCGCTGCACGTAGACACTCAAGGTATTACACAAGAAATGTGGGGTTATGGTTGGAGAGAATTCTTGTATTGTTAGGAGCTTTGGAAAGGACCAGACACTTTTGCTCTACTACAGCATAATCATCCCAGTCTCAGTGTCATGAAAGCAGGGAGCAAATGCACCCAATGCATGCAAACTATTCCAGGAAGATGGAGGGACTAGTCAGTAGCTTTAGCACGCACATGCTGCTTATGACCATCCATAGGTTTTTGGAATCAGCCAATAAATTAATCCATTAATACCTGTCAAGCTGTGTACTGCTGCTGCAGTGATACCAGCACATCACATTGCAGATGCAGATTACTCCCCAGAGCAGGAAGAGTAACATCTGCAGAAGTGAAGGGTGATGCTGTGGGAAGCAGGAACCCCTGCAGACACTCAGTCACCACCCTGTTGCTACCTTAATGTTTGCTCGGATAACTTACAGATCCATTGAATCTATCCTCCTTCTTCCCTCAGAGGATTTAATGTGGTCTGTATGCAGTCACCTGGGCCAGAATGGGGCAGGGAACACATACACAGAAGTTGGCTGTGAAGAGATGAAGGCCAGCTTTGTCCTAATGTCCAAAGATTCATCAGTGCCTTGAATTAAAACAGTGAGTACCAAACTGGTCAGTGAGTAGCAAAGCAGCGATGCTTGCCATCTCGATGTGTGTTTCTTGAGTGTCCACTTCCCTCTGGATTCGCCGATGTCTAAGACGGCTCGCACTGAGGTTACTCCTTCTCTCTCTAGCTGCCTGTTTGCATGAAAGGAATTTGATGTCTCTAAGTCCTCTAACTTACTGTCAAATTTTCCTGAAACTGGCTGAAGCCATCAGGCAGGGGAGTGATGGACAGACATACGAGTATACTCCAAAATGTTGATGTGAACAAATGAACCTGGCTGTTTATCCTTAGGCTAAAATTCCTGTTCTCTAAAATACTCCTGGCTGATGTCTGGCTTACAGCTTAACATCCAAAAAAGGATTCCAGAGGGAAGCAATTGGATGGAAGACACGGAGCAAATATCCTTCCACTCTGGATTTGCTAGGGCCACTGGGGAAGGATGCCTATAGGATTACAGAGTCAGCAACGTGTCCAGTACTCAGAGCTGGAAGAGATGAGAAAGTGAACTATTTTAAAGGTCTCTCTAGGTCCAGAGGGATGCTACTTTTTCTCCGAAAGTCCTGCTGGCATGCTAGATTAGCTATAGTTGATAACAGAAGGCCAGAGCTGCAGCAGGAGGGCGGCCAAGTGACCTCTGAGTAGTGGAGGTGGAAGCTCCAGTGGGAAGCACAGAGGAAGGCAGAGTTAGTGCCTGGACATTAATGAGCATCCAGAAATAACAAGGACTCTTAAAATAATAAACATATAATTGGGTTAGAGACTAGGCATTGTAGAAACAGAAGGGGTCTGACATGGAAACTGTTTCATATTGACTAGATCTGCCTTTTGATAGGAAAAGCGTCAGTTACCTGGACCAAGCCATGAACTGTGGGACTGACAACTGAATGCAAAGGTTGAGGGCAGAGGAGGACCTTTTTGTCTCTGCATCAACAATAACATTTTCCTGGAGAAGAAAGAGCTTCTCTGGCCTGGGTTTGGACTGACTCCAGTCAGTGCTGGAAGGAAGAGATTAAAAACCTGGTATTGCACACTGAGATGGACCTGGTTCGTGGTAACAGATACACACAGGCGAGGCAGGGTGAATGATACCGGAGACAGGTGCCCCGGAGCATACAGTGGCTTTGCAAAGCGCTGCCTGATGTGCCAGCTTCCTACATCCCACCATGCGGGTGCAGCCCCCCGGTTCAGGCTGGGGCTGTGACTGCCCTGCAGTCTCCACTTCCGTGTACCCACATCCTACAGGAAAATGTTTCATTTAAAGTAGGAAAACGGAAGAAGGGGAGCTTCCTTCTCTAAAATAGGTGACAGATGCCTCCAATATGCAGCCTGAGAAGCACAAGATGGTTCTCCATTCCTTTCTTGTAACGAGAAAGGAAGAATTAAAATAAGTAATAAGCTGAAACATCCATTGACAATAGGCCTGGGAGAGGAGCGGTCAGAACTGGGAGAGGCGCTTAAGCAAAATGACTGTGATTGAGCAACCCAGCGCCAGGATGTGTCTCAAGAGATTCAGAGCTTATTTCCAGTTCTGCCACTTACCTACTGCGTAACCTCCAGCAAGTCCATTAGTCTCTCTCTGACAGATCCTTTCTTGCTCTTTTGCTGTCTTACCTATTAGATTATAAACTGGGGTTTTCCCCCTCAGGCACTATCTTATAGACTGAACTTGTTTAAACAAGAAGGCCTGATTCTGCACAGGGCTTCTTGTGGTTGCTGCCAGGCATATGACAAAACTAGGCAGTAACCGGGACCTTTCAGGACAATGCTTTCAATATATTGATATCTACCAACCAGCCACAAGCTTGCAGGCTGCATCTCACCCAAAACTCTCTGCTTACCCCAAATCCAAGTGCACCATCTATAAAATGGGCTCTGAAACACCCACCTGCCCTCAGGAAGTTTAAGGAAGGCTCAAACACCAGCTCATCCTACAAAGGGTGCTACAGCAGCTGAAAGCACCATTAGCAGTGAGACTACTCTTCATATTCAAAATGAAACCCCAAAATTCTCCTGGTTGGGAGCAGCAGCTTGGCTGGTTAGTGTGTGAAGTCACCTTACTGTGTGTGGCTGAGAAAGTTCAGAACGTGCATAATCACAGGATACCACACTGCCACATGCATGAGCACAGCGCAGCACAGAGGCAAAGGGGAAGAAAAATGGAGCAGATCCTCTTCTCCAGTTCTGCACAGCAATATGCCAGAACTCTTTACACCAGCATTAACAGGGAGAAAAATTTGCCACAGGGGATTCCGAGTCAGGCAGCCTGGAACAAGAGATACACAGGGATTTTACAGAGTATGATGCTAGAGCAATACCAAACTCTGAGCGTTTTGATTTCCAGAAAAATAGGGCTTGAGGGGGCTTCTATGAGGGTCTTCTGCATTAAAGCTTAACTTTCAAATCACACAGTCTACTTGTTTTGGCTTCCACAAAAGCTCTTAGTGCCATAACAACTTGTTTATTAAAATGCATTTAGTCTCTACTTTCAGCAAAAGCTTAACTTTGCCACAGTCGTCTTATATTAAACATTCTGGGGAGGCAATCATGGGTTTGGATGGCTATGCAAAAGTAATCATGATCAAGCAAGATCGTTTTGCCTTTTGCAAATCTCTCCTTCCTTCTGTACACAAGACAGGGGCACCACAACAGCTTTGAGGAGTTCTTCTTTCGGAGGAGATGCTACAAGGACAAATTTGTATCCCGCCAAACACCAAATGAGTACTAAATCGTGACTCCAAAATTACCTAGTGCATCTGACTCACAGGCACATTTAGCGGTCAAGCAGGTTGGCCCAAGCCTGTGAACCCCCACCCAGTGAGCAGGCCTTGCTTGTGCAAGCAGCCCAAGGCTCAGCCCTACAGACCTCAGGGATCAGGAGCTCCTCGGCTTCTGTCCCTGCTGACCTCGGTGCCGGGCACATCAGCAGGGGTCCCTGAATAACAAACAGCACCCTGCAGCTCTTAACGCTGTCACCAGGCTACACCTGACCCAGCTAACTCTAGCCTTTTCTGGCAGCTTAGTAATACTTAAATAATTAATTACTAATAATGGAGGGGATGGAGGGAGGGTGCTTGTTTTGTTTTGGAGTCCAATTATGCAAGGATTTAGAGAGAAATCCAGGAACTGCAAGTGAGAACTGAGGAAACTCTTCGCTAATTATGGGGCTGTTTCCAAGACTGCCTTTTCTAACCATGTGATCATGCTGTACAATGAACATTTTGGGTGTGCAAAACAGTAGTGACATTGTTATGCCTCCATGAAAGCTGGCTGCTTCTGTTCAGCCACTTGTTTTCATCCTTTTCCGCAAAAACATAGATGAGCTACAGATAAGCTGCTCATTAAAGAAAGGGATTTTATTCCTACAGCATTGCTTCCTTTTGTCACTCCTGTATTCAAGGAGAGGGAAGATCCAAGGAACGACAGGCTGGTCAGCCTGACCTTGATCCCTGGGAAGGTGATGAAGCAAATAATCCTGGGAATCACTTCTAAACATATGAAGGTGATTGCGAGTAGATGTATAGACTTATGAAGGGGAAATCATGTTTACCCAGCCTGATAGCCTTCTACAATGAGGTGGATGTGTTGGATAAGAGGAAAGCAATAGATGTTGCTTATGTTGACTTTAGCAAGGCTTTTTGATGCTGTCTCTCAAACATCCTCATAGAGAAACAGAGGAAGAACTGACTAAATATATGGACAGTAGAGTGGACTGACAACTGTGCTGAAAGTCCAGCTGAAGGCCAGTCGGTAGCGGTTTACCCCAGGGGTCAATACTGCTTAGCATCTTTATTAATGAACTGGATGATGGGGCAGAGGGCACCTTCAGCAAGTTCACAGCTGATACAAAACTGGGAGGGGTGGCTGATGCACCAGAGGGTTGTGCTGCCATCCAGAGGGACCTGGACAGGCTGGGGAAATCCGCAGGCAGGAAAGTCATGAACATCAACAAAGGGAAATGAGAAGTCCGGCATCTGGGAAGGAACAACCCCATGCATCAGTACGCTGGGGCTGACCAGCTGAAAAGCAGCTTGGCAGAGGAAGACCCGTTGATCCTGGTGGACACCAAGCTGAAGTTCACAATGCACCCTTGTGGCATGGAGCACCAACAGCATCGTGGGCTGCATTAGGAGAAGCCTTGCCAGCAGGTAGAGGGAGATGATCCTTCTCTACTCAACACTGCTGAGACACATCTGGAGTGCTTGGTCCAGTTCTGGGCTCCTCAATACAAGGAAGATATAGACTTCCTGGAGCAAGTCCACTGAAGGCCCACAAGGAAGATTTAAGGGACCACAGCATCTGACACACAAAGAGAGGCTGAAAGAGCTGGGACTGTTCAGCCTGGAGAAGAGAAGGTCAGGGGAATCTTATCGATGTGTATAAATACCTGATGGGAGAGGACAGAGAACGTGCAGCCAGACTCTTCTGAGTGGTATCCATTGAAAGGACAAGAGGCAACACACACAATTTTAAATACAGAAATTCCATTTAAACTTAAGAACACTTTTTTACTGTGAGAGTGGTCAAACACCAGAACAGGCTGCTGAGAGCGGCTGTGGAGTCTCCATCCTTGGAGGTATTCGAGACCCAACTGGATATGGTCCTAAGCATCCTGCTCTAGCTGACCCTCTAGACAATCCAGAGGTACTTGCCAACCTCAACAATTTTGTGATTCTCTAGTCTTTTATCTTTGCATTCACTCAGTGATTGTAATCAAGAATTTTTCCTCTGTCCTGTACTGCTGTCTGAGTGTTATCCAGCCAATCGCAACAGCTATTTCCTTCTAGGACTTCATGGCATCTCCTGCTCTTCATTCTCAGAAGGGAGCTTGCAACAACTTTGGGGATGGGGGGTGGTGGTGGCGGCTCTTTTGTCATTTGGGAAGTAAAGGACAGTTTCATTGGTGTTGGGTAGGTTTTCTTAAACAGAAAAGTTCTGCAGTGTTTCCTGATGACGGTCACGTTCTGAAATATCCAGTTATTTAACCGCTTCCTTCATCTTCCGGTGCGTTGAGTTCAGTCATGCTAGAATTTTTCTTAACTAAAGGCCCAGATGTCTGCTTTATCCTTTACTTTTCACCTATGTGTTTATCCCTTCTGTCTTATTAAAACCGTGATAATTCTCCTTATTTGGAATATATTCAAGTGTGTGAAAATACAGTATACTCTAGTGAGTGAGCTTATTACAGCACAGGCTGCCTTTAAGGAGGAAACGGAAGTACTTGTCCTCCAAAGGATGGGAATGTCCGCTGACAATTAATTGCTACTTCTCCCAAATCATAACAGAGCAAAACGATTCGTTTCTTCAAAACCAATCCACAGAATTTTGGACTTTTTTTTTTTTAAATAGATCTGTTTTCTTTGAAAAACCCCCAAAACAACATTAATAAAAAACCATATGAACAAATGCAGGACTTACGTATGATCCATAATTCACTGCTAGGGTCTGCAAAGCCCACGGGAGGCCTAGGCCAATTAAAATATCAAAAACGTTGCTTCCAATGGAGTTGGACACCGCCATATCCCCCATACCTGCAGGAATGGAAACCGTGTACAATCAAACGTGTCTCAGAAAAGTCTTTCCAACTTTGAAACAGAAATACATTAAACTGAGCTAATCCAGACAATTTCCACAGATTAAGGCAAAGAGTTAAGGGAGATCCCACTCATTCCAGCCCTTCCCTTTCCCTTTTGTCCTCCCCATCACATAAGGCCAGCAGGGTTGAAGGGGTTGAATCCACCTTCTAGGATCATTTGAGAACCTTTCACTGCTGTGGGGACCCTGGCCACTGGCTGCACCGGAGGCAACCTGCCGGCATTCTTGTGCCATGCTCAGTGGGGATTTTGATGCTTTACTGTAACCATGACACCTGAGTTTCTACATTGAACTGATTAGATTAGGTAATTCAGGTAGTCTATTAAGTAGCCAGCTGTTTCAATGAAGAGCCACTGGTTTTGTTCCCCAAAGCAGTACTGGCAACTTTCTTTTTCTATTAAAACACCCGTCGCTGGAGGTACAAGGCGGGGGAAAAAAGGGTTTTCCTTAGAAACAGTAGTATCTTCCAGCCCTTATGACTGTGGAGAAAAGCTGGAAAGTGACCTGAAAGACCTTTATGTCATGTTTTAAACGATTCTATACCATTGATACTTAAATTAAGAAAAATGTTGTGACTTTTAGGGAAGGCTCGAGGTTGACAATAGTGCCAAAACTTGTTCCACACCATCATTAAGAACCTGTTAGTTTCTCTGCGATACTAACACAATGAGTTTCCTTCTTTGTTCTTGTTTTAAATTTCAGCATTGGGAAAAGGGCTCTCTATGTTTTGACATTCAGGATACATCTGTGCTACCTAAAGAGGTAGACGACACAACGAAACACTTCTATAGCAGTGTAACATCTCTGTGATGAACCTACCTTGCCTTGCTACAATAAGGCTTGCCATGCAGTCTGGCACACTGGTTCCAGCTGCCAAGAAAGTGATGCCCATGATCACATCTGGAATTCCCAGTGTGTAGCCAATGATTGTCACCTAAGGAGAGGAAATAAAGTCTCAAGCTGTTTACAAAGTTAAAGTTGGAGACCAGCTTGGCCCAATTCTGCAAGATGTGAGACAGTTTATTGCTCACACGTTCTTTTTTAAAGAGAAGCAGTGACAGGCTTTTTTGGTATATTCATCCCCTGGCAGAGGACAGCACTGACATGCTATGTACCCTCTTTGGTTAGATGCTGCACACCTTTCATCCACAATTTTCTTGTCACTAGCCAGGAAAAGAGACTATATGGTGGCCCACTACCCTATGTAACAGTTTCTGTATCTTGGCTGAAGTTTGCAGACACCATTATATACAAATAATAGCTAAGCAGACACTAAAACAACCCCAGAGTTCATTACACTATGAAAATGCTATATGCGGGGAAATATCCCCAAGTGACTGCAAACAATTCCTATTGGCAGAGAAGAGATACCTTTAATTTCCTCTTTCCTTTGCTATGCAGTCGTATCTATGATAAACTGCTCTCTTCAAACTGATCAGTATTTTTAAATTTTGGATGCCTTTGTCTAATGACGCCCATTTCCTATTAGCCACATTTAATTTAATTGCTATTCTGAAGTCTTTGCAGCATACTCCAAGAAATGCGCACCATATGTTAGAAGCAACACATTGACCCTGTGGGCTCTGGTATTTGAGCTATGGAAAGCTAGGATAGCTTTTTTTCTTGAAAAACACCTCATCCTCACAGATGAAAAGCAGCAAGTAACTTTCTATAGGGTAACATGGCTTAATGAAAAAAAAACAAAACAACCCCCCCCCTCTTCTGTAACTGCTTTGATTAATTCCTAGGGAAAAGCCTGGCATTCATTTTTGCATTTAGTACAAGAATGAATTATGAAGGCAGGGAAGCCTTTTTTGTTGCCTTCCCCTTTGCAGCAGGGAAGCAGTGACCAGTGCTTTAGCGAGGTATCTCCATGCTCTTTGGGTCCCATGCCGAGACAGACCACGAATCGTGCACTCCGTCAAAAGTGCTGCAGCCCAAAACCAGGCTTTCCTTATTAGACCCTCTCCTGATGTCAATGCCCCATCATCCTCTGATTCTGCTTAAGAGTACAAAACACTCCCAAAGAAACACAACCCATGCTGCAGTATTACTGTAATCCTAGTGAGCACAACTTACACTTCTCACCTACACGTATCATGTAAGCTAACAGGCTCCATGACCCAGCCAGTGCACAAAACTTCTCCCCTTTGAACAGTCCAACTGTGCACGGATTTCCTCGTGTTCCTTTTTATTTATCCCCTTCCACCTTTAGGATAATCAGATAGAATTAAGTTCTTGTTGACTAGAGTACTTGTGCAAGAATTGGGCTGAATGTCATGCCTTTGTTCATACTGAGTCCAAAGTGCCACCATTCACAACTCCGTCTCTCAAGCTAGCTTGCTCCAAGAAAAGGAAAAGCTATTGAGGCCAGACTCTTACGAGCACCAGCGCCTCTTTACACTGCCCTGCAGAACAAGGAGGTGTTAAACTGGTGCAAGTCTAATTTTTTTCCCCGTGTTAAAGAATCCGGGTGAAATTCCAGCCCTGAATGAAGTCCAAAGGCCTTGGCTACTGGCCCCTAATTTTCTTCTCCCAGTGTGGACAAGTCTAATAGAAATGAGAGGAGACTTACGGTTTCTCATTTAAAAATTCACATATGTAGTACTTTCTACGTATTTCTCTAAGCTGACAAAACCCAACTCCGTTGCCTCTCCGAGGCTGTGGTTTCTGCTTTAGTTGGTACATACCATCCACACCATCATGTAGGAGAAAGCTGCAATCCAGAGGGTAGAAGAAGCAAAGGTAACCATGAACCATTTTTCCAAGTGGGGTTTGTTACAGTTGGGCACTGTGAAGTACAGGACAAAACTCAATGGCCACGTAAAGAGCCACTTCAAGATTTCTATCTTGCCAGCTGTAAAACAAAAAAGGGAAACAATTACAATTCTAGTCTGCTTTAGTCCAGAATGTTATTATTTTGTTAATATTAACAAGCAAGATGCCAGCCACACCTCAGCCTAGGTGCTACTCAAACAGATATTGACAAGACGTTCCTTGTTCAGAAGATCACGGTGTGATGGCAGAGATGGGAGGGCAGAGAAAGGCACACGGAAGGAGTCTGAAGTGCCTCCCTGAGAGTTAAGTAATGGGTCAGAGCACAGTTGCTACCCACCCTGGGTCAAGTTCTTACAGATACCACAAAAAAAGCAAGTTCTAGAAAGAGATCTGATCCCTTTTCAACCACCTAATGGGAGGGTACAGAAAAGATGGAGCCAGGCCCTTCAAAGAAATACAAAAGGGAATTACAAGAGCCAATAGACTCCACTTGCAATAAGGGAAATTCAGAATAGATGCTACTATGAGTTCTGATTTCTTTTTTTTTTTTTTTTCCTAGCATGAGGGTGGTCAAACACGAACTGGTACCCAGAAAGACTGTGGGATCTCCACCCTTAGAGATTTCCAAAACTCAACTAAACACAGCCTTGGGCAACCTGTTCTGAGCAGGGGTTTGAACCAGAGATCTCCAGAGGTTCAAGGCAACTTTTCCCATA
Source organism: Chionis minor (assembly GCA_013398295.1). NCBI lineage: Eukaryota > Metazoa > Chordata > Aves > Charadriiformes > Chionidae > Chionis > Chionis minor. The sequence continues at coordinate 154,562 of VZSF01007399.1, forward strand.
CTATGAATCTAGTGTCACAGTCTATGGGACATCTAAATTACTCTCTTCAAGGCTCAGGTTTTTTCCTTACTGAAACTATAGCTATGCTGTTTCAGTGAGGAGATCTGAACATGAATTCCCTAAAATATATCTCACCTGTAAAGGGCAGGACCAGTCCCTACAGTATTCTGGCTTGTCTGCAACACAGCAGATCTTGCCAGTTGTGTCCAGGGTGAGTCAAAGCTAAGGAAGAGGTACGTTCTAATCACCCTGGGACTAGAGCCCTGGTGGAGTAAGAGGGAGACTTGGCAAAATGGAGATCTGCATCGTGCAGGTGCACTGCTCAGCAACCTGAGGCATATGTGGTTTTTCACAAGTCACATAGCTGTTCTGACTTTCTAAGTCCTCCAGAAACACTGAGAAGACACCATGGCTGTGCGTAGTTAACAGCAGGAAGCAGAGGCACCCAGGACTTTCTTTTGTTGTCGCTCCACATCAGCACTACCACTGCCTTGTCTCCACTCGCACAAACCACCTTGCCACCAAGGTGAGAGTGCACCTCATTTCCCAGCAAAGGTAAGGCCTAGGCAGAGATGCATCTGACCTGCGTTCAGGCACCTTGCCAGCGGCCCCACCACCTCAGCTTCCTCCTCAGTCAGCAGAGAGAGACGAGCCTCTCCAGAGGGTGACCCAGGTTTTGGGGGAGGAACCACCCCATGGAGATTGCTGCCTCTCCCTTCTGACTGCAACAGCAGTGCTGGGCCCATGCAAGAGCTGCAGCAGAGGTGCGTCCAAGCCCAAGAGTCAGAAGTTCCTGCTGCTTTCCAGTTCCTCTCATCTTTTACCTGTGACCAGGAGCTACACTGTGAGGTGCAGGCTGATGAGAGCTCTCAGAGACACTTCTAACTCAACACGTGTCTGCGATGCTTTCTGGCATACCCAAACTGAGTTTTGCTTTCTGGAACAACGCAAACCCAGGAGCTTCTTACTGGGTAGGTCAAAAGGTGTGTATGGCCCTTCATGGTCATCATCGTCATCATCTTCTTCCTCTTCCTCATCGTTTTCATTATTCTCGTTGTCCTCATTCTCGTTCTCTGTCTCGTTCCCAGCCTCAGCCATGTCTTCGTCCCGCCGTGTTCCGTTCACGCCCCGCTCGGCGGAGTTGCTGGGGCCTGTTCCATTCTCAACCACATGCTTGACAGGTATTTTGATTGATACTTCTGACTCACCATTGGTGTAAGTCCTGCTGTTGATCAGCCTTTGTCTCTGTAAATACAGGCACAAATTCTTGCTGAAAGACAGATTTTTTTAAATTTAACTTTTTTAAAGAGAAAAGGAGGAACAGAGAAAGACAGATGTGCAGAGTTCTTTAAAAAATTGGCTTTAAAAGCAAAAGGGATGAATTTTGATCAGGTATAAGAAGACGCTTGCTTACAGATGACTAGATAAATCTCACATGTATAACTTTTATCAGAGAAGGACCAGCGGCTGTAGAATTGACTCCAAGAGTATTCCAAGACTAGGTTCAGACTCAGTGGAATGCTGTATTATTAAATAAGTGCAAGTGATATTAATGTCAGATCAATGCAGGAGGCACCTCCTGTGAGCAACAGCTACAGGTAACATGACTACATAATGTCTTGAAACTTTCTCTCCTAAAATCTCCATGGGGACAGATAGCAAGAGATGATTTAGTAAAGTCAGGGTCAGAAGGACAAAATCCGGGAAAATGCTATCACAGATCCAGAATAAACAACAGTTCCATTTCAACACAAACACTGCTACAAGAAAAGGCAAATTCAGAAGGAGAAGGGGAGGTGGGGGGAGATAAAAGACATACCTCATTGATCAACATGCGGCTGGCCATGGAGAGACGTGTTTTGGGAGGAAAATGGCTAGTTATCATGATCCGGAGCCCAGCCTCAGAAAATGAAAGCTGGTGTGGGTAGGCAGACAGCAGCTCATCCACCATAATCACTGAGGCTTTACGGTGGAAATTTCCTGCAGCCAAGGAAAAAGAGAAATTGAGATCTTCTTCCAGCAGTCTGTCTCTCTGGGCCTATGTGGCTCTCAGAAGAATAAACTCGTGGGTTCCAGAAGTCCTTTGTAGGAACCATTCCTTCAACTACTGACATTCAAAACATGCCTTCACCATCCTTAATCTGTCTTTACACATCCTACATTTCTCTGTCTTTAAATAAATTGCCAATGTGGTATCTCCACTCATGCCCATTACAGAGAATTAAATCTGCTCTGCACAGTTCATCACAGGTCTGCCATAGACAGATCACTGCTTCCACAGCAGCTATTCCACAAAGGCAGAAATGGTGCTGCAGTAAAGCTGCGTTATTTCCACTGTTAGAATCTGCACTTCCGTGAGGATATTGGCCTCGCCCACCATTAACCTTACACGGGGGTGAGGAAGTTGTCCCTGTGTTCCTGCGGGGTACCAATGCAAATGAAAAGCAGGTTCCTGCAGGGGCTCGCAGCCCATGGCTGGGAAGTGCCATCAAACCTGGCAGCAAGTGCATGTGCGAGCCCATGGGGTTCCACCCACAGTCCGGGAGCAGAGGAAGAAGGAGAGAGGGGCAGGTACCCGAACTGTGCTCCAGCTGCGGCACAGTGCCAGTGCCCATTACCTCCGGGGTGGCACAGTGCCAGTGCCCATCCTTTTCACCTTGGGCTGTGAATTCTGGGACAGGACTGGGACTCAGCAGCAGAGAAACCTGAGGTCTTCTCCAACACATCTCTGCTTTGGTTTATTAAAATCAGTGCTGAACGCTGGCGAATGATTCATGCCATTACAATTTATTAGCATCACTGTTAGTCTTACAGAAGGGTATCTCCTCGGCCTTAGTGTCACTTATTTTTGTGAATGAGAAGGTTTCCATGGGTTGAGGTATATAGGTGGGGTCACCCATATTCAAAAAATCAAACCAGCCAGCTAGCTTTTCCTTGTGACTTTTTCCATGCTGGCGTTTCCTGTGTGGCACTTGGGGGAACTGCCCCAAACACAGAAATCCTTCTGTTTGATTCTTTTCGGTCCTCTGTTCAGAAAAGGTCTCAGAAAACAAATGGTGGTGTCAGAAACCCTTAGGCAACCTGTTGCAATGGGTGCTGCTTGTGACCCCACACCACTGGCTCGTGTGCTCAGCAGCGCCACTTGCCTGTCAGGACCTCTGGTGGCCCACTGCCAAGTAAACATAGGAACAATCTGCAAGAAAATGAAGCAATCCTTTCGTCTTCCTTCCTCAGCCAGTTTGAGTAACCGCAAGTGTCCAAAACAAAAAACTACCAGCAGCTGCGCAGTGTCATGCAAAGACGCATTCTGGCAAGATTTAAACCAAATCCCACAATCAGAACTGCCTCATTTGTGCGTAACCCCGAGGCCACCGGGTAAACCTAGATGACTAAGGCCTGAATTTATGCTTACTGAGAGTCTTATCAGTCCAGCTTTACTAGTACAGAGTGTAGTCATCTTGCCAGCACAGTTTCACTGTTGAGAGCCCCAGGCTACAGATAGTTGTCCCCATAAAAGCAGCTTCCCTAAACCAGGGTGCGCCGCACTCAGAAAAGGCTTCCCTCAGCAACAGGGCAGTAACGCCGTAGCTGGCCTCTGGCAGACTCAAAGGGTTTGAGGTCAGAGAATAAACCCCTCTACATTTCATGTTTAGTTGCTTACTGTAAACAGAGGATGTCTTTCAATCACTGCTTAAGAGAGACCTGTTTTCATTAATTTTTTTTTTTTAGTCCAGCGAAACAAAAAGGGCAGCCCAACTGTAGTTAGAGATCAGGACTGTTTTAGACAACCTAGAGCTCCTTCTCAAGTCAAACCAGTGACTGGGGCGTGTGTGTTATTCCTGAGGATAGGTGCATGTAAATCCCAAGCAGTTACTGCACATGCTTGTTGACTGTTGCAAAGATTAAAAAAAAAGATCCTCTGTAAATACAGTTTAGCACGTGCTTGCAAATGCACACATTGAACTACTGCTGCTGAGCTATGGAGTGGGTGAATTTTTTTTAAGCTGAAGAAATGCAATAATTTTTTATATGTGACTGTGGCCAAAGTCAAACAGGAGCAGATTTCAGCCAAAGTGAAATCCACTTAAAGATCATTTACATGGAAAAGTTGTGCACATTCAAGACAGCATGTGCAGTCAGAGCACGCTTCCTAAACCAACACAGAGTCCCCACGCTCCCTTCAGTGAGGGGGAAGTGTATGCTGGTATAAGTAACTATGCCTGCTCAATTTGTGTCGCCTTGTAATGAAGTTAAATTCAACTGGAGGTACTAGATGTAAAGGGGCACCTTCAGTGCAGAATAACAGCACCCACAAGAGGGCTTACAATGGCATGGTTGTAACAGACTAAATAAGTAGCCCCTGGGCAAGTCAGGCTTGAAGCTGGATGAGTCCTTTCAGCCAGGGACTTGCCCAGCAGCAAGAACTACACAGAGGAGGCCTGAGCTGCCTCCAGTGGCAAAGGACGCAGTGGCTGAGGAAACCACGCTGCGCCCCCAGGCACAGCAGCCATCGCCATCTCACAGGGGGGTTACAAAGGAGCCACCTCCCCACCTATTTCATGGCTGACAAGACAGAAGCAGTCCACACCATATAACTAGCGGACAAACTTGTAAACATTCAGAATGATGCAAGCAAGCAGGGTGACTTACTGGAACAGTTACCTTTCTTTAGTAATACCACTGTGGCATCGCAGTTGCTGTTATCGTCCATTTCCGTATTATTTGCTAAACCGTTCACCATATTTGCAGAGTTTTTTGTCTTCCTTTCAAAGCAGTGATGTATGGTTGAGTTGTACCTGCACAAATGAAACACACTCTAGCTGTATCTTTGCTCCTTCTATGTGGATTTCTTGACTCTCTTCCTTTCCTACACTCATATCCTGTGCGAGCCAACTAAGAGAGGGAAGAAAAACCCTCTGGTTTTAAGGAAATCTAGCCACAGTATGCCAGAGCTGTAACGAAATTGTATACAATGCAATCTCTCCATACCCAGAATGCTATGAAAGATACAAGACATGAATTGTGAATGTATTATGTGTAATTAATACACTGTATAGCAAATAATGATTACTTGTCATTGTCCAAATTTATTTTTTAACATGTAATCCCATCTGATCATGAGTGTTGTTTTACCTGTGAAGATCTACCACAGGAACACATGACCATATGCTAAGTTCTGTTTCAACTTCAGGGGAAAAAACACCGTAATCTTAGTTTCTTACTTTATTTAGAGTAGCCAGGAGCTGACACAAACATGAGCTGAGGATCTCACCACGATACTCAAAGGCAAGGGTAGCCCACTGTGAACACCTGGCCGAGTCCCTAACCAGGCTGACAACCTCCCCAACTATATACAAACAGGTCTGAAACATCTGTTCACACTACAGCATTGCTTTCAGAAAAAAAATAGCCATTCCAGATTCGAATATTACAATTTTCTGTTTTGCTGGTCAGTTAATTGTTGCAAGGGTGAAGCTACCCTCTATGTTAAAAAAAGCCTTTCTAATTGTTAGAAATGAGAGGAATTCTGACTTGTGTTCCCTTCAACCCAGCCTGAGTGTTTTGCTGTTCTCACTGAGAATTCCTCTCACAATATTTACTCTATTCATAATTTCAAAACAAATCTCTACTCTTACTTGTTGAGACAAGACCACTGGTGTGCTTGGCAGCTGGCAGGTTTTGTTGAATGTTCCAGTTTAAATATGGGTTTCCTTTCCACCGGCTTTTAAAAACAAGGCAGGAGGAGAGGAACCAAGCAGCAGAACAGACTGGCTTTGCTAGCATGAACTTGCGTGAAAGAAGTTACACAGGTCAGATGCTTAGAAAATCAGCACTGATTGTGCTGAGGTTTTATCATGGGTCTCCAAGCAAGCAAGGACAAATTGCTGTGGAGTTTGCACCCATAAAATGTAGACTGGAATCTCCCGTGTTTTTACTTCTGAGTAGAGATGCTAAAGCAAAGTCAGAAGAGGCTGCTTTGCCGAGACTCGGAGATGGATTTGGTTCTCTGCTCTGCCACAAGACTTGCTGCATTAGCTTTGGTTGGTTCACACACGGTAAGATCCATAAAGCATCATCCACCTTCAGATGTCTGATCCTTGGATCTGTATTATGGGGATAAGCAGCCCCTTCCTGCCTCACCAGGATAAATTACAGATAAGTACACCCCAGGGCAAGGTGCTTTAACGCCTGCTATTGGAGGTGCTGCTGGCATGCAAGCTGGGTAATGCTATAGAAGCCCAGCCCACAGCCTGCGGATCTCTTTAATTACCTTTGCAACCTTTGGAAAAGCACTGGAGCAGGGAGCCTTACAATCTAAACAAGCCGAGGGCGCATTTGACTTACTTCATGATAACGATGTAGATGACATACATCAGCACTAAGACTAAGGACTCCCACCTGCAAACAACAGCAATACAGAAAACAGATCAGAGCAAGGCATGGCTTGAGGGAGTTCAGCCATTCCCCCATCTGTCATGCTACAACCTTGCAGAAAGGCTTGACCCTCTCGGGCTGTCTTAGAAAAGGGGATGTGTTATGCATCCCTTGTTTTCTTGACTTCTGCTCTGGTTTTACTTGGCCAAATCAACCCATCAGCTAAGAACAAGTGACTAAACCCAGAAGTTTAGCGAAGAAATCACGCACCTGAGGAACACCAACACTTCTGTGGAGCAGAGCATGGGTGTAAAGCTCTGCCTGCATGGGTGTACGTCGCTGGGCTTTCTGAGCATGCTAAAAGCACACTCATGCTGAGATGACCTGAACAAGGGGCAGCTGCACTTTCGCTACTGCTGCTGCATAACCACCGAGCATGCAGCAGTTCAAACTGCTGATTAGATATTGTCAGTTTTTTCCTCCGCTGTCTCTGTGCCAAAGTAATGAAATTTGTATGAAAACAAAATAGACTATGACTTTTAGAACTTTTTTCTGTGTAATTTTTTTCATTGACCAAAATGCTGTATTCTGCATAGTTCCTTATGGCAAACTGCTAGTCCTTGTGGAAATCATCCATTATCAGACTGCTACATACTTAAACTCATAGGCCGTTTTCTTTTTTAGGATTTTGAGACACTGCACTAACTATATCAATATCTTATTCCCTGCTTCTGGCAGTTCAACACTCAGCTTCCACACTGATGTGTTTTAGTTGAAGGGCACAGTCAAATACAATTGGGCCTTGAGTCAATTTTAGTTAAAAAAACAACAAAACAAAACAAAGAAAACCAAGCCATTGCAAAACTCAGTGTTTCAGAAATCCTGCTCTGAAATGAAACATAAATCCCCCAGTGAGAACAAGTTTAAGAAAACATGCAACCCAAAAAGCCAGACTCCCCCTAGTGCTTGTAATCTAAATAATACTGGCTGTGAGTGAAATCAAAGCTACCACTGTCACTCTACAAGCCCTGACAGGTGCTGAAAACAAAACCACGAAAGCAAAACAACTGAAAGTACACTTTTAAAAGTGTTTGAAGCCCTCCTAGCCTACTGTACCTATTGCAGCACATTTAAGCACATTCATGGGGATATTAACATATATATATTTTTTCTTTCTTTCTGTAAACCTCTCATTCACTCTTTAATATTGACTTTGGAGATTTTAGTTTTTCAATTATTAAATTATTAAAAATCCAAATATTGAAACACATTTACGACTGCTTGGGTCACCCTTTCCATTCCTGCATCTCTGCACGCTTGCACCCAAGCAGCAGTGTCTGCCTCTGCTGAGCACATCACCAACCCTGGGCTGCGGCAGGGTGGGCAAAGGGCACCGACTGCCGTCGCTGTATCAGGAAATAGTCTGAGTGATGCTCTCCTAGGCTCTCCCCTCTGGCTGAGAAAATGAGTTATTCTAGCCCATCTTGTGCTGAGGTTTCTCACACAGCGGGAATCTGCTGCCTGAATCACCCTGTAGAACTTTTTAGCTTTCCCCTCCTCTCCCGATGAACCCCACTTATTGCAGCTTTTTTGGTATAACCAGAAAAAAACTAAAAGAAAAGGGATTCGCGGCTAGATCTACTTACCAGGAAACTTTTTCGTCATAAATAAACTGTGGAGAAAAGGTTTGAAAATAGGCACGTTATACAGGAAATCACAGCTGAAAACAGCTCATCACCTGAGCACGCGACAGAGCGACAGAGCAACCCAGGGCTCAGGGCAAGGGGATTAAGCTCTGGTGCGTTCCGGCACTGCCCTCCTGCCCAGCTTTGGAACTTTGCAACCCTTAGTTTGTCTCACCTAGTAAAGGCAGGCAGGTTCTCTTTCCCAAATACCACGGGATCCTGGCGTAAGAAGGGCTATTGCAGCAGGGCAGCAGAAGTGGTGTCAGGGGAAACAGAAGCGAGCCAGAGGAGGGGCTGTCCCTGCCTGTGACCCGCATGGCCGGTCCCACCGGAGACACGGCCTCTTCCCCTCACCCGTTCCTGGGGGGCAACTGGGCAATCGCTATCTGGATTTACTGATTCCGTGAAATTTTGCTGACTAAAAACCGGGCCCAGGGGATTACTTCCTTGACATCTACGTGACCGCCACACTAGCTGAATTCACCCACTGCGATCGTCACTTTAGCCAGCCCGCAGACGATGCTGAAGCTCTCATGGCAATGCCGCCCAAGCCTCCTTGGGGAAAGAAATGTCCCTCTTCCCGCGTGTGCCAGGTGCCCCGTGTCGGGGAGGAGACAAGGCCATCCCAGGGAGGTGAAGGGTGTCGGGAGGGCCTGAAGAGGCAGAATTTGGGAGGTGACCGGCAGGTGGCTGCAGCGCTCCACAGCCGGGCCCTTCCCCACTCCAGGCTCCACCGCCACCGCCAGCCCTGCGGGGAGCAGAGGGGGCTGCCACCCTCCCTCCGGCAACACCCCTGGTGCCCCCGCTTCTCCTTCCACCTCAGGCGGACATCTGCGGAGGGCTGCTCTCCCTGACGGTCTCGGCTGGCCCTCATGGAGCAGGGGGACCCTCGGCGCGGCCATGGGCCCACCTGCCATGGCTGCCGCTGCAGCAGGGCCCGAGGGCCGGCCCGGCCTTCATGGCGGCACGGGGCACCTCTGGAAGGCTGGAGCTGGGGTGGCACACAGCAACCTGCAGCCCCGCGGCCCGGGCAGCCACTCCACCCCGAGCCTGCTTTCCACCCGGTCCTGCTTTCAGCGCCATGCCGTGCGGAGAGGTGGAAACGCCGTACTTGCACTAGGGAAACACATCCATGGCGGCGAAAAGGGAGGGAAAGGCAACGAGCCCCCGAAAGCCCGGCGAAACACTTCCCTTCAGCTATATAACCTGCAAATACCAACTCCCGTGCAACAGCCAGCACCAAGCAATAGTTACGTTGGTGGCTGGAAGAAAACACGACCGCAAAGCATTATGTGTGTTACAAGTCACAGCTCCCGGTCACCGTGATCTAATCTGACAAGGCCTGTTTTAGGTTGCAATGTGTTGGTGTGATGGGACATGAAGGCATGTGCATTGATGACCTTTGTGATTAAAAAAAGCACCCATCCCACTTTTGTCACTAATGACTCTGACCACGTCCCTTGAAGTTAAGATACATGGGCGTCTTTTGCCTTTTGAGGGAAGTAAGGAGTAACAGTTTTGCCTTTACAAGAAGACAAGGTAACTTTGTAAAATTAAGGTTAAAAAAAAAAATTACAGGGCTGAATTAAGGGGAGGTAAGTATGGTAAATGCGGTTTATCCACTTCTAATCTGTGATTTAGAGTTCGCTCGTTTCTTAACAAATGGCCTGGAGCACCAAACAGGTAGGTTTATACTGCTTTGCTATTTATTACTGCAGCACTGCAATTACTTTGCTAGTGGAAATAGAAGGAGACAAAGGCACATTGATTTACCTAGCAGAATACCAAAGTTTTTGAAGCTGCTGAATCTCAACATTGGCAAGAATGTATTTATTTCACCTCAGGTGTATTTATGGTCAGTAAAGACACTAGTGGAGTGCAACATACAAAGCAATATCATCCCCCAAGAAAGATGACTGCACTTCAGCTTCAGCAAAGTCTCAATGCCCTGATATGGCAAATTATCCCTATATGGCAAAGCGTTTAAGTGCCTTCTAAAATTTAAGGCGCACAGAAATCTAACAAAGAGGGAACTGCACACAGGTCATGCTATGCTCTGCATGGAGCCTGTGGCTTGTCTCCCAGCAGAGACATCGGGGACTGGAGTGTCAGTATTTGAATAACAATGTGCTGCCACCTAAATTTGATTCTGCCTTAAAAGGATAGGAAAGATCCCAGCCACCATGAAGCCAGGGTCCCTGGGTGAGTGAAGGGGAGGAGAAACTTCTTAAACTGAATCAGTGTTTGACTCTGAAAGGAAAAACTCTCATTTGCCATCAACTGGGGAGCAACACGACATATAAAACGGTTGGTAAATCATCTGTGAGCTAAATCTTCAACCATTTTAAATGTTTTCCCTTCCTCCCATCTTTCTCTGTTTTTCTCTAACAGGTGTTTAAAAGTAATTGGTAATGATTGTTGTGGACTAACGCTGAAGAGAAGTGGGACGCGCTCCGCATCTCCCAAGCCACAATTAGCCATGTAGTGCTGTAACATGGGAATAAGAGTTCTGGCAATGCCTTCCAGCCTCCACTGATGCCTGGAGTTGCACAGTCCTGCTGGCCTGGCTGAGTGAAGGACCTTGAACCTCTCAGGTGATGAGCAGAAGAGTGGGCATACATCTGGAGAGCAGCTAACCCGATGCTTAGGAAAAAATAACAGTATGATTGGTTACACTCCCAAAAGAAAAGGACTTCTGTGGTTCTGTGATTCTGAAGAACAGCTCATACAGAAATAAAGTATAGGAGAAAAGTCTTAAGGATAACAGAGATGTCTGTTTAATGAGCCATACAACTTTCTCATTACATAGGATATGTAGCTAAGAATTTCAGGGGTGCACTGGACGCAATACAATACAGAATGGTTCTCAACATCCTGAAGCAGCTGACAACCACAAGGATAAACCAGCCATGAAAAAAACCTGCCTGGCTTTAAGAATTTGAAAACTGATGACAGATTCAACAGATTTTTAACTTGTCTGCCACCATGCAATAAATGAAACACCTAATCCAAACAACAGGAGGCTAAATGCCAGGCAGCTGCCCACATCCGTGCTTCCCGTGGAGTAAACTAAAAGAAAGCCTGCTAGATGTCTTTAAGCTTGTGCAATGTAATTTATTACAACTAGTGGGTGTGGCCAAGTTTGTTGTTTAGGAACGCTTTTTGGTATGAGGTCACTGTCAAGCTGTCGAAGCAAAAAAAAAAAAAAAGTAGTTCTTTTTTTGCAGCTCAGTGCTAATAATTATGTGGAAAAGTTATCTTTTATTAGGTTCAAAAAAGCTGACCTTGCAGTATGGGGAATAAAAATAAAGACAGGTTGAGGCAAACCCTCTGAGATTAAACAGATATAGGCCTTTGCACCTACAGAATATGTAGAGTATACATGTACGTGCAGAATGAAGGCAAAAGAAAACAGATGGTTGAAACTGAATAATGAAAGTATTGCAAACTTCAGAAATGCAAGTGTCCGTCTTCTGACTCTAAAGCTCCCTTCTTGCTTATATATGGATGTTAACCTCACAAAATCACTCTTCCTTTCTTAGGGAATCTAGGGAACTAGACTAGGCCAGGGAAAAAAAAGAGGGGGAAAGAGGGGGAAGCAAAGTAGTAACTGTTACCAGGAAACTCAATTTTTACATTTCCTGACTTTGGTACTGGTTGCAAAGGAAATGCTAAACTGATGGCAGTGTCTTTATCTGAACACTCGTGCTAACATTTTTTCACTGTATAGACCAATTCTGAGAGAGTGGGAGTACTTACTGAGCTTGATGAAAGCCGGAAGAGAAACAGCACTAAGAATTACTCAAACTGCAGCCTTCGTTAGAGGATTTGCTGCTAGCATGCACTGAGCAAGACCTGCCCCAATTATGTGTGGAAAAACTAACTTTAATGTTTTGTAGTTGTTGACGATCTCTTTCCTCTGGGCAGAAATGCTGCCTCTTTACAGGTCAGTTAGACTTCTTTTAGGAAGCTGTGAGGGTCGCTGTCAGCAGAGGACTGACCAGTGCTGTCAGAGCGGGCGGTGGGGCTGCAGCACGGGGTTGCAGCTCCGCACCCTGCGACTGCACTGGGACTGCAGCAATGCACTTCTCCCCAGCTATCGCTCTGGGCTCTCTGGACACTCATCAATCTCCTACTCTTGGGCCAAGCTCTTCTACAGAACGAGGGAGATCAACAGTACATTTTTGTACACGCAGAAAACCTTGTGACTCCCGCAGCTAGGGTCTTAGCAACAAGACTACGATTTCTTAGCAGTTTCCCTTTCCAGGTAGCAGTAGACACGTGGGCTCCCACAGAAAAATAACCTTCAAAAACTTACCACAATGAGTGCAACAACAGACAGTGTATAATAGATTGAATCCCTCAAGAGACTCCACGATGACAGTGCAACGACCTGGGAAAACAGGCAAAGACAGGATGTCAGCCGGGCTCTCACCAGCACCTCTCCCACGTTAAGAGCGTACACCGAAGTTAAGCCCATCATTCTGTGTAAGCTGTCCCCACACGTGCTAGGACTTGAACAGGACGCCCAAGCCAGGAAATGCACTGGCTTTCTGTGGCTGCTCAAGGAACAGCCACTAGGGAGATGGGGATGGCCATATCTGAAGAGTAAAAGGTCACGGGCAGCAGATGACTTCCATGCAAAGTCACAGACGTGCCAGATTACACCAGTGTTGTCAAAGCCACGGAAAGGGGAATCAAATCAAATCAAATCAAATCAAATATTTATGTATGACAGAGGAGTTTCCCATGAGCTCAGCAGGCTATCTGATATCCTTTTCCCCCTGAAATCCCTACGATACCACACACCACACAGCCTGCAGCAGCATCCCCCAGGTTTGGCTGTGTGCTGCAGCCGGAGGCAGCTGAACCACAGGCAGGCAGCCTGCTGTGGAGGAGGCTGCGAGCGGCGCTGCTGTCAGGGCAGCGAGAAGGGGCTCATCTTTACCAGCAGGACCCATCTCTAACAGTGCTGACGCTCAGCAGCAAGTGTCTAGATGGAGAATGATCACAGGAGATGAACAGCCCTGTTGAGCCTCTGGTGCAGGATGCGAACACTCCCTTCCACCCACCCCATGGTTCGCATCTGCTTCTTGTATTGGTTTTCCCCAACCTGGGACTCCTGTCTTCCTTGAGAGAGGAAACCAGCCTGAAATGCTGAGCAGGAGCGCAACGTATGCAATAGTCCAGTCAGCAGAGGAGCACCATCAGACACAGTCCCCAGCTGCTGCCTAGCAATGTGCATCCTCCCCATCCTTGTCCTACCACAACGTGCCTACGTCCACTTCAAGTCTGGCTGCTGGCATCTCATACAAGGGGTTTCCAGGAATTTTAGGCTGCTGGATGACGGGCTTGTCCTTGCTAAAAATGTCAACTTGACCCATGCTAACTCATTGTGGATAATCTGGGCAACAAAAGTCACGCTGCAAAACAAGAGTCTGATAGCACAGAGCAGCCAGATCCCCAGCGTGCTGCTAGCCTGGACCTCGGCAGAGACGTGGCTTCACCCTCCACACTGATGGATATCGCTGCAGCTCCATGTGCATTTGCACAGGTTTTGGGACAAATACTCAAGTTAACACTCCAGCAAAGCGTTAAGAACAAAACCCAGGAATTTATAAGCAACAGAGGGTGAAATGGGACCGCTGTGCAGTTCATTTTACTTGACACCTTCCAATCCCACGGATATGAGGAGGAATCATCATTGTAGGCTGAACGAGCCTGCAATTCAGATCTTAGAAGAAAAAATTACCAGTGAATAAGTTAGCCTTTAACTTCATTAACTGTATTCAAAAGGGCAGATTAAAAGCAGTCATGTGGTGGTAACATCTTCAGCACGATTATATTTTTTGCAGCCCCAGGAAGTCCCCTCAGTAGAAGCTTCTTCTCAATCTTTATTTCCCATTTCTTGAGTGCGTTCCAAACACCAGGGATCACATCCTTCACAGGTGTAAACCACAAGATGGCTAATTTACACTTGGATCTGGCCCCTGAATGTATAAACATATTCTATGACCACATTGTCCAGTCATGCTTGTACATGAATTCAGTCAAACAAACAGTAACTTCATTTTCATTTCTATGATATCTAAAAAAAATCCTATTTCAGAGTGCTAGCAAAAATTGTTTCCCAGATTTCTCTACACATTAACTCTTACAATATTGGAATTTTCCAGAACTGCTAGCAAAACAAATGCTGTAAAAAGATACGGACCCTTATACTTAAAAATCTCTGCAGCCTCATAGTACTATGGCTTTTTAAAGTGGATGTAATTTATGCCCAGTGTAAAGTATCTTTATGCAACCATTGACATGTAAGAAACTCCTATCTAAAATAAAAAAGCAGGCCTTTGAAGTCCTTGAGTCAGATTAGATTTATACCGGCTGACAATACATTTCAATGCATGTAGGGATAGATGAATGGAGATGCTTTATGATGGAAATTTCCAAATGTAGAAACCTGGACTTGGGTTCATAATTCTATTCAGAGATCCTTAATTAAATCTCACATCTTATAGATAGCGGGCCCCTTCATTTTGATTGCCAATTTTTGTAAGAGAGTTTATAAAATAATTCAACATTATTCCACTCAGCTTTTATGATGCTGCTTAAGGTCCCCCACTACGGGGATTTTATAGGTGCAAACTTAAGCTCTGCATGATAAAAGTTATAACGTTTCTGAAACTAATGACAAACCCCACATGAACGCGCTTACTGTCAAGTGTTGCTATTCTATCTAATAAACTCTCTCCTGGGTAAAAGGGGTGTCACCATGCAGCACAGCATACCTGTGAAAGCAAGGTGTCCCAGTTACTATGAATCAAGCTAGTATTTCTCCTGTTCTTTGATATTCTACAATAATTTTGAAGGCATTCGGCACTATTTTTCCAGGGAATTTTCTTCAGACACCTGAATGAGCACATTAAGATCCAGATGCTTAAATGTAGCTATCTAGCAGGGACCTAGTGCACAAAACTCGTAGACCAAGATACTGTGGGAATCCCAAGGATTCTTGCCTTGATTTTAGATGGATTGCAGAGAATGTGCTCGTGCCTGGGACTTGTACAGGCTGCTCACATTTCACAGACGTCCTAGTAGGTCTTCCTGATGCAGTAACTATCGGGCAATTAAATTTCAGCTCTCCTTAGGGCGTGAGCCATTTAACCAAAGTCTTTGAACCATTTGATCACTGGGAAGAGCAATCTGATATAGGAAAGCCATGCACATAAGGTAACCATGCACGGAGGGTAAAAGGAGCTAATCAGCACTGAGGGAAATGGCAGCACTTTCAGCCTGCTGACGAGATCTTCTATTCTAGTTACAATCGTCAAGACCTTGAATGCCTAAGTTGTGCCACATCATCTTGCAGCAACCAAGGACTCCACATAAATCTTAATGCACTGGAAACCACTTAAACTGCAGTTTAGCAGACCAAGGCAGAAAAGAAATCAGGGAGGCAATCAGCTTAGGTAAAAACATGATCAAATTTGAGTTTTAAATCAGCAATTCTGTAACCCAGTGGAGAGCTGGTCCTCTGAGAGCTGAGCACAGGGAGGCAACTGTAAAACCACTGATTGTCAGGTTACGCATTCCCTCTGTTGAAGGAAGTACCCAAAATGCAAACCCCAGGCAAGTGATAATTAGCACTACTACTTTACCACTCTGGGGACTGAACTTGGCATCCCCAGAGCTGAAAGGAAGAGCTCTTTAGTCCAGGCTTAAACGAGAGCAACCCTCAACAAGCCTGACAAAGATGAGGACCCACAGTGCACGCTCACCTGCATGTTGCAGCATCATGCCTATGGGTAAAACGACCCTTATTAGATATCTAATTTCCCATTAGTAGACTTTTGCCCTGCAAACTCTTATATAAAATGTTTACTACTCAGAATGCTTATTTCCCTTTTTGAAGGGTTGGAAAGTGGGGAAATCAAGATCTTATCAGCTCCAATTTGATTCCTGTGGTTCTTAACTCCTGACGCAGCGGCTCCATGCAGCACACACAACCTCCGCCACCTCACGCACACATGGAGATAAGCCACCAGGGAGAAAATCATGGAAAATCAGACAATGGCACCTGCTGCTCTTGGCACCTAAGTTAGCTCAGGGCACCCTCTGGCAATATACTCCATGCCCCATGGCTTCACCATTCACCCTCTATAAAATTGACCCTTCTCTCTTCTGCTTTTCCAAATTATTTCTCTCCCCTTAGCTGTGCGGAAGCTCTTCTCCCATCAGGAAAAGACCTGGTGACGGAGGCCATCCACCTGGCTGTTTTAAAGCCTGCTACTCACCCGCTCTCCCCATTATGGTGATGGGCCCAAGATGAAGTGTGTGATGCAGAACATGGCTGCTGCTGCTGCCAACAAAAGCACAAAGCAGTCCAGAGGTGTATGTGTTGCTGGGTATTTTCTTTGCTCAACCTTCCAGGGGAAGCATGTTGAACTTCATCTAATCACGTCCATGTTCTTCAGGGATCTTTTTCACTCTGAATTGTTCCAGGGCTTTTCCTCCTCATGGCCCGTTCTTTGCTTGACATTCTTGGGCTGAATGATTGGCTACATACACTGCCTAGAAATGCTACGCTTTGGAAGCAATCTTCCTAATCGTGTTTCTCTGTTACCCTCTGGCATAGAAGGTCTAGATTTTCAGGTATTAAGAGCTAATAACTTAATTTGTTAATGTGGAGAGGCAGGAATGCTTGGCTGAGGGTGTAAAAAGATTAAAGACAATCCCCGCGGTGATTAGCCTTAAGGCTCTACGGGGATCAACAAAGATGTGCTGACGGGGAATCCACCGCTCAGTGCCTCACGGCTGGAAGCATCTCTTCCCTGGCTGATGTGCACACTGTGTTGTAGACTCTTCCTATGTAGTTTGGTTCGTTAATGTTAGATCTCGACAGAGAGATTGCCGTTCATCAGAATGCGTTTCTGGGCGAAGATGAACGTTTCTCATGAGTTTTAAAGGAAAGAACATTTTTAATTCATTAGACATAGTTTTAATACAAACTTACCTGCTACAGCACTGCACCACAAACAAATGTTCTTTAGTGACTGTTCATGGCTATTTTGGGTAGGCCTTCTGTAGTGCGCTGGGGTGAAAGGGTGCTTCCAAATTAATCACTGGTCTGGAATTTACTCCACAAAGTTTTAATGAGGCTGTACTGAGAGCCATGAAGCTCTTTTCTGGAGAAGCAGCTTTTTCTTTTAATGGTCAGCTACAGCCTCAAAGATGACTGTAAACAGAGACAGCATTACCTGGCAATGCTGCAAGACAAGTTAAGAAAACAGGCAGAAAAACAAAGCCCCTTTTCCCTGCTGCTCTCTCCCCCTCCTCAGAGATGGGAAACCAAGGGAATACATACCACTGCCAGGCTCTGCTAGGCTGGGGTCGAGAGGACCAGGCAGACAACTGGGTGGTTTCATAGCAGATGCTGCTCCCCCAAGTTTTCATTCAATACATTTAAATTCTCATGAAGAGCTTGTCAAAAGGCATCCAGACGCAGGGAATCTGGGTTAGTCTTCACGCTGCCCCTCTTTGATGTGGACTGAGCAGAAGCCATTAGGGAAGCTCTTACACCACCCTAACGGAGGTTGGAAACTGGTTTCTGAATGCTCATCTGTGCTGACTGACAAAACTCTTGCCCACTGTGATACCTTGCAGGCACCCTGAAACATCACAAGCAGCCAGCAGCGTGCTGTGTCAGCCTCTTCCATCAGCTGCAGCAAGACAGGCCATGGGAACCTCCTCGCACGCTACTCCTGGTTTGCAGGAGCTACCCTTGGAGCTGAGGAGTGGTTCTTAAAGCCTGGTGGGGTCCCTTCCAGAAGATGTTGTTTTCCTGACACTAGTGCTCAGCAAACCCTTGACACAACTCCAAATCAGCCCTGCAACAATATAATAGGATCTCACGTCAAAGCAAGATAAACGACTAACTGTTGGCCAATGTTAAAGTAGGGAGTAGGAAATCAGGGACAGATTTTCAGAGAAATCAGACTGGCAGTAGTTTGTAGTTTATGTGTCTTATGTATTTGGAGTTATGCAAAAATAAAAAGGGTTTTACCTCAGGTACCAGCTCTCATCCTGAAGATGAAATCCAGCAGCAATTTACTTCCTCATGGTTTGCAGAATTCAGTACCCAGCAAAGCCCTGGTTTTTACCTTGCAGCAACCAAACCCAAGCACTGCTGCAACCCACTGAAGAGACACAGGTCACAGCAGAGCCCATCAGCTGAAGCATCTGAGCCACGGCTAAAGAGAACTAGGAAGGGAGAAGCTTCAGGGCGCACACATATTTCGCTTTTCACCCATCCAGACGCAACGCATGCATAGTTACAGGACGCAGTAGTCATACCACTTCATATTGCGTGGATCCCAGACCCTCCTCTGTCCAAACATGACCCAGTAACAACCAAATCAGCATTCATTTAAAGATAGCCTGCTGTGCTCACACAGCCTATCATCCCTCCACTGCGTCGAGAGTTTCAGGAAGAAAATTACCTACAGTCCACTGTGAAATCTTCACGTATTGATGGGTTTCACTGTCATTAACTGCATTGGTAATAACAGTGATATTAGTTGAGGTTTAATTTTACTTGCTCTGCATGAATATAAATGGCAGATGTCGTAGCAACAAACATCATTATTGGATCTTAATGACCTTATGCAAATCCAACCAATCATCCTGAAGTCACAGCTGCTCAGCCAAGCCAAGCCAAATTAAAGTATCTTCCATGAAGCGACTGAGACACTTTCTCTACCAGGTACTTGGGAGAGAGTGAAGTTACTTGATGGGACACAGCAAAACCTGCCTGCAAGGATGGATCTTTGTATGTCAGACATTTATGTTAAAGATAGAACTGTCCTTCATTTGCGAAATTAAAGTTATGAGCAGTTTGTCATCTATGTCATCTGGCTAGAAATAACAAGAAAATCTACTTCACAGTGCTCAGGTAAAATTCAACAGGTTCCACTGCCTTTTGTTTGGTTAAATACAGTCTAAGGTTATTTCAAATCTGAGAAGTCATAGCAGTTAAGGAGATATGTATGTAAACAAGACAAATAAAGGGATTCTTTCAGTTCCTACACATGGTGGCACTTAAAAATCATGGAACTTTTTCGGAATACGAACAAACCTCTGGGGCAGTTCCCTGAAGCCCTTACATCACTACAAAGATGGGCACCAACTAGCCAGGGCTGCTATCCACCACAGAGATGGTGTCTCTCACACAGACAGCTCTCCTGCAAGAGAGCTCTGGCATCTTCCTGGGTACACACATCTCACGGGGTGAACACCAACAGCACCCAACCTCCCTCACCAGATAAGCCACCAAACATCCTCCAGTGCAAGCAGAGGACTGTGATACAACCTGGCTCACTCCTGGTCCCACTCCTTAAGCCCCATGTGTGCCTGTGTCTGGATATACGTGCAGCTGGTGACTTGCTCCCATGTGTTGGGCAGCGGCAGGGAAGTCTCTGAGCCTGTGGAAACTGGTCCAGGCCTAGAGTCGCTGGTTGACCTGGGGGGCAGTTCACACTTCCAGGGACAACCTGCAAGCAGGGTGCGAGCCAGATGAATCACAGCGCTGGTGGCCTGCTCTGGACAGTCAACACCTTGAGCGACACTCTCCTGTCCCAGGACCAATGCACCGAGCTAAAGCACTCCTCATAAGACAGCAGCTCAAACCAGAGAAGTTAAAAAGATTCCTCAGATTTTATGCTGCTCTGGCACCTGTCAATCTGTATGGAAAAGCAAGAAAAGCCAAATTCTTTCTGCCTGTCTTGACAGAAGCCTAGGAAATCCTGACTTCTGAGAAGCCGAATATCCAGAACTGCCTTTAGTAAATCTGTCAAGGACCTCGCTCTCTGGAACAGCCTTGACAGGGACTGATCTCTCAGAGCTTCTCAATTTCCCCTTGACAAGGCACAGGCTCTGCCTTTTAACTTTGCCATTTATTATTTTAAGAATTCCTTGCTCAGCTCAGGTAATTACATGGAACCTGACACCTGCCTGTTCATCCTTGCTGGTCATGATATCAGTGAAGCATCATATATTAATGTGAGAGAGTGACACTGCCTTATTTGTATTCATCTCTATATTAAATTAGGCTGTAGATGCATCTATGACTTTCAGCAAGAAGCCACTGCAGAGCCTCTGTATGTTTCCTGGAAGACATATCCACATATGTTATACTAAAGAAGAGAGCTAGCCTGGAGGGTGAGGTGTTCGCCTGGGACTTAAACAACGCAGTCCTTGTTCTGCCCCCAGCCCTATGGTCTAAGCTCGGATGAATTAATTAAGCACTCTCCCTTCCCTGTACAGGAAACAAAAGGATTTTTTACCCATCAGCAGCTCTGGAGAATAAATGCCATGTGGGACTGCACAGGGCTATAATCCTTCAGAAACGGGGGACCCACAAATGTCACAGATACACACTTACTGAGCTGTTGCACCATGTTCATTTGCCACTCATACCCACCTTGTTCATGTGCAACTGTTTTGACAGATTTTTTTCTCTGTTTAGGTCTTTTTTGCCCTAGAGTTAATCAGCTTACCAGCATCCACTTGTTTTGTTCGCCACTGCAAACCATTCATGAGCCTGCTCAGCAGTACTTGGGGGCCTCATTTCCACCAGCTTCATTCCCACAGCAAAACATGGGGTTGTGCCTGAGCTGAGAAACATGGACTAGAAACCCCATAATCAGGACCTGGCACAGTTTAGAGGGTGGTGAGTTCCTGGTGGGACTTTGACCCGCCCCGCAATGCAGACACAGCATCAGACAAGCAGGTCCAGCAGGATCTCAGAGGCTGCCCATCAGTCCTCAGACACTGGAGGTTCCCAGACCTCATCCATGGGATGTTTTTCCTGGCATCTCAAGTACATCTTCCTGGCTGCAGCCTTCATCTGTGTCTGGTCTGCCACATGACTTTGGCCACGTCCTTCCACACTGTGGGCCTTTTGGGGATACTATTCCAGTGCACTTCACATCTTCGCTGAGGTCATTTCATCTCAACCAAATCTCCCTCACCTGCTTAGTAAAATGTCCCACAAACTGGGCTCACAATCCTTCCTGGTACTGAAGATGACAAATCCCGCCAGAAGGGACAGCAGTATTTCTGCTGGCTCTGGAGGCATCTCCTTAGGGATGCGGGCAGGGTGGAGGCAGGTACTCTCTGTCTCAAGGCAGCTCCCAGCACCTGGCAGTGTTCAGCCAGCAGGAAAAACAGCAAAGGGAGCGCTAAAGGTGATGTCTGTGATTCAGAGGCTGCAGACTTTGTGCTGTTTGAAAGGTCACGACCAAGCAGAAGGTGGGATATAGCAACTGCGTGTTTAATATTCTGCACACACTTTCTCTCCTGGTGTTAAGCGTATCAGTCCTACAGCAATTCTAATGAAGATATAAGGCAGAAAGGAATTTCTTAAGATAATTATGACCCTCTTCCAGCAGCGTTTACAAAGAGAGGAACTGCCTGACCATCAGGACCCGCAAGTTAATTTTCACAAAATTTCCCTTGTTTTAGGCACTATTACATCCTACCTGCAATGTGCAAATCAGTCAATCAGAAGCTAAGAATCATTAGCTGCAAATCAAATACAGCAGAGATCATAGGGTATACTTTTCCCCCTTGCTGCTCCCCCTGTGATCATCTGCCAGACTCAGACACAAATCTGTAAGTCAATCACACTTATTCCCACTTTATGGTCCCTGGAGGAAACAGAAACATTGGTGAGAGCAAGGTCCAAACATCTCTGGACGTTTTGTGAGGAGCTGGGGTCTGCAAGCTGCAGAGGCATGAGAAACTGCAGCAAAGAGAAAGCTCTCCACGCCGGCTGGAGCAGCCCCTGGCTCCAGCTGGAGCAGCCCCATTGCGCAGGTGAAGGATAGGCAAGACCGGCTGCCAAACAGCCAGGCAAATGCACGAGGGATTATCTCATGACAGCACAGCAAGAGTCCCTGATCCCATGTCCCCTCTTAGCATGCTGAACCACCCTGTGACAGCTGAAATTTTAGACTTATTCCTGCATGGAAAGCCACTGCCACCTGTGCAGCCTCCCTGGAAAGCCGGCAGGCAGTCGACATCAGCTGAAGGCTCCTGTGCTAGGACTACCGGCACGGTAGGATGTCCTGGACCAAATGCTAGGGAGCGGATGGAGACTCTCCCTTCTATACCCCACGGTGATGTCTCCCTGCAGTTGATGTGCTGGGGTCATGACTGTCCCAACATCCCAGGACACTACGAGTACCCAGCTCAGTCCCCTGACCATCATCTTCACTGAATACCTCCTGGCAAAGACACCAGAGCCCTGCAATGTAACACCGGGCTTGCTGGGGGCTTTGACCAATACTAAACACCCCTCCCAACTGAATTAAGTGAAATATAAAATATGAGCATGGGTCAGGGCGAAAAAAAATCCAGGCCTTAAAATACATGTCTCTCTAAGCCAGTAATTGCCGAGCAGCTCTGATCTAATGGACTCACTAGGAGGAAAGCTTCCTTCCAATTACCAGCCCCCTAATTTTACCACTGGTTAGCCATTCTCTGCAGAGTTCAACCGTCACTCTGGCTCCCGGTTCGTACATTGTGGACCAACTCAATTTATTCTCATTATTTCCCCAAGAATATTTGCTTTTTTAAGCAGCTCTTGATATTTTCATTACTGTGGCAGCAATCCGTCTCTGTGACATTCTCAGAATGGAAACAGTGGACACTCTCCAAACCTCAGGACAAAGCCAAAAATATTTCCCTGCTCAATTGGTACTCATAGTCGTTCATGAGTTATTCAGATCAGCGTGTCTTTTTAGCTCAGATTCCCGCAGAGCCAAGGCAGCAGGACCCCGAAGACCTGCATTTGCAGACGTCTCCTGGACCATGGGAGATTTTGTGCAGGATTCGCAGCAGAATTCAAGGACAGCTGTAGACATGGTACAGGAAGGTGTGCACAGGGTAAGCATTTCCCAGTCTCCTCAGACAGGCCAGTCCTTGTCAGACATAAAAACAGATTTTGTGATTTCCCTTGCTTTTACACTACAAATGATTTAAGAAAAAATCCTACCAACCTAAGTCCACAGTATTGATCTGTATGTGAATTTTGACAGAGAAAACTTGACTTCAAATGGTGATGGTGTTCAGTGGTGATTAGGAACTAAGCTTGTTTTGATGCTGATAGGAATCCATTTTCAAATCTTCCGATTGCCTCCTCTGTATTCTACTATTGAATGTAGCTCTGTGAAGAAGGGTTTTGAAAGGCCAATATTAAAAAATCATAACAACTTATAATGATGGCTAGACCAGCCCTGGATCATTCACCATCCAGACAGCAATCCTGGCACCCGATCTGCCTACTACACCTGTCCCCATCACACCTTCCTGAAGCAAAAGGCAGTTTTCTATCAGTACCATCATGTTGTCTCTGGGCATGAGAGGAGCTTCCTATAAACACCTCACCAACGCCAAACCCTTCCTGTGCCCACACAGCCCATAAATCACTCACTACGTGTTAAGCAGCTGGCTTGCCGCATCCACGTTGCTGGTCCGTCACGTTTTCCTTGTGCTTTCCTGTCTGCCTGCTCATTCCCTCCTGTTGTCTCCCATCATACACTCTGATCATCAGCTTTCAGGCTCAAGAGCTTCATTCTGGGTCTGTATTTGCGTAACACACCATACCATGGAGTTTTAATCCACAACTGAGACTGCTAGGTGCTGTTACAACAGCAACAAGGACCTTATGACAAAGGAAAAAAAATCAGTAGGTCTCACTGAAACCTCACTGTGCGCTTTCTGGCTTGACTTAGATGCAGACGGCAGGCCCCTGACACCACAAAGTCTAGGCTTGCATGCCTCACCAGACAAATGATGCAAGCAGCCCTGCTTCAAGCTAAACATTTATTAGCCACTTTGCTAAACTGGCGCCCAGTGCAGGAATACTGATTTCATGCAGGCTGCTGGCCTAGTTCTGGGAAATAAAGCTACTTCAGGAATGTCAAAATGCTTGTAGAGCTTGTCAGACCTCTCCAGGAGGAAACCAGAAGGGTTATGGTGTAACAGGTACCCCTGACAGGGCTTATTCACCATGCACAGGTTGATGCTATGTAGCAGCATTGTGGAGACAAGGCACGACACAGACAGGACAAAGTCACCTTCAGTGTTTTCCGGTTAACAAACAGACTGCGTGGTTAACACAAACCATGTTTTCTCGCACAACGGCTATAAACTTGCTATAAATCCACAAGTCCCCAACTCCCAAGATAATGCCACTTGTGTTAAAGGGGGATCTGGAAAGGCATCTAATTTGCTTTATCACTCAGCGTCGCTCCATTGCCCACCAGTGCCAAACATCCCAGCAGGAAAACCCCAGGGAAAAGGAGACTCTGCTGCTTTTACAGCGGGTGAACACCCTCCCCAGTTGCTCCGACACAAAGAAGGATGCAAGAGGCAGAGCAGCCCGTTTAGCTGCCTGCCCGGACAGCAGCAGGGAAGGGAGCCGAGGCAGCAGGTAACTTCTGCTGCTGGCCCTGCGGCTGGGAGCACCCTCTTTATTCTGGGGTGCACAAAGACTTTACTAGGGCGCATAGAAAGGCTGCAGCCTCTCAACTTTGGGGACCCTCTGACAGCATCTCTATATTACCTGATGCCTCTCTGTCCTGAAACTTCATCGACATTCTTTCTGTCCTGTCTGCAGTCTAAGCTGCTTACTGACCGCCTGGCTTTCTGTAGGACAGTGGGAATGACACCGCCAGCATCCTCCCTCTGCTCTTCCGATACCTGGGGTTTCACGTACACAGGACCATACCAGCAGCTCTATGTTCCCACCAGGACCACAGCCTTGACTTCTGGGAGTAATTCTGTCTTCAGTGGAAGTCTCAGTGCTGGATCCTTGTCTGGCTTATTACTTTGTCCCTTTCTTGCTTTCAAGTCTGCCACACACTTTTATCAGTGAGAGACCACGCTCATAGTGACTAGGAAACATTGCCAGCACAAAAAAACACATTGTCTCCTACTTCTTCAACAGTTTTACGTGTTTTCCACCCATGGTCACAGACCAACAAAAAAAACCCCCTAACATTCCAACTCTCCCCTCCCAAAACTCCTCCACAATCCAGAATAAAGAAAAAAAAAAAAGCTCACGAACGCAATCCTAAAGCCAAAGGTCAGTAACGACTCCAGTCTGAACTACTTGTCAGTGAAATTAAAGCTTAAAAGATTAAGATGCATGCAAGCTAACTGTATGACAGAACTAGTTTAAAAATAGATTACAAAAGTCCCAGTCTCTTCAATAAACAATGTTCTACCTGGTTATTAAATCTCTGTTCAGTTTCTTCATCTCAGCTCTTTACCGTTCGTAACACCTATTTCTTAGGTATATTTTCACACTGAGATAAAACTAGACGTATGTCAGATGATGATTCTGAGAGGTGTCCCCAGCCTACACAAGGGTTTACTATGACTTGGACAGAGGAGAGTGTTCTAAATTTAGTTTATTTCCTCAGGTAAAATACCACTGGAGCAGGAGGCGGCAGGTCAGATGGTCAAGGTGGTCCTTTTACACTCCAGTATATTGAGGAATGACACTTGGCCACCAACTAGACCTCTTGACAGAAGAAATAACTGGAAGAGACTAAAAAACCAAGAATGTCTCTGGCACAACCCAGCATTCATGGTCCCCTGCTGCACCTAGAGCAGCTTGTCTTCTTTTGGGGAAAAGCGAAACAGAGAAGCTAGAACCCAAATGAAAAACACGGCAGTTAAATGGTAATTAAAAAATCAAGCTATGCAGGTTAACAATTACTGTTTAATGCTGGAGTGACTTGCAACTCATGGTTACTGAGGACTTTTTCACTATGAGGGTGGTGAGACACTGGAACAGGTTGCCCAGGGAAGCTGTGGATGCCCCATCCCTGCAACTCTTCAAGGCCAGGCTGGATGGGGCTTTGAGCAACCAGGTCTAGTGGGAGGTGTCCTTGCCCATGGCAGGGGGGTTGGAACTAGATGATCTTTAAAGTCTCTTCCAACGTAAACCATTCTATGGTTCTATGGTTATACTGCTTTCACTTAAGCACTTTTCACTAACCTCTTCTCATCCTTCATCCTCTTCTGCAACGCTGCAAGAGGCTGCAGTTTAGTGCTGGATGAGGACAGAGGAGGACTGGATGACATGCAAGAGAGAGCAGCAGAGCTAGAGAAAACAGAAGAATCTGGACACAGGCATTTTCAAAACTGAACAAACTCTGCTTGTGCTGGCTTGAATGAGAGCTGAAATAAGCAAGCATTAACTGCTTCCAAGAATCCCACATCCTTGCCGCCAAGCAACACGAAAGGGCAGTGGAAGGAGGGGAGAATTTGTGAAGCACAAACATGAGAGTCAGAGAAGACAGGACAGACAGACTGAGGCTTGGAGGGGACCCTGGGCTAAGGTCAATCTCCCTGTACACAGCTGGTTTGCAGTCATGGAAAAAGCCTAACACAATCCATCACAATGCATACGACAGACTCCGTGCCTGTATCTTTTCCCTGCTATCTAGCATGCACCCCTGTGAAATGTTGCTGAACTTAGGTTTGAAGGGCTGCATCTGCTACCCTTTCATCTCTTGCAGCATTCCCTTACTTTCTCGTACCCTCTTTTGCCAGCAGAAAGCAAAACAGCCACAGCAGCTAAATAAACAACATTTGGGTTATGTGACTCAGCTGTAAAATTGAAAGAATATGCATTAGTGTCACAGGCATGCGGACAAGTGAGGAAACAGCTACAGACACATCCAACCTGCACTACATCAGCATTTGGGGAATGAGGACAGTTCTTGACATACTTCCATTTACTAAAACCATCTATGGTTCCTAAGTTGCACCTACTGCCTAGATGAAATAAGGCAAATGTTCCTCAGTGCGTGTGCACGTGTGTGTGTGTGTGTGTGTGTGTATGCATGTAAGACATCAGCAGAATATTACAACAGGATGCAAGAAGAAAGAAGGAAAAGCTTCTAAGGCTCACTGCCATAGCCAAGTAGGCTGCACTCAGCCATTCACAAGGGTAAACTTTATCTTTCTCTTTAAATATGCCTTGGTGAGAGATTTCAAAATGCATCAGAGGTTGAGTTCCTCAGCTTCCAAAGGTCCAGTTCAAGATATTTTAAAAAGAGATCTGATTTTCAGAGTGTGGATGCTAGTTTAGAAAATCCAGCCTTTCCAATGGGTTTTGGTTCACCCATCAAAAATGCAGGCAGCCTGCATCGATTGTCAGTTTTTGAAAACTGGTCCTCCTGTGCCAAGGAAAAAGACCTCAGGAGATTTCATCACTCGTATCAGTGAAAACAGACAGAAATAAAAAAAAAAAGAAACCCCTCCAGTCCAGAATCCTCACTGGTAATCCACAAAGTGTCATAAACACTAATTGGAAGAGAAAATCAAGTCACTTTCAGGCTACTGAAACACACATTTCTACTTTTTAGTAACAAACCATGGCACAAATATTTTTTACATAATCTAGAACCACCTTGGTTTTGAAATTAGCAAGAACCCCACCAACTCTTACGGGTCTGATGGGCAGATGTATCTCTGACATACTGGATTTGAAACTTTTTCATATTTTCATCGCTGTTTAAAAACAAACAAGGCAAACTAGGGGTTTATAATACTTAACACTAACAGAAATGTCTTTATGATTGTTTAAACCAATTTTGCTTGCTTGCATTTGTTAATCCTTCCCTAGAGTTTGTAACACACACAACTTCAGCTCTGGGCTGGCGCACGACAGCCACATGGTTAATCTCCCCAATCTGTTGACATTATTCAAAGCAGTCCATTTTGCAGCCCAACTTCATCCTTTTTGGCTGGGCCACAAAGAAAAAAGGAGCACAATGACACATTAAAGCAGATTTTCATCTACATCAACTGGTTTTTAGCACGAGAGTAGCTCTTCAGAAGCATTACAACACTACCACAGTTATTTGGAAACCCTAAAGTGAGGCGTAACAGCAGACAATATAAACAAGTTGTGTGGCTTTTAGACACCCATCCTGCAAGCAGCTCTGTCTGCGGAAGCGAGCCTGGCTGCAATTGCTTGCAGGACTGGGACTCTAGCTACCAAGGTGGTAAATTCCCTAAAATTTCAAAATTAAATACATAAATAAAGAAACAAAGTGGAAGCTTTTCTAATTACTGCCTTGCTTGAGGGCTTCTGGCAGCCTGCTCCCAAGCTACTTCAGACTGACTGTTAAGCACTAAGCACTTTTCCCCTTCCCACAGCACTGGAGAAACCTGAGCTGGTGCCTGCAGGCAGGGTGGCCAAGATCTCCATGGCTCTTAACACCCATTTCCAGCAGGCTCCGAGCTGAGTGAGGATGGGGAAGCCTCCTACTCCAAAGGCAGAGGTGACAAGCACCACAGGAGCATGTAGAATGGAGATGCAGGGTAGCCTGAGAGCTGCTGGGCGTTTGGAGCAAGGAGAGCGTGTGGGCATGGCAGGGGCTTCCCATTTTAGACATGCCTTGCTGGGTAAGGGAGCCTTGTTATAAGCCTTTTAATGACTTCAGAGATGTGTCCAGAAGGAAACCTCTTGCAGTGGCTGTGACTCCGCTGTGATTACAAACCTGGGGTGGTGGGGTCCTCTAGTCGCGCGCAGAGTAAGGGCAAATGTGTCACAAGCACGAACTGCCCGTAGGTACACCAAGTCTGCAGCTGGCAGAGGAGATGAAAAGAGCGGAAAATGCAATTGCCTCAGCTCTAGAGCAGGCTCCTGTACCTTGAAAAGTGCCTCCCTGGCATGGATAAAGTTACCCGGGAAGATTCAGGTCAAAGAGCCACAGGGCAGATGAGTGAGGAGAAGAAGTGATCTAGACCATGGTGGGTCTGCAGGAAAGCTGGATGCTTGAGAGACAGCTATGGGGTGGATCCATGATCCAGGGGGAAAACCTGTCTGAAGAAAGCGTTTCTCTCAAGCCTCGAGAAATGGGTCGGGGGGAGGGTCTAGGAGACAGATTGAATGGAAAGAAACCTGGAGCATCTGGGTGCTTAGAAGGAACATCATCACGCTAGCAAAAGCAAACACTACATGTTAGGAGATGGGGTAGTTAAGTCAGTTGCTTAACTCAGGCCAAGAACAATCCTAGGGATAAAGCCAGGGCTCATGAGAGAGGTGTTTTGTGTGCTCTCCGACAGAAGGTGGAACATGAGCTGGGACCTAGGAGAAGAAAAGGGGCTCATACCGCTAAAGCAGATGAACGGTCCCAAGGAGAGCTGGGCTGTATGGACGTTGAGATGGCCACTTAAACCAAGGTCAGCCCAGCAAGGAAACCCTTGGGCAATGCTGAAGTGGAGCAGTGGGAGCAGCGTCTGGAGCCAAAGGGAGCTGCCCTCTGAACAAAGAACATGCCACAGGATGCCATACATTCAGGGGAGAAAACAGGCCCGTGTCAGCTCTAATTGGCCCCTAAAATGACAAGTTATTCTTTTGTATTCAATCTCGCTGTGCTTTGTTTCTCCATCTTTAAAACATCCCTTCATCTCACAGAGGTTTGGGGAAAATTAATTAATTGTTCATCAACTGCTCAGATACAATAGCGATGCGATCGGCAGAGGTTCAAGAGGAAATTAATAATTCTGCCTCTGTAACAGGACTTGAATAGAGCCTGGTAAATAAGGCAGAAGGGCACACACCGAACAATGAAGAGAAAACAAAATAATGAATAGCTGCTCATTAAGTGAGCAAAGTCCATTCTGTGCACTAAGGGAGGCAGGGACCCTGTGGAGAAACCAGCATGGGATCCTGTAATTAAAGACTGTATAATAATGCATACACACCAGGGGGACAAATTAAGGTTGCGCGCGGAACCTTAGCGCTGCTATTTTCCAATGTTTCAGTGTTTGACTTTCAACCTTAACAATTCTCTTTTAATGCAGTTTTTAGGTGTGCAGTGTCATACAGAGGTGGGGGCGTCATACTTTCCTTCTCCAGTTCCAGCAGTGGGATGTCTATTCTCATTTATTCTGAGAAGTGTGCACTTACCAGCCATTAAAGGCTTAGAAAAATAATCAATCAAGAGTTGGTGTTCAAGTAAATGTATACCAGCGTTTTGGGGCTGTGGGTTTGTTTCTTTTTTTAAACAAGGTGCGTGTAGTCAAATCCAGTATTTTCTTAAGCCAAAGAATAATACATTCAACGTAGCACATAAATACTACATCCTAATTTAAAAATCAAAGATATCCTGGGAAGAGCTGGTCAGTATTTTTTAATTCAACGTTTTACCAGTCAAAAACCAAACAGAAGAAAGGCTTTCTCATGATACCGAACAGTTCTGCAAAAATTAAGAGTGCTTATGGAGATGCTGCAGAAGTCCCCTGAAGGTTTTAGTTCTGGGTTTCCCAGCCCGTGGGCCATACTCCAACACTCCCGACCACTCTGCCACCAGGAGCTGCCCCGTAATTTCCAGCACAGAGACATTTCCTCCCCCAGGTCCCAGCTGAGCATCCCAGGAGGGGACGAAGCAGCCCTGCCACAGAGTTACGGCTTCCGGAGCGCTGTGCTGCTCTCCGTCCACCTCCTGGACTGCTGGTATCTCCAGGACACCCCAGTATCCAAACAGCAGCTCGTGCGCCCAGATAGTGACCAGCTAGTGGGATCCCAACATGCTACCACAACTGCAGCTGCAAATTGCCCTCAGAGCAAAGCTCCGGCTGGAACACTGCTGCTACTGTCGGCAGGCGTCACAGGAAAGCAAGAGTGAGATTACCTCCACCACCTCCACAATTCCTGTTGCGAAAATCGGTGGTGTGATCATCTTGAAATCGTCCTTCCTCTTGCCAGAGGCATCCCATGTGTAAAACAGACAGTGCGGGAACGGAGTATCAACCCTTCTTGCGTGCCCCGGCAATTCGCAGCAGCCACCTCCCAACAGCAGAGCGTTTAATGACAGGTTTTGATGAACACAAAAGGCCACATAAGCATCATCGGGTTAAAACTGCCACAGGGGCAGGCTTAATCCTCTGCTTCTGTCTTCCCACCTGACAAACTCAAAAGCCTTCCAGCATCAAACCGAGACGCCTGAATGTCACTTTCCAGGGCAGAAAACAGTCCCAGAAAACAGGTCTGTGTGCTGAGGGAGGCTCACAAGACAGCAAAATTTGGCTGGTAAATCCCTGCTCATTTACTCACTGGTCTCATCTGAAAATCAGAGGACTCCAGGTGCTGATTCCGCAGGTCTGAGCTCAGAAGAGAAAACCCTGCCCTAACTGAGCTGGAGCACAGCAAGCAGCTTAGACCGACAGCCTGCCTCCAGGATCACCTGGACCCTTACAAGGCAACTCAAAACTGAGATCCAGCAGACTTGAAATCCAACTGCTAACCAAATTTAGCACCTATGTTAGTGCATCTATAGAGACATTATTGGTAATAAAACCAAATTCCTATTAATACTAACACAAACCAAAAAGATGAATCATGCCAGTAACAGTGAATGACTTTTGGGTGAAGGGTTGAGAATGGGGAAAAAAATGAAGAGCATAAACCAAAACAGAGTTTTATCTAGAACACTGGAATTATTTAAACTGAGGTTTCCTATTTGCTCATTTAAATGATGATTCCATGCAGCAATGTCAACCATTCCAGTTCTCACCCACCCTCTGTGGGTTAAACTGCAGCAAACAGAGTTTAAGTGACTTGACGAAACCACAGGCAAATAACTACCAAAGTCAGGGAAAACAAAGTTGGGACAGATCAGTCCAAATATCAATTCATGGCTTGAAAGAAACTTGCAGACTACACTTAGGATGACTTACAGCAGCCAGTCTCCCCTTTGTAACATCTGAAAACTACCACACCTGGAAGGCTGAAGGCATTTATGATAGCGTTTTGGTTACGTTACATCCTTCAGAAACAAACATCTCCCGCCTGAAAACAGCCTCTTGAGAAGACTGACAACCCCCAACCCCCCCCATCAACCCCCAAACTCTAGCAAACCTTTTCCACTGAAAGCTGTGATTTGTAGCTAGTGTTTTAGCAGGTTCAAGGCATGCAATCAATACAGTGGAGAGTAAAAATCAGAAGAATTAGTTCCTCTGCCATCGTGCTAAACAGTTAATTGTCTTCATTTGCTT
The DNA here is from genome assembly GCA_013398295.1 of Chionis minor. Taxonomy (NCBI): domain Eukaryota; kingdom Metazoa; phylum Chordata; class Aves; order Charadriiformes; family Chionidae; genus Chionis; species Chionis minor. The sequence goes on from VZSF01007399.1 coordinate 186,709, forward strand.
GGAAAAAGCAACCAGAGCAGAAAGTCCTACTGATTACAGGAGAACACCTCTGGGGAACACAGCTTCATGCCCTGGGAAAGCTTTGGTCATTAAAAATTGGCCTGAATCGATAGGGCTTTCACAGCTAGTGTTACAGTAGAACCACTAACATATTGAGCATGTGTAGCTTCCAGCTGCATGTTCCCATGCAAATCAAGGGAGCTTAGGTGGCTGAAAAGTACCACTGTGGGCTTCTCCTGAAGCCTTCCCATAGTGAAAATGTTCCCCTTCATCCCAAAAAAGCTAATTGCTAATGCAGACAAAATTGGATTACAAACTTTCCCGGCAAAGTCCAACCTCTCTGCATGCTTTCTCATACCGACCGACTTAAACAGGCCCCTTAAGTTCTTCTTCCAGAGGTAGTTATCCTATTGCCCTGCATCGATAACGTTATCCTGCTTCTCCTCTTTACAAATAAGTCTGCACAGCAACATTTCAAAGAACATTTTATGAGACTGTAAAAATACCAGGCATGTTGGCAAGTGCCAAGGTGAATGCAGATTCAGATATTTAATTATACAGTCAATCATGTCTGCAATTCAGACAGCAGCTCAGATCTCACAACTTAATTACTTTAATTTCAGACGAATAGCTTGTGTTGTCATAAGTAGTTTGACATGCTGGAAAACAGTCAGAACTTATACTAGGAACAGACAGCCTTACAGCTAAAGAAGCAAAAAGTTGGGGCATCCTTAGAAGTATTGAAAACCTGACTGGACAAGGCCCCGAGCAACCTGATCTGACTTTGAAATCAGCCTTGCTTTGAGTTGGTGGAGGTCGAGGTGGTGAGGGCTGCGGATCAGAGACCTCCAGAGACCCCTTCCCATATAAACCACTCTGTCATTACGGATATAAATAATGAGATAAACTACAAGCAAAGACTGTATCTCTCTTACACAACTTCGTAAGTCATGCCAGTCACCAACAATGTTGTGCCAGCTCAGCACATGTATCTGAAACTATCTCGCACAAAGGCAGCAACTTTTGTGATGCTCCAGAAGTGTCATCATTTTTTCAGAGGCATCTTGCACGGCTCATTGAAGTGCACTTTTAGGAGCTAGAGGCACAGACATTGCCTGGTTCCTTTGGTCTAAAAGAACCAGATACAAACGTCACAACGCATTTTTCAATAGCTACCAAGAGGAGGTGTTAAATAACTAACTTTTATTCTTTTGACCACCCACGTATCCTGGGCAGCTTAAAACAGCGGAGTTGACATTTACTGTTCTGCTTTTCATTTCAAAAATGTAAGAGGAATAGCGTAGGGCCCTATTAAAAAGAACAAAGCCAGAGAAATTTGTGGCAAGGTTGTGAACCTGGCAGCTGATTTCACAGTACAGCCAAGGCACAAGATGAAGCAAGAAGTGTTAGGAATCATTAAATGCTCTTACCTGTCCTGCAAAAAGCCCACACACGCCAATAATACAGAGAATGTTAAATACAGCCGAGCCTACGATGGTTCCAACGCCTACATCTCCTTTTGTGATAAAAACACCTGAAAAACAAGTTCAAGGCAAGCTGTGTAAATTGGAAAGAGCAGAATTTTTCCACAAAAAATTGCAGAGCTCACACCCCATTAATGAATCTAAAGGCACGTACCAGATCTGCCGCTTTTTCTCATATTTAATAGCGCAACATTCAGAGAAAGGTATTAGGGTGAATAAAGGTGGCAGAGCTTGCTTTCTGAGGGGTCCTGGATAGAGATTGTCTAATGAAAATCAAATACCTTAGACATGTCTAAGTCGCCAACCTCCTGGTCTTGTGATCCAAGATTATGGCGATACATATCATAAAAGAAAGCAAGCTCTGCAGGAGCAGCTAGTGGCACTCAGACCTTATCGCTCTCTACAACTATCTGAAAGGAGGTTGTAGAGGGGTGGGAGTCGGTCTCTTCTCCCAAGTAGCAAGCAATAGGACAAGATGAAATGGCCTCAAGTTGCACCAGGGGAGGTTTAGATTGGATATTAGGAAAAAATCTCTTCACCAAAAGGGTTATCAAGCACTGGAACAGGGTGCTCAGGGAAGTGATTGAGTTGCCATCCCTGGAGGTACTTAAAATATGTGTAGATCTAGTGCTAAAGGACATGGCTTATTGGTGGACCTAGCAGTGCTAGCTTAACAGTTGAATCTGATGATCTTAAAGGTCTCTTCCAAGCAAAACAATTCTATGACACAGATCTGCAGGAAACCATCTCCTGTAAGACATCCCCTCACCATTACCTTGCTCTTCCCCATAGCCTCATCCCTTCCGGCTTCAGTGGGCAAGCAGAAGCTTGAGCTGGAGCCGATTCAGAGCTGCCTGGTGACTAGCTACTTGCAAGCTGAATGATCCCTCTCAGGATGAGTTATGGGGCTACATTACAAGCTCCTTTCAGAGCTCTTCTGTCAAATTTGGTTAAAATTGGCCAATAAGGTTAACGGTGAGGGAGACGAACTGATAGACACATGCATCATGGTACCGCACAAAATTCTTTCCTTAGGAAGTCAGCCTAAAAATAACACTCCATCTCCTGCTAGCTGTCAGTCTGTTTAAATTCACCACTTGCTTTTAAGGTTCCAATAGTATTTAACCGGCCAGTGTAGTTTAGTTATTTTTTTCCAGTTCATCCTTTCCTCAGAAACGTATTACACAGAAGCAGTCACCCACCAAGTGACACTCAGTATCCAGTGGATTACACCACAGCAATATAATGATCTGACTGTTAGGGCTTCTCTAAGCTGTCTGAAGGAATCTGGTTTTATTTTCACCCTGCTACTGCGCTATCTTTAACTGGTATACAACCCCAACTTGGCCCAATTTAAGTTCCAACATTTTGAGGCTTTGCCTGTGTAACTGGAACCCTCTGCAGTGTATGCAGCTTTGCGTGAATTAATTTGTGCTTTGAATCTGATAGCTGTGACTGAAATAGAAGTATCTTCTAGAGAAAGTATCTAACCTGAGAATAATTCTCCTTGGTGCTGGAGAGCCCACCTTAACCTCCCAACCACTTCTGTGGTAATTACCTATCGATAGAGATGTGGATGAGTAAAACTGCAAGAACACTTTCCCTTTGTGCCAGGTAGCATATGTACAGTATCATTTTATAACAGCTGACTGCAGTCCCTTTTTAGCTCAACGCTGTTGAAACATCACATAAGTTTCCCGGGTTTCACACACTTAAGGACTGTTGAATCCCTTGGTCACACCTCCCATCAGCAGAGTTGCTTTGGTCGTGTGATGCTCTGACCAATTTGTTTCTGTGAGAAAGCATTTCACATCCTCTTCTCCTCCCCACTCTGGCTTTCCCAGAGGGAAGTGGTGTTAGAAGACTAACCAGAGTGGAGATGACGGCAGAGAACCTGCAGCCGAGGATGCAAAGAGTTTGCCTGGTACCAGCCCAAGAGGCTGGAGGTGCACCCTTTCACGCTACGTCCTAGAGAGAGTGTGGCAGGAGCGCCAGAGGGCGGACAGGAGGGGAGAAGGCTGCCCGTGCAGAGCTCAGCGCTGCGCAGGTCGGCTGCGCTACAGCAAGGCAGATCAACGGACAATTAAGGTAAACTGCCTACTGGCCCTGGTTTGAGGGGGTCAGATCAAACCACTTCCAAGGCAGACCTGCTTTGGGATAATGGCACTTTTTCAGAGCCGCTTCACCTAGTGAGGATTCCCCACAACCAGCCCTATGCGGGGCCACCAGGGAAGGGCCAAGTACTATAAGGAATGTTCCAGGTGCTTAGCAATCCCATTTCAACTCTGAAAAACAGCCAGGGAAACGCAGAGGCTTCAAGAAGCAGCAGCAGGTTAGTTACCTATGACAGATGTAAACAACTCAGGAGCAGAGCTTCCCGCTGCCATGAAAGTTGCCCCAGCCACATCTTCGCTAAGATGCAAGCGCTGCAGAAAAACACATCAGAGTCATTGATTACAACACTGAGAGGCTGAAGGAATTCAACGAGAAACATTAAACTGTCCACCAAGCGTGGGAAACTGCCAATATGTATGAGGTTTTATGTTAATAAAGTTTAAGTATAGGGGAAAAAGTCATCATGGGTATTGGCTACTCAAGTTGGCATCTCCTTGTAGAGAGGGCAGGTTGTGGCTGTGATACCCTTTACAGAGGAGAGAAAGTGGACAACAGCGAGGCAGTTTCACCTGTCACAGCTCTCTGTCTCCTCCATGATCCCAGCAATACACACCTTATCCCATCTGCTTTGGCCCGTAAAGGGAAGGGCTGGAGCTCAGGCTTGGTTCACCTCCAGCCACCTTCCCTGCTATCATTTCAGCCTTGGACATTTAACTTCTCCTCACCCCCTTTCACTTCGGTCGTCATCAAGATACTTACCTCCTACAGCCTTGCCCTAGCAGTGCCCAGGCACTATCTACAATGGGGGGTTTCTGGAAGGGAAAGGACACACTACTCTATGAAAACTCCATCGGCATATGCTGTTTCCAAAGAATTACTTGGTTCATTACTTCCTTTATGTTTTCTGCATTCCCACTGCTCCATCTGCGCAAGTCACTGCTCAGCAAACATGACAAGGCTGTTAAAGACCACATGCCTTGCTGGCACCTTCCATGGTTTAATGAGTAGCTAAAAAAAGCCACCCCCCGCCATACGGCCGTAAACTGCTGAGCTGTTACTACACATAGCTGGCTTGCTCGCACGCGTGCGATTCAGCGGCTGCCACCGTACGAGTAAGGGGAAGACGGCTGAGGGTGGTGGGGATGTTCCCCTAGGAGAACTGGCTGTTTGACACAGCACACCCAGCCTGGCAGTTCAGCCGAAGCCTTCCTCTTCCCCTCTTTCCTCTCTAGTGCTGCAGGGTTTGCCTGCAACTTCATCGTTACCAAAATACGTTTTCACAGAGACAAGACTGCAGGAATCCTCCCACCAACCTTATCTGGATTGAAGATCCCACAAAGGATATTCTAGGCCTTCTAGGTGAGAGAAGGTAACTCTATCCACTGATGAATCATACACATAGAACAAAAAATCTTGTACATATGTTATGGGGACAAGGAAAAAGGACAAGATGCGCCCTCACCAGGAATGCTTTTTAAGTAGGAGACCACGACATCGTTGCACTGCTATAAAAGCTTGTGGAACCTGATTAAACACAGCTTTAAAGAAAATTTTTTGAGTTAGGTTTAAAACTATTGTAGAAGAAGTTCATAGGACCAGAAGTAGATCCCCAAAGGCCAGTTTCTTCTGCGGGATTCTCTATGGAAATACAGAGACAGCCATCCTTCAATAGTCAGCCTGGAACTCGACATTGTCTTTTGAAAGAAAAGACCATCAGCCAAGGAAACCAGCTGTGCTGACGTTCTGTGGGCACGTTTTAATTTAAAGCTATAGTAGGTTCCCTCGAGGACAGTTCCTAGATAATTTATTGCAATGCGTATGACAATTAAGTTAATACAATAGAGCAGAAAATACAGCATGCTATGTAGGAGGCAAAAAGCATTCTCTGGCATTTGCAGACAAATGTTTGCAATTGACGTATGACGCTAGTTGCGTCATGTAAACACTCTGTAATACCAATAACAGAGTAGCTGGGCAAACGCAAGTACAAGCTGTTTTAGAAAACAAATGAAAATCAGGGCTTTATTGTAAGTACATCTGAACTAAGACAGAATGTGAATGTCTACCATAGCAAGTATTCTGGAACAAATTCTCACCTCAGCACACACATTTGGGAGTACAAATGCCTTGTTGGTTTTACTCAACAAATGCTTTCCAAACTAGATGAAGCTAAGCCAGAAAAAGGGCATTTATTTCAGAATTAGTGCATCTAAACTGTGAGTAACTGTGGAATAACTATCGGTTGATCTCCAAGACCAAAAAAGCCTTCAGGCAGGAGGTTTGGATTCTTTTGGGCTGGATATGACAGTAGGTGGTAGTCGGATCACTGATGGTAGATCTTAGGTCAGCAGCAAATCATTACCATTTAGGGTTGTTTGCATGCTAAGTGCATTACATGCACTGTGCCATACCCAGTACAACCTCTCAGATGTGAGTTCCTGCCAAGGGGCTCTCTCCCCGCTCCCTCCCTCTCCCCCCTCCCTCTTTCTTTCTCTCTCATGATTATTTTTTGTGAGTTAACAAACAAGTGAACACCCTCAAAAACAATCACAGGTCTTAACTCATCAGGTGATGGAGGAGGACTCCAGTGGTCTTCTCCCTCACAAAGCAGCCCTGGCTCTCCAAGTCAGCCTACTCATTGCACAGGGTCTTTATGTGGGGAGAGTACTGGTTGATGTGAGCAATGGTGGTAGCATCTGCTGTCACTGGGCAGCGATAAAACCTTCCCTTTCCTAGAAAAACAGGCAAGAGTGGATACTACCAAAAGCTGCAGAGGCCTTTACGAAGTGACCCGAGCCTTTTCCCATGCATTCTTGAGTGCTAACATCAAGGACAAACCACGAAAAGCTGGATGTTTTGAAGACAACCCATTCTGGACTGATAAAATCCAAAGTAGTTGGATCAGGAAACAGGAATGTGTATTTCTTTTGCTATCATGTAATTACAGAACTGCTTAATTATGTACAAAATGCATAAATAAAAAGACTTGAATCCCCCTAAAGGTCATCTATGGGGTGAGAAAAACCTTTTTTGGGAGTAGGAGCAATAGGAATAGTAAAATTCCAATCCATTTATATGACCCGTTTTGATAATCTTTCTTCATAGTATCTTTCTTCTGGACAGTAACTTCTTTATACAAGTACGCCAGACTTAGTGTTCTATTGCTAAGTTTTCTCTTTCACATAAAATTGAATAAAACTTGTTATTATAATCTTACTTTATTGGTGGTGTTGGGTAACGCAATGGTTCAGAACCGTTAAAGCACCGTTGTTACATACCATTGAGAAGACAACAAATAACCAAAATGTAAAGATCTGGTCAAGTGACAGTAGCCTTCCAGAACCCAGGGGCTTGTAAATACTATGGTAAAGTCACCCGGGAAAGGTGCTTGCTTTTAAGACATCAGATGTCTGTACAAACCCAAACGCATCTGAGAATTTGTTGGAAGAACAAACAGCACCATAATTCTGACACTTGTACCTCTATAACCAGCCTTTTGGGGCAGGTGGAGAGATGCACAGATCCTGCCCCTATAGAAACCTAATGACAGAGGAGAGGGACTCCAGTCTGTGAGCTTCTCGTTGACAATAATGAAGTTTACCACCAGTAAAGTTAGAAACTGTTAACTCCGTGCACAGTATTTCCTATCATGATTTGTGAACACAGTCAAGCACCAACAGTTCTACCGACCAGTGCAGGAAGCAGAGGTGCAGAGAAGCGATGGAGCTTGTCTGAGGTCACTCGGAGAGTCCATGGCAGAGCTGTAAGAGGAGCTAGTGCTCCACAGACCCAGATGAGACCTCTGTGGGCAAGCATATTGATGGCACCCCAAAATACAAGCCCGTCCTGGACACTGCTTACTCAGCTCAGGTTTTGTTCATCTATAGTGACCTGAGCTGGCCTTCTTACACCCATGTTTCCCAGCAGGGTTCCCTTGCTTGGGAGAGGGGAGGTTAATTCTGCAAGTCTACAACTCCAGCACCTCCCATCCCCACTTCCACATCAACATCTCCATTCCCTCCCCCTGAACCCTGCAGTGGCTTTCCCCAGATTCAGCCCTACAGAGTGAGGGAACCTTGCAGGACAGATGCTCTTGCCCCCTGTTGTTGCCCTTCAGTTACCTGAATATTTAGGCACCAAAATAGTGGGATTTCCTGGGAACCTTTTTTTTTTTTTTTTTTTTTTTAAATGATGAAAAACTGGCTTGTATGGTAGGGTGCTGAACTACAAATATCAGGTTAGTTTAGAGACAACTTCCATCAGAGCTGTCAGCACAAATCATTTCTCCTGCCGTCTCCCACACCTCCTCCAAGGGCCAGGCGCAGCCCGTGCCCTGATGAGCGACATTTATTGCCAGGCAGATCGGCAGGCATCTCCTCCAGCTGACAGAGATGTCTAACTGGCAAGACCAAACCATATTTTCTACATGCAAAGATTTCATTGCCCGAGACTGACATTGGAGAGCGCTTGCAGTCGCTTCGTACACATGGTCCGTGTTCACCCTGTAGCTGTCTGAGCTGATTTAGGCTAAAATGTACTCCTTGTCTTCTAAAATTTCAGCATGCCAACCTTAGCAAAAGAGGGACAGAGTCCCTTGCAATTGCTGGAAGTGTTCAAGCGCTTCTTTACAGCTGACCTAGCTGTCCCTGCTGCTTTACGACTTAAACCAACGCAATGCAAGGTATGAAGCTCATGACTTTGCAGGCAAAGTACAAGATCCACGATTCCTACAGGGGTAAATTACCAGAAGTTTTAATTTATATCAGCTAAAGGTAGGGCCTAGTATTTTTGCAGAGACATCTGCAAAGACATGCAAATGCAGGGCAACAGCAGCTAGAACGGTCAGAGCACCTGGAGAGCCGTCAGCCTGTGAATTCTTGCGCTGGGCACTGCACAAGGAAAGCCGAAAGGCCCTGGGAAGTGAGTGTGCTGCACATTTGTAGCATCCCCAACCTAAACCAAGACTTCATTTCTAACCGAAGTCCAAAGCAGGCAAGCTGAGCTCTGGCATGGGTCAGCTCATGGTAGTCCTGCTCTGGCTAGGCAGCACTCCCCGTTGGTGGCTGCACTGGGAACCAGTAAGCCCTGGCATGAACACATCAGCAGCATGCAGGTCCTCACTGGCTGGGCAGCGGGAGCAGGAGGGAGGCGCAGCCCACTGGTCCCACAGGGCCAGGACCACATGCAGGGGCACGACCCAGCTCTCAGGCAGCTGGCTGAGAGCTTGGCATCTCTCCCTCCCCTTGCTGGTTGTTTTTTTCTAAATACCAACACATCTAAACACTCTTGTGCATATTTTCTTTCCCAGCCTGATGCTTGGGAGGTTTCTAAGTTTTAAGTTAATGTTATAAGAAACTTGGAAACACCTCATGGATCAGTATTTCCACGGAAGTCAAGAAATAAAAGGTTATCATCTTCCAAGTCCCAGGAGAACTGAGTGACATGCCTGAAGCCAGAACTGAACCAAAGCGCTGTGCCCTACATGGGCAATGAACTGCAGTTTCCGATGGCCGGATCCTATCTCAAGGGCAGGGTTTCTCAGCTGGCAGGTCAGGAACACATCCAAGGCAAGCGGCAGAGCACAGGACAAGCTAACAGGCTCTGCTGGGCTTATTACCTGGAAACCCACGCTGCAGCCGGCACCGCCAGCGTGGGGCTAAGTTTGGGAATCACTGCTCTAGAGAACATGTTTTTCACTATGTTACAAATTGCCCCCATTTTAAAGAAGTGGTATGACGCATCTGCTGGAATTGTTATTCGAGAGGGAACTGCGAGCTTGAAGAGGGAGCGTCAGCCAAGTTTACCCACCAGCAGACTCCCAGCCCATCTCCTGTGAGTGAGAACATGAAGCTGAGCCAACGCACACATGCAGTGTTGAGCAACTAAACAAGAAGCATGGGGAAGGCTCTAAGACAATACTAAATACACTATCATCGTGTTCTGAGGCTCTCAAGGAGAACTGCTGCTAAAGCAGCACACAAGCTTCATTAACATCTTCTAATACTTACTTCGCAAATCTTTTCCAGCGAAGGGACAAAGAAATCATCACAGACAATTGCCAAAGCATAAAACATATACACGGCCTGCAAAAGAAAAGAGAAAATGTTGAGTCTGGAGATTGTCAAGCAGAAACAAACTGCAGCATCCCAAATCATCTTAGATTTGCTTTGGAATATATTTAAAAATAAAAAAAATTCTCTTGCAAGAAGAATTCATGGGGCTTTCTGGGAATTAAAAGAAAGATCATGAAGTATTTATCCAAAAGTTCTTACAAGCTATCAAAAGCTGCCAACATTTTATCATCTCTGCAAAGACTACTTTTTTTTTTCCCCCCTAATTCTCTGGATATGGCTAAGCAACACTTAAATATTTTTGCCTTCCTTTCCCCCTCTCTGTTGCACAGCACAAGGATTTTTTATGATTGCATTCCGTGAAAATTTAAACCCTAGAGAAGTAATTTTTGAAACACTAGTGTTTTGAAAAAGGGAAAAGGAGCTTGTTTTCTGCAACTGAAGTGCCCTGCAATGTCATCCGGGATCCCAGTGGTAATTCTTGCTAAACTCCACATAGGAACAACTTCAAAATGACTGAAACCCAAGGGGGAACACAAGGCTTGAAAGGACACCTAGCCAATCAACTCTTCAATTCGTACAAGAAGCATTTAATCTGTATTTCAGTATTATTAAACAGAAAGACATTTCTGTGATATTAAAGATTGTGGTAGGGCCTGATCTCTGCCCCAACAGGCAAATGCCGCAGCGCGGCATAAATCCATGCAGCTAAGCCCTCGTCCTCCCCAAGGAGGGTAACCTGCTCCATACTGCCCACAGGGAAGGATCTCTGTCCCCTACCTCGACTCGCATCCTGGCACTGGATAGGAAAATGCTCATTGGCATAGGGGAAAAACAGGTGAGAAGCATGCCAGGTACCTAACAGCACACCAGCACAGCCAGGATTGCGCCCGTGCCCCAGCCTGCTCAAGTTTACCGGCATAGACATATCCGAGGCCACCCAGGCCACTTTTGCACCACCTTACACAAACTTAGACCTGTGGTAAGGGAACGGACCCAGGATTAGAGAGAGCCAGAGGAACAGGGGCATCACCCAAACAGGGTAGCCCTGCCCGTGCTGCCCAGAGGGCACGCTGCGGCAAGGAGAGCTGCCTCTGGAGTGTCATAGCAAAGTTTTAAAGGCAAGTATCCTGTGAAGTGGGGGACGTGGGGGAGAAGAGAGGATGACTGCACCCTCTGAAGACCTGCAAGACAGGCCAGTGCTCATCCCTCGCAGCACTCCTCGACGTCAGGTACGCGGCGTGTCTATTACAGCTGGCGTCCCCATAGGAACTAGAGCACAAATCTGTCTGCACGTGCTACCAAAAATTTGCCACAGAGAGAGACTACGTTACCATCATGGATCTCATTCCCAGCAGACTACAGCATTGGCAAAGGTTAATAAACATTTAATAAATATATTGCTATGTACTTGTGAAAGCAGGCACAACCCAAGAGAGATCCTGAAATTTTGGGCATGTAAAGAGAGGCAAGGATCAGGGCGTAAACCTGGAACAAACTGCATTGCAGCGGCCGAGCACAAACCAGCTGTGTCCAAAAAGAGGGGTCGTGAAAGGCTGCACAGGGTGAGGCGGGAGAGATGAACACCTGAGCTCTCCCGCTCCAGTTTCCCCTCTGGGAGCTCGCTGGCCACCGCTGGCGGAGGCAGGACCCTGCGAGGGGCTGCACCCCGTGCTCAGGCCAGCAGGCTCCCCGCTCCCGCAGGCCAAAGGAAACGATGTCCCTCCCCACATCACCGCGAGGCACGAGGTCACCCCAAACGGAGACAGACGTGCTCCTCACAGTCCCGCTGCGGCATCTGTATTCCCATCCTGCCCTGAGTTTACACCCCTTCTCTGACTTGATCACGTAGATCTCCTCACACTGGAAACATACACCTTCATAATATTTTGCTAGGTTTTCAGTGCATATAATTGGGGTTTTTTGTTCTTTTTCTCACAGATAGAGCTTCTCACCTGTAGAGCTACCTCTAGCGTGCCTGAAAGCAAACAGCCCAAGAAAAAAGTAGTATTGGCATCTGGTCCAATAAAGCTGGCAAGCATGCATCAATCCCTTTCTTTTTCACAGTATCACTCACAGGCATTACACCATTATTCGTCTTTCCACTCTCCAAGTGAGACAAAACTACATTAAAGTTCAAAGACAGCTCCATCTTTCTTGTAACACCTGCCACGTACCACTACAGAATTATTTTTACAAGTACTGCAGCTCCAGTGACTAACCAGAGCTAAGAAAAGCAGCCAATATTTGTAGAAAAACAGTGTCTTAATCCTATTGAAGCACAGAGTTGTTACCACATCACCAACAGATCCTCCTGCTTTACTCGTCTCTGAAGTTTACTTTTGAGGCTCGGGAGATGGGAGGAGACCAGAGTATTTCTTTCCTGGAGGGAAAGCAGCAATAAAAATGGCTTCTTGGTTTTTGTTCCTGTTTTCATTTTCCAGGAACAGGTTTACATCCCTCCAAACTCCCCAAAACCTCAGATTCTAACTTGCCGGAATGTAACTTTGCTACAAATTTGTTGCAATGATCCAATTATTTCTGCGAAAATCTGAGCCATGAAAACTTTTCAAGCTCAAAAGTATTTCAAGCATATTTTTTTTCAGGATTAGAGATGGGAATTTCATCACAATGGACGATTTTGACACCATCTTGAAGATTCAGTGCTAGGCTGTCACTTAGGACAGTTTCTGCACTCCTCTGTCACTTCTCATAAACATGTATAAATGTAACTTAGACTTTATGAAACTCTTACACTGCAAAATGGCCCAGAGGACCACAAACACAAGCAAAATTCCAGATCTACAACTCTGCTGGCTGCAGCTGAGACCTTCACGTCGCAGAGGGAGCACTAACTGCTGACATGATACCAACAGAAAACCGTATGAACAGAGACTAAGGGAAGCAAACGGCTCACAGACACTGCGCATGGCCGGAGGAAGGATCAGAAACAGCCCCAGAGAGCTACGTGGCCAAATCCCACTGAAATACAATAGATAGCGGGTGCCCAACTTCAGCCTGGATTCTCTGATCTGCTAATCATATTAATCTGCAGCGCTTCGTACCATCATTTCCCTTCCCAAATACACAGTAATGCCTTTCAAGAACACTAATCTGTACACCATCATCCCTATAAATTGAGCGCATCCTCTATATTTGACATAATCTACAGTCACAGAGCGCAGGGCATCATATGCTTGCTTGGGCTTCCTGCAATCTGCTGCTCTTGTGGTAGCCAAGTTCTCCCGAAGCGGGGCAAGGCAATGGAGACAGAGAGAAGACAACAAACCCAAAAAGCACAGGCTCAAAAGCCAAACCAGGTCACTTCAGCACCTGCCTCCACACGTGGCGCACATGGACAGTCGTTCTGTGTGTGTTCTCACTGCTTTTTCAGATCATGCAAAGTTACTGTGCCGTATGTGCTGCTCACCAGAAAGATGGCCAGTCTGGATGGACATCAGGTGCGAGACGTCCACCAGTTTAAGTTCAGGAAAATCCTTCTGAAAGTTTTTAAGTGAGCATTCAAATGATGCAAGGGTTGGGTTTGCACTGTCTCCAGTACAAACAAGAATGGCACAGCATACCCATGTCCTGCTAGCCGTGACACGTGTAATGGCAACAGGGGACAACGTGATGACAGAACACAAAAAGTAAGTCTCACCCCCACCGTCATTCAGTTGTGTTTGGCGTGAAGTGAAAATATGGAAGTCTTTAAACAGGCAACCACTCTTCCTCCCCATGACATTAAAAAATTACTAAAATATAATGGCCCTGCATAAAAGGATTACAAATACCAGATTAAGTATCACATTAGGATTGATTTTAAAATGATGATTCCAACAAACAAGCATCAGAGAAGTAATTGCAATCTCGGCATCAAAGGAGATTAAGTATCTTACTCGAAACACATGTTCTGTTGCACAGGACATAAACGACAATTTTTCACGTTTGTCCAGGGGTCCTTTGAGTTTCCCCTGCCAGTCTCCACACTCGGATTAAAACTTGCTTTACTGAGCTAAAGCAAGAAGCTTTTCATAAGAAAGCATAAATGCTGTAGGAGCCAGCAGTTCCCACAGCTCTGCCTTCTTCCCAAGAGAGCCAGGAAAGGAAGAGGTGATGGTCCCTGGCTGCTCCGCCCACAGATCTCCTACCCCAGGCAAGCTGGCACAGCCAAGGGTCATCACTGAAACCAAGCGCAGGGCTTTCCTCAACTCCGACTGCATTGCAAAACCCCCTAAAACTCCATTATTGAAGAGTAATTAAAGAAACCAGCCCAAACCAAACAAGGAATCCACAGAGTCCAAGTTTACTTGAAGCAGCAGCCCACGGTATCACGACGTGCTCAGCAGCGAGCTGTCTGCATCCTGCAGCATCGCTAAAGCAAGCACGTCCAAGGCACTGGAAAATCATCACCCTAACGAGCCAGCTCGGTGCTGTAGAAATGAGATGCGGCTGGTTTTTGACTCCGTGCAGAAATAGATAAAGACAGGATACATCCAGAGCGACCTACATTTTCTGCGCAGGTGCCCCCGTTGGTGCACCTCGTTCCCATGGCTACAATGAATGATGGCAAATGAGGATCAGGAGGGACCGCTAAGCGCAGACACCGCTCCTGCACCCCGGCGCAGCACGCAGTGCCCCAGCTCCGACACCCCTCCTGCACCCCGGCGCGGCACCACAGCTCCGACACCCCTCCTGCACCCCGGCGCAGCACACAGCGCCCCAGCTTTGCCCGGGGAGGAGCTCAACCTCGACCATTCACACCACAGACTCTTCACATCGGCAGCGCAACGTGTCCTGGAACCACATTCCGGATTTTCATGGAGAAAGCTGGGGAAATGGGAACCAATGCTGTACTGTCAAAAAGATGGGGACAACACAGGGATCGGAGCAGAACCTGCAGCTGGGCAGACAAAGGCTCAGCAGTGATGGGGCAGGGAGGAAAGACAACGCCCATCCCATTGGGCTTTTCCAGGGAAACCTGCAGCAATACCCAAACCCTCCTTCCTCTGCTGTCAGCAAAAGCCTTACAAATGACTCAGTGAAGCAATTTCCCTCCCTTGTTTCATGGAGGTACTGGGTACCTATGTCCCAGTGTCCATGAGCACAGTAGGACAGGGGGTCTGGAGGGGCGTCAGTAGGCATCTGCTGGAACAAACTACGAACCAGTGAAATGCTACGAGAACGCCCAGACACCTGCACACCGTCAGGAACAATGTTAAGATTGCAAAATGAAGTGCTCAAGTGCTGGGGAGCTTCCGAGCTTCCAGGTTGCAGGCTGTACACTTGATCCTTTAGCAGTGAATAGCACCAGGCTCTCAAAATCCAGACCCCGGCTCCCTCCAAACTGGACATCCCAAACCAGTGACTTAGTGGGGGTGTTACTGGCCAGCGCAGCATGCCCTCTTCTCAGGGAGAACATCAAAATAATGAGCAGCAGTGAAGCAATCAGTTGATGAGCTCCGAAGAAGTATCTAGGGGGAAACGAAACACTATGGCTCCAAACCCGTAAAACGTTTTTAGCAGCACACTTTTCCTTTCAACTGAAGTATTTTCAGATCAGACGTAAAACTATTGCTAAACTGCTCCTGCCCAGTTTTTCCTAGATTTTTGAAGTGTTTCGGGATTTACTTTGATCTTTATGAAGCCTCAGATTATGTTAAATAATTCTGCACAGCCCTGCTGTGGGATCTGCTGGGGTCTTTGTATTTTCACTTTTATTAAACACCAGGGGGAAGAAGCCTTGGGAGTCCCTTGAGAGGCCATCTACTGCATCCCCCCATGGCCCCAGTTTATAGCATTTGCCCCTGGTTCTCTGGTTTCTGTTAAACGAGCTTTTACACCTTTCAGAAATAAACACCAAAGTACGGGCAAAGGGGGAGAGGAGAAGGATCGCGTTTTTACTGAAATGAATAAAACCCATGTAAGTGGGGGTCAATAAACATGAGAAGCATGATGATGACCTGCTAATCATCACTCCATTGTTCTCCCTGCCATTACAAAGCCCCTTTGATTTTATAGTCTGGTTTCCTCAAACCCGCAAAGAAATTTCAATGGAGACAATGTGACTCTGTGTCTGTAACCTTTTTTCTCCACAAAGTGCATTTCTGTACACGCTCCGATTTGACCAGACATTTGACACTGTCCCGCATGACATCCTAGTCTCCAAATTGGAGAGTCATGGGTTCGATGAATGGACCACTCGGTGGATAAGGAACTGGCTGGATGGCCGCACTCAAAGGGTTGTGGTTAATGGGTCAATGTCCACGTGGCGGCCAGTGATGAGTGGTGTCCCGCAAGGGTCAGTACTGGGACCAGTGCTATTTAACATCTCTGTTGGAGACGTGGACAGTGGGATAGAGTGCACCCCCAGCAAGTTTGCCCATGACATCAAGCTCGGTGGCGTGGCTGACACACTGGAGGGAAGGGATGCCATCCAGAGGGACCTGGACAGGCTGGAGAGGTGGGCTAATGCAAATGGCATGAAGTTCAACCAAGCCAAGTGCAGAGTCCTACACCTGGGACGTGGCGATCCCAGGCATAAATACAGGCTGGGCAGAGAATGGCTGGAGAGCAGCCCTGAGGAGAAGGACTTGGGAGTGCTCATGGATGAGAAGCTCAACATGAGCCGGCAGTGCGCGCTGGCAGCCCAGAAAGCCAACCGTATCCTGGGTTGCATCAAAAGAAGCGTGGCCAGCAGGGCACGGGAGGTGATTCTCCCCCTCTACTCTGCGCTTGTGAGACCCCACCTGGAGTACTGTGTCCAGCTCTGGAGTCCTCAACATAGAAAGGACATGGAACTGTTGGAACAGGTCCAGCGAAGGGCCACTAAGATGATTAGAGGGATGGAGCACCTCTCCTATGAGGACAGGCTGAGAGAGCTGGGGCTGTTCAGCCTGGAGAAGAGAAGGCTCCGGGGAGACCTGATAGCAGCCTTTCAGTATCTGAAGGGAGCCTACAGGAGAGCTGGAGAGGGACTCTTTGTCAGGAAGTCTAGTGATAGGACAAGGGGTAATGGTTTTAAATTGGAAGAGGGGAGATTTAGATTAGATATTAGGAAGAAGTTCTTTACTGTGAGGGTGGTGAGGCACTGGAACAGGTTACCCAGGGAAGTTGTGGAGGCCCCATCCCTGGAAGTATTTGAGGCCAGGCTGGATGGGGCTTTGAGCAACCTGCTCTAGTGAGAGGTGTCCCTGCCCATGGCAGGGGGGTTGGAACTTGATGATCTTTAAG
Organism: Chionis minor; assembly: GCA_013398295.1. Classification (NCBI taxonomy): domain Eukaryota; kingdom Metazoa; phylum Chordata; class Aves; order Charadriiformes; family Chionidae; genus Chionis; species Chionis minor. Next base: position 203,612 of record VZSF01007399.1, read on the forward strand.
GTCCCTTCCAACTCTAACCATTCTATGATTTGGTGACTGCATTGCTGGAGGGTATAAAACAGGATTAGGGGTTTATCACCCCAATACGATGATAACCCCTTTCAACCCAGTCTAAAGAGGCAGGCTGCTAAATGCTGACAGTGGTCTATTTTCCCTAAGTATCAGTTTTTTCTTTGACAACAGGTTACAGTTACTCTGCTACAGGAGAAGGCAAAGCGTTTGTCATTGCTGCTTCTGCTTCTCACTCCGCCCAAGGAGATGGACCAGGGCCACAGACAGTGAAGCCTGGGGGAGCTTTACTTGGGATTCACGGAGCTGGCAGCTCAGGATAGAAAGACACTGGGAAACTTCTCAGCTGATAGCCGCTGTCTTGGACCTGTGCACCTTGTGACAGCCTCTGACAGCCCAGGGGCTGCCCCCAAGTACCACGGTGCTAGGAAGGGTGAATCCAGATGGGTCCTGCACCTCAGGAACGTACGAGCTGGAGCATGGTCAACAAATTTTCTCGGTCAATAAAACCGCTATGGAGAATGATGAAGCACCGAAGGACCCAGCTATCTGTGTTGCTGCTTGCTAGTGAGGAAGAAACTGGATACGTTTCTGTTGGGACAGCAGACACTTGCCCCTAGCTCTTATTAAAAATGGATTTTTCTTTTTATTCTGAAGTAGGTAGTCCATCTTGAAATTTCTGTCCTCCAAATCTAATTTTGATACATGTTAAAAGCATGTACAGCTTATTCAGAACTGACAAAAAAGCTTGTGGAAAAATATCTTGAGAGCAATTACAATGCCCAAATCGTAATTTAAAGTAGACTGGAAAATAACCCAACTCATGGTTTGTGTAGTCAACTGTACGAGAATACCGTGTGATTTCATTGTTGCTAATAATGAAAAAATACAGTCCAGGTCTCGTCTCTTTTAAATAGGCTGGAAAAACACATTCAGAGGTATGGATCACACAGAGATTAAGAATGGTTTTAGCAACTCCTGTTTTTAATGGTCTCATTATAAGCTTATTCCTGTGACTCAAGAGATTTTTTAAAAAAATCTAAGAAATGTGAAGTTACAAAGTAGCAACGTGCAGCTATAACCATCATCTTTTGCCTAGAGTGGCTACCCAGGAGTCTGCTAGTTGTTTTCCAAGTAGAGAGCTGAATTTAACTGTATACAGTTAATCCTTTTCTTAAACAACTTTTGTAACACTTCTTTGTATTACCCACGATATAGTTACAAGGGTGCCAACAGCCTACAAGTATTTTTCAAGACTACATTACGGCATTTACGCACTTTCTGTGTCGATTAAGAGCAGTTAATATAGCTCCTTGAATTAACAGATGATCAACAGTGACCTTTTTCTGTCAAAACACAAAAGCTGTTGGAGGCGCAGGGCACTGACTGCCAGGAAAACAAATGATCAGCGCTCGGGATGCAAACACACACACCGGCGGAGATGCCTGTCAAGGTAGGTGTAAAGCCCCACCGCCGGTGCTGTGTGACACACTGACTCTCTCTACAACTACCTGAAAGGAGGTTGTAGCGAGGTGGGGGTTGGTCTCTTCTCCCAAGTAACAAGCGACAGGACAAGAGGAAATGGCCTCAAGTTGTGCCAGGGGAGGTTTAGGTTGGATATTAGGAAAAACTTCTTTACCGAAAGGGTTATCAGGCATTGGAACAGGCTGCCCAGGGAGGTGGTGGAATCGCCATCCCTGGAGGTATTTAAAAGACGGGTGGACGTGGTGCTGAGGGACTTGGTTTAGTGGTGTTTTTGGTAGTGTAGGTTATGGTTGGACTCGACGATCCTGAAAGTCTCTTCCGACCCAAGTGATTCTATGATTCTATGATTCTGTGACTGTGGCTGTGAAACAGACCCCGAAGTTATGAAATCAAGCATCCAAAAGTCAGGAAAGAGCAGACCAAAGGCTGCCTGGGATGCACGGACAGGTGTCCAGGATGGCATTCCTTGGGACCACTTCTCGGTTCCATCAGCGCTAACCTGGGGGCGCCTCTTTCAAGCCCAGCCCAAGCCTCGCATTTGGACATTCAGGAGAGGACACTGCCCTAACCACCAGCACCCAGGGATGTGCAAAAGCCACCCCACGCGACACTGACCCCTGTGGTGCAGCACACAGGGGCTGCAGCAGTTTGCGATGATCCTGCACCACCCCTGGGCAGCAGCAACTCACTGCCCATGGAGGGGACCAGCAGATTTGACCAGAGCCAGGCAGGTGAAACCTAACCTGCAGCTTCACCCCATACCTACTGCAGATGAGCTGAAGATCCTCTGAAGGTCTCTCTCCACCAACAACTGCAGGGAGACTCTGGGTGACTCGCTGCTGCATGGCACTACTCTGAGAGAGGGTTTACACGAATTTTTGGGAGTATTCCTGTGGCTCCTAAAAACTCCAGCTCAGGTCCAGTGCTCACTTTTCAAAACATCTCAAAGCTCAATGTTCCCATGGAAACTTGGAAGCCTTGAGCTTGCCAGACAAAGTCAATAGTGATGTTACTCAACAAATTATTGCAGCCATTTAGCTAAAATAAAATCATAACACAGAGCACTCGCTTTACAACATGCAATACAATCTAATTTATACTTAAAAAGAAATCATGCTAACAGTGACTGCTCATTTAAACTGACTAAAAATTATGAAATGCTTTTAAACATTTATTATAAGCAGGTATTTTCTTGGCTGCGTAAGAATGCCTCTTCCCCTCAAGAAGTACCAACTTGGCCGTTCTTCTTAAGTTAAGATGACATTAAAAAAGAAAAGAATTGTCTTCATCTACCTAATAAAAGTGGAGGAATGGATTTGGAGGGACAGTGCTTCCTTTGGTAAGAGTACTGCAGCTGCTGAATGCAAGGCCCTCTAACACTAGCTAAGTGCCCGCTGCACTGACAGAGCAGGGCTATTTAAATACATTTATCTTGAGTATCTTTAATTTCGGCCTTGCCCATGCACACCCCATACACTGACTTGTCTGGGGCAGAGATCACAAAACTCCAAGCCCAAAATTGCACAGATTTCTGATATTAGTAAGGTCTTTAAAATAGCATCTATTAAAGTCTTCTTGGCACATTTCTGAACTTTGAGGCAAATCCCTCGCCTGCCCAACATCCTCCAGAATTCCTGGAGTTGGAGCTACTTACTTTAGCAACTTAACTACTTGGGGGAATTGTGGAGACCCAAATTTTATTTTTTTTTTTAAATTAATCCAGCTGATAATTTTTTTTAAACAGAAAACCTTCTCTAATTTGTTTCTCCTACAGCTATGTCATAAGGGGTGCCACAAGGATTCCTGGGGGAAATTTCTAGGGATAAGACTTCACTTATTTTTGAAGGCAATTACATGAATGCTCTCCCTCAACCTGCCAACCCCGCAGCATCCTCGTGCTCGGGGGCAGAGGGCAGAGGACCCCAGCTGCCTGCTGGCCTCAGCAAAGCTGGTCTGGCTGAAGTAAAGTAACTTGCAGGAGTTTATTCCCATGACAGCATACACCTGGGCTGCACTGGGGCTTTTAAAAGGGGTTTATGTAAAACTGAAGTATGCTGTACTCAGTGTAGTTACTGAAACTCTCTCTCGACCACAACTGAGAGCAGAAGCCCCTGTGGGCAGGAGGTGGCATCAGCCTGCAGTGAGCGCACCGAACCCTGTCCACGCTGATAGGAGAAAAAACGCAGAGTCACCAAACTTACACAAAGGACGTGCAGGACCACAGCTCCATGTCTCCTGTCCTCGTTCGTGAAGATGTCATTGGGGAATTCATGGAGAGCTGCAAAAAGGGGGGAAAAAAAGAGCTCAGATGTTTAATCGGCTACTCAAAACCACTGCACATGCTGTTAAGTAACATAAAAAAGGTTGCACGAGCCCTTCTAACTGGGCAGTAGTCCTACGACTACCACGCCAGGGGCTCTTTGTTTCGCCTCCCTGTTAGTTTAGCTTAACTTGTCCTCTGGCAATTATAGCCTTTCCCCAAATGTTTACTGTATAACTTGATTGTGTGGCAACCACAACATTGTGTGCACAAAGACGGCCTGGGGAGGGCAGATAAATCCCGAGAGCACCGCACTGTACTGTCCCAAAAACGTTCAAAGGAAACAGCCATGTACAGAGTAGGTGGTGATGGGTCGTTCTCACCAAGCATTTCTGACTTATGGTTTTGTACCCAAAATGGACAGGTAAAAGCCTCCCCCCACGCCTGCGGCATCACCTCCCCATCGGTGGGACGCAGGTAACTCACACTCATCTCTGGCAGGTCCCAATGCTCTCCAGACGCTCCAACATGCCCTCACCAAACAGGTAACAGCATCAAGACACCAGGATTTCCCGCACAGCAAACGCTCCGAGGACAGTCCTCTGTGTCAGCCAGACAACCAGAGGCTGAAAGGGGATGCAGCCCAGGACTGCCGCAGATTTGGGAATTTCGGACCAAAATGAATCTCTTCTCTACCTCCAGACTTCAATCTGCCTCCCCAGAGACGTCCTCAACGCGAACAAGACCTCTGATGTACAGCGCCAAGGATGCAGAGAAGGTTTTGACAAAGACCTATCAAATATTTTAATGAAAAAAGCACGAGTGCAAGTCTTTAGAGATGCAAATATCTCCATCAGGAAGGCTCAGTGTTACTGTAACCCTCCATGCAAAGGCAAGGTGGAGTCCTCTTGAAGACAACGCTTCAACAGCAGGGTGACGCAGGCCTGAGATGCTGGAAGTAGCTTTTCTGTGAGGCTGCTGTCCCCTACACCCCGAGGACGGGGGAGAGCTCCCCACTTCCCCCCATGCTCTTGCTCTGCCCAGCCAAAGCCATCAGGTGGCACGTGTAAAATGGCCGAGCCTGGGGGCCAGGCCTCAGGAACAGAGCCACTGCCCACAGAAAGGCAAAGGACAGCATTCAAGGATGTCCCCACACAGCCTGTACATGTTCCCGGCAGCATTTTTTTCCCTGCCACAAATGCTAAGGCAAAGCCATTACTGCTACAAGTGAAGGACATCGGCTTCTCCTCAGCGTTACGGCTGTAGGACTGAGGTAGACCCCATGGCCTAATTAGCTTCAGAAAACCCATGTGTTGGTAGAAGTGAACCATAAAGAAACTTCATGCAGAAACATAATTATTTCAAATGGTGATATGACAGAGCAGAGAAAAAAATAGCAACACAAATCAGATGCTGTTCCTCTCAGTAAAGCTGCCCACTGGTGGGGTAAGTGGGTCCTGCTTCTCACCTCACTGATCTTAGAATCACAGAATGGTTTAGGTTGGAAGGGACCTTAAAGAGCATCCAGTTCCAACCCCCCTGCCATGGGCAGGGACACCTCCCACTAGGCCACATTGGTCAAAGTCCCATCCAACCTGGCCTTGAACACTTCCAGAGATGGGGCATCCACAGCTTCTCTGGGCAACCTGTTCCAGTGCCTCACCACCCTCAGAGTGAAAAATTTCTTCCTAATATCTATTCTAACTCTACCCTCTTCCAGCTTGAAGCCATCACCCCTTGTCCTATCACTACATGCCCTTGTAAAAAGTCCCTCTCCAGGTTTCCTGCAGGCCCCCTTCAGATACTGGGAGGCTGCTACAAGGTCTCCCCAGAGCCTTCTCTTCTCCAGGCTGAACAACCCCAACTCTCTCAGCCTGTCCTCACAGCAGAGGTGCTCTAACCCTCTGACCATCTTCGTGGCCCTCCTCTGGACCCACTCCAACAGGCCCATGCCCTTTTATGTTGGGGGTTCCAGAGCTGGAGACAGTATTCCACGTGGGTCTCACGAGAGCAGAGCAGATGGGCTGCTTCTCATGACCGTGATCTCCTCAGTGCTTTACAGTAGCTTGCTGTCATCAGCTGCCCTCGGGTAGCCCAGCTCACACAAAGGAAAAAAAAAAGGCAATCTACATGGTCAGAATGTGACATGCAAAATATGGTAACACCCTTCCAGTTCCTTCCACCTTCTGAAATTACAAGGCGGCACATTTTCCAAACAGGCAGAACTACTTTTACCACACGGCATCTTATAAAATGGTGGGTTTCATTCCCCTGGGATGTTGTGACAAGCAACAAAGTAGGAAAGGCACAAAAGGAGATCTTCCACAGATATCTGTTGGTGATATTAAGTATGGCAATCTAAATGCAAACTCTGGTTGCTGTAAACCCTGTCTTGAGCAGTCAGCAAGCATACGCATGGGCAGAAGAACTGATCTTTGCATGCTCCATTGCTTATACTTCTCCCAAAGCATCTCCTATCTGTCACTTCCAGAAGCAGGATGCTAGGCTAGGTGGGCATTACATCAACTTCCTGACTTGGGCAGTCTTCTAAATAATCAGGAGAGAAGAAAGGGACATTTTGGAATCTGCAGGGAGAGATGAAGGAAGCACAGCCATGACCTCCTGACTGCTCAAGCATTCATGCTTTTGCTCCCTTCCTCCTTACAGCAGAGAAAAGTATCATCTCCAAAATAATGAGCTTGCACTTAGAGGAGGTTTGCAATTCTCCTTGGCTTTATCACCCGGTTTAAGTCCAACAGAGTCATAAAGTCTTAGAAATAACCCACTAACAAGCATCTGGGACAGATGATGGCCCACTATACCAACCCAGAGAACAGCTCAGCAATTTAGTTTGTTCAACGTGCCCTCATTAAGAGCAATATATTTTTGTTAGATTAGCTGTCCTCTTTCCAAAGTCAAGTAATCAGTATAAGAGTTGAAAGGAGCATGCAATATAAAATATAAAAGATAAACTTTGTTGCAAACACCTTGTTGCAAGTCATTTAAAGACAAATTACTTCCATTTACCCCAATGCTTTATTACTGTTCTGGATGTTAATTGGATTATAAAGCACTTAAAAACAGTCTGCCAATTAGGTTGTGGGAATGGCTTTTGGTTATAAACTGCAAGGCAAGTGTGAAGATGATGTTTTGGCATTCCAAGTGCTTCTTAGTAATTCCAGCTTTGAATTGCTCAATAACGACTAAAATAATGGTTTCCTTCTAATGGTCAGTTCCACACATTCAGCCTCGAGTTGGAAAAAAAAAAATCAAGCTGTGTTTTTCCTGGCTTTCACATCATTATCATTAATAAAGCTCCAGCAACTGGAATTTAATTAACAATTCCATAGATGATTAAATGGAAAAACAATCCAGCTCACTCTCACAGCTACGCTGCCTGTGAAGCAGTAACTGAGCAAAAGGTAGCTATGTCTTAATTTTGTTACTAATGCAAGCAAGGCATCTAACCCAGACACTGTATCTGAGGAGGAAAATATTCTTTTTTACATAAGCGGTCTTTTGGCCAAGGACTTAGCTAGACACTGTTAACTGTATTCCTCTGCATTTGTAAATTTTATAATGAGTCCTAACAAACCACAGGTGGCACCTTTAAAATTCATCTTATAATGAAGTAACAGCAGCAATGCCCTTGAATGAGTGATAAACAGTGTCACAAAACACAGATATGGCCACGGCAACACCACGTTGCACCCAGATGAGAGGACTGTGCACCACAGCCTTCCAAGAAGCCTGGTGTGGTCACCCACCAGCAGCTCCTGGTTCACATCGCTTGGCTGGGACCATGCACAGAGAGGGACCAGGACCTGCCATGCCTCACCTCCAGGTGGGCTGGGGAAGCCCCAGTCCCTGGGGTTCAGGGTAGGTGGGAAGTCTGGAAAGAGCAGGCTGAGCAGGGGCTGCCCGCACACCCCTAGAAAAATGCCAAGCCTGGTGGCCAGGTTTTGGCAAAAGGTTTCGGCCTTTAATGAAGACTAGCAATACCTGTGACTTTTTAATAACAAATCAGGATTCACCTGCCAGGAGTTGCAACTATTTTCTTCCAAAGCAGAGCCCTTCACCTTCCCACCCCCAATGAACGTACTGTGCCAGACACACACAAAGCTGCCAAAAACACGTTTAGGTGTGCAACCTAAAGAAACTAGTCAGACAGGTACCAGCACAAAGACAGGAGTTAAAAAAAACCGTCCAACAAACCAACACAAAACACTATGGAATATGCAAGACAATGAAGTTAAAATAGCTGGAAAGGATTCACCTCTCCTCGGCAAAATATCGTTCTGTGAAAACCTAATGTTTTCATCACAGTTTTGTTTAAGAAAGGTTCCTGACCATTCGCCAGACCTAAAGACATTGCAAGGGAACCACGGGGAGGTATGTTTTTAGCAATATGCCAAATGGTTTGCTAACACACACACGCATACGCTTCCCTCACCCTCCTGCACTCCCTCCTGCAGCTGCCTAGGAGATTTTAGCACGACGATTCATAACAGACAGAGACGACGAAAATCCAATCCCTTTATCAAGAGCCTCTACCTGTTCTAGGAGACAGAAGTGCACCTAAGGCAAAAGCATACAGGAAAAAACCAGTATTAAAATAGAACAGGCTTGTCACTACTGGCAGAGGAGGGGAATCCTAGCCATTCTTTCTGTGCACAGCAGAAACGTCTGATCCTCCCTCCCTCCGGTTCAGGTTCCCATCCCCACGCTGTTATGAAACGCACCTTCTTATCTGAGAAAATCTAAGGTGTCCATCACTGCATTCTCTACCACATTGTCTGAACACAAATGCTTTTAGTGGCTTACACTTGAATGTATGCAATTACAAAATAATGTATGCAAATTTGAAATCTGCTGCATTTTTATTAGGTGCATCAGGTGCAGATGAGTAGAGATAAGAGGAGAGCTTTGCAAAACACAGGAGCTCCTTTCTAAGAAGAAATAAAGGGTGTTGCTGGAACACCACTCCAACAACAGCTGCCCTATTTAGCTAGTATAAAAGCTCATACAGTTTGTTATTTTGCTTAAAAGCGTGCTCAGCTTTTGTACAGAAAATAGTGGCAGATTTTGTGAGGCTTATTTTGATTGCACAGAAAAAAAAACCACAACCACCCTGTCAATGAACCTAAACTCAAAAGAATTAAAGACTTCTTCCCAATTGATCCACTCCCACCCTGCAGACTTTGTAGCTATTGGGCTCACTAACTGCAGAAGGGCAGGATCTTCACATGAACTCGTCACCTCCGCGGACATTTTCTGTGCGAGCATTAGGTACAATGCTAGTTGCCAAGCCACAGACATTTGAATTCCAGCCTCCAGATGCACGCAACTCAGTTTTAGTTTTCAGTTAACAAGAGGTACGCTCTCAGAAAAACAAAGTGCAGGAGCGGGCAGCTCAGCACAATGCTTTTTTTAGGGTGCAGTTCAATTTTGCAGTTCAATTCTAGTAATTTCAAATTGCTAGAATTTGGAAGCAATTTGAACTAGGTGACTATTAGCAAGGTACGGATTACCTTTGTAAAAGAGCCTAAATAACAAAGGAGCGGATCAGCAGTAGGTGTAAAAAAGTTGTGCCCTTTTGCATTAGCCGAGGACCTGGCAGCAAGACTTCAGGTATTCAGACAGGTAGCAGCTGCTGTGCAGAATGGGAACCCCGTGTCTTTCGAGAGCGGGGCGTACGGCATCTACTGCAGCCCACGGCACTGCCCCAGCGAGCACAAGCAGCAGCGGACCTGCTGCTGCTCCCTCGCACGGGGGCATTCACAAGGGTATCGCAGTACGCGCTCCCCTGGCCAGATTTAGAGGAAAATGTTGTATCCACGCTTGATAGGGAAAAGTTATTTTAGTCATAATACAATGAGTTGGAATAAATTCTTGTGCTTTGATTCTCAATCAGTGTGCGATTCATTAAAATTGGAACCCTGCTCAGCCTTGGCTTTAGCTGACTTACAAAACGACTCACATTACCGCTCCGTTCAGAGGATTTGCGGGTGCAATACAAATTTGCCTCTGTTCTGCACAGTCCAGCTACTCCAGGCAGTTTGTATGTTGTGCCAAGGACAGATGTGCGGAGAAGATGCTTCTGGACAGCAGCAGGGAGCGTTACCCTTTCAAAACCCTCTTGCTTGCCACTCCTTTCCCTCTCCTATTTAATGTTTCCACCTTTCCAAAAGGATTCTTTTTTAAAAAAATCCCAACACTGTACCGGATCAAGAGTTCCGAAAGCTGCAATATATACTTATCTTTTAAAAAATTCTTTATATTGCCAGCCAGTGTACCTACTCTGGGGACAAGAAAACCCTTGTGAAATCTGCCACAGTTTTCACAGAAGAAGGAAGAACTGAGGATGCTCAGCCGAGGCAATGAATTATCAGCAAAGAAAACTCCCAGAAATTTAAAAACTCTGTTCATTTTCTCACACTGTCCCCACAATTCTTTCACTGCCAGAGGGACGTCATGTCAGTGCTAGGCACTGCAATTCTGAAGCATCCAAATACCTAGTGGGGAGAGGCCCAGCCTGTATTTTTATAGAGCTTTCCAGGATAATTACTCTGCCTAGTGGCCTCTTTCCAAAGAGCTCTTTAGAAGAGGGCTGCATGTCCCATCACGGGACGGGACATGAGACTGTAGAAAGGCATGACTTGAAAAATGATGTGAGTGGGCTGGATTAGAAACCAGGATTTAGATACGCAACTCCAACATTTAGGGGCCGCTGGTGCTCAGAGTAACAACTCTACTTCAGTTGTCATTAGAAGTCCCGGAGACGACTATACTTCTGCAGCTGGAAAAACACACAAACACGTAGCTGTGCCAAGCAGCTGGGTGCGAGCTCTTGTCTAAGTCCAGATGACAAATCGTTTGCTCCTGTGCCCAGCTTGGGGTGCTCAGAGCATGCCAGCTTGCAACAGGGAAGCAAATACATCATTAGCAACAACCACAACAGGAACAGAGAACTCGAGGGAGCATCGTTGTGCCATCGCATAAACACACACGGTGCTGTATTGTAGGCAGCGCCTGCCGTGCCAGTCTCCCCACCTCGGGAGGGATGCAGTGCAGCTGCAAGCAGCTCAGAGAGCAGCAACAGGACCAGCCAGAGGGATGGACGAGCCTCCGAGCAAGAAAGGCGAGGAGACAGACCACCTCTTTGACCTGAAAAAGGCAGAGCGGAGCAAGGGTTTCTGAAATTGAGCGGCAAGGACAGGGATAAAAGGGACCAACTGCTCAGCGGCTCTCCCGGCGCATCAATGAGAGGGGCCAGCAGGAAGCAGGTCCGCAGCAGCCCTTCCCTCAGCGCACACAGGCAGCTCAGCTTGTTGGCATGGGGTGCTGCGAATCTGAATTTTCCATGGCTTTGTGAAGCAAACTCACAAGTCAATGGCAGAAAAGAAGTCGATCAAAGACTTACAAAGATTGTTCCTGTGGCTCAGGAAGTGCCTGTACAGCAAACAGGTGCAGCCAGGGAAAGCGCATCAGAAGTGTCCCCACGTGTTTCCTTAACACATTTCTTTGACGACTTCTGTTATCATCTTATTAGGGAAAGATATTAGTGGACCTCAGTGGACCTTGTGACGTGACCTGGTATAACTACGTTTCTTGAATCTCTGTTGACAGCTTTTTATGCAGGGAAATAAAATACACTTAAAAAAAGCCAGTTACCTTTTTTCCTTTCCATCCTGAAATACACGATTTTAAACTCAAGATTTTTGATCGCTTCAGGGCTAGTAATAATGTTACATTCACCACCTGCCTGCGCACTGTCTAGCCCAATTCCCTGACCTCCAACAGCATCCCCTGAACAGTACCAACTTTGACAGCGCTGCAGGCCCTACCAAATATACAGGAGAGTAACTGCTGTATCCCTGAAGCCTGCCCCTCACATGGACCAGCAACCCGTCAGGGTGAGCTTGCAGATGCGGGGAGGTGAGGGGCCTCAGAACTGCTGCCTATGCTCAGCTCCACAGCTACCACCACCTGGAGACTGGCTCAGATGTGGATGACCCCATGCTCCACAGAACACCAGTACCTGCAGCCAAACCCCATGGGAGCAGCTTTAAATCATGTGGTACGGGAGGTCAAGGGACTGTGAAAATCTTTAGCTCTTTAAAAGCAATAAGGGATTGATCAAATTCTCTCTGAGGGGAGGGTGGAGTACCATTTTTTTAATGCACATATATATAAACATAAATGTTTTACTGTCTGCCAAGTAAAAATGGTGTTTGCATTACAGTGTCATGATCTAAAATTCAAGAGAGCCAAACTATGCCGATGTATCAATAATAAATCATTTTGCTAATGTTTTACTTGTGTCACCACTTAACTGCTGAAAACAAGCAGCAGAAGCAGTGTGGGGGTACAGCACACCATTATAAATCATACAGCATCCCCCACGGCCGATGGAACCATCCTCCCGTTCCTTGCGATAGCTTTTCAAGGGTCGGCTCTTACCAAGCACTGGATGCTCAGATAGTATTTTCTGTGCCTTTGCAGTAATGAATTTCCAATTACCGAGAATTAAACATTTACGGTGCATGTTCAGGCAGCGATGAGCTTATGCACGTTTCCACTTCCTTGGGTTACTGCACGCTGATTTGCTCACGCCGAGGAGCAGCTTATTGCCCAGCACAAAGGATGCTGTCAGCAAACGCACTGAACAAATGCATTTTTACATTTTTCCGGGCTGGCTCTTCAGCAACAACGCACCCAGAGCGTTACTGTCATGACAGCGAGCCGTGCCACAAGTCAGCGTCAGCGAATCCGTTGCAGACCGGCTCTGACCGACAGCGAAGATCTCCCCTGCAGCACATCTGGGTGGGTGCCGGGTCACCTTTTAAAGGGAGAGAGCATGCAGGGAGAGGCGTGGGGCCACCCAAGGTTTCCTGGAGGAGGGGAAGCAGGGTGGAGCAACGCGTGGCCGGATGAGGGGATTCCTGCAGTGAAGACTGTGGGAATGGGAGGGAGCTCCTCTGACTCCCGGCCGCAGCGCATGGCCCCCCGGGGGTCTCAGCAGTGGTCCCATCACAGAGGCCAGTCCTTGACACTGGCGCTGTGCGCCCACCCTGATGCTGCCTTTATTACCAGCAGCCTTTGGAAACGAGGATTTATGGAACAAAAGAAGAGCTGCTGGAGCAGGCATAACACAAAGCACAGCATCCTTCGACAGAGATGCGGATACAGGAGCAGAGGATTTTGGTCTGCATACAATTAGCAAACTTTTTTACCCGAACTTTCTGGGACCTCTCTGGGAAGGTGCAGCCCTGGCAGATGAGGGGGAATCGTACAGTGGCAGCAGTATTCAGGAGCTGCAGAAAGACCCTGAATCCCACCCTGAGGAATTCAAATCAGATGTCAATCACACAGAAATGTCCCATCACAAGTTGCTCATCCCATGAACTTCTTCTCCGAGAGCATTTCGGTTGATTTGCTTGTGTCCTCTTATCAGAAAGTAGCCCTTTAGCTAAATAGGGCAAGAGGGGAGCGCTGTGGGATCCTGACAGGATAGAAATCCCATTGTAAATTCACCCTCTTAGTCACACAGGGCTATTTATTCAGTCTGGGGGCTTTTTTTAGATATGAAGACTAGACGCACCTGTGTTGAAAGCTCTTACTGGAAGACGTCTGCGGTGTCTGCAGCGTGCTGCTGCGGCTGGATGGCTGCACCACCAAAAGGTGCTGAATCGCCTGGCCAGGAGACGGGGCAGCGGTGGGGCTTACCGGTTGTCCGCCCTAGGGGTGAAGCAGCAGAGGACACTGCTGACTCTGGCCAGTAGGTTAGAAATACCCTCAGGCCGTGAGAGAGCTACGTGCATCCCAGAGACCCCAGAACTGCCCCATGGCTCCCTGCTCTTCCTCTCTAAGTTAACACATACGAGACGCACAGAACAGGCGGCGTACTGGGCTCTTTTCTGAAACAAAGATCTAGCACCTGCGTGCCTTCCGCTGAGCTGAGGACTCTTTCTGCCCGCACTCCTGCGTGCCGGTGGAGCCTGGCTGCCCCAGTGCAGCTCCGGAGCGGAGAGGGAGCCGAGCAAGAGCTGATCATGACGGCAGGTTTCCATCCGCCCCGCCAGCCCCCTGCAGCACCGCAGGGAAGTAACGCGTCCCTGCCTGCTCAAACACGCTGAAGGTCACTTCTCCTCTGCACCCGAACCAGCCTTGAGCAGGATCCAGCAGGGAGTACTCCCCAGCTCGTGCCTACTGTCACAAAAAGTTTTGTATCACAGATGCAAAAATCAGAGACGAGGGAACAACCCTGGCGTTTTCCATGACACCGCCGCAAGCCTTTGGTCACTTCACTGACTTAAAATACGCAGCTTCCTAATGGGAAACAGACCTCCCTCCAGGCCAGCCACACACCACAGATCGGGAGCCTTACCGTTGAAGTCAAGCATCTTTTTTTGGCCTCCCCTTCCCTGGAGAGAGCCCCAGCTCCTCTGCAAGCCGAGTGGCCCGCAGGACCCCGGTATCCTCACCGTGTTGGTCATTGCTTTTTTCTGCTCTCCATAACAACCCGTGCTTCTCCAATGATTAGATCAGTCTAAAATTGCCCTCCCTAATACCTGCATAATTAAGCATTCATTTAAGGATTTATGTACTTTAATCAACAGGAACACAAGGCAACTCTGCTTGACCGGCCTCCCAAGCCCCTCCTGTCTCACCCCCCATCCGCAGGGGTCTGTTTCTGCTCCACCAAGAGCAGATCCTCCAGTGGCCGCAGCTCATCGGCTGGCTGAGATGCAAAGTGGGCTCAGGGGCTTTGGATGACAGCACCGGCAGGTGAAATGACGTTAGGGTTATCATTTTACACCATGCCAGACGTGGGGTTTTTTTCCCCCCTCACTGATCTGTAGCTCCCCTTATCAATGGGACAATCTAACAGACCGGTCAAAATGCAGGTTTCAATTACAGATAGCTGTTATCTTATCAGCTCCTCTGTCAGAGATCCCGCAAGAGGCAAAGTGTCCAGAGCGTCACAGCTGAAGCTGCTGAGCCTTGCCAAGTACCTGTTTATAGGTGCCTCTTGGCGGGATGAGCCAGACAAAACAGACGTGGTATGAATAAAATGGGAGAGGTCTGCATTTTTTTTTCGAGTGTGGTAAGTTATGTATAGGCTGGAGGAAAGAAGGAAGGAGAAGAGGGAGCAATGGGAATATGAGATGATGAACCACGTGCACCGTGGGGAATTCAGAACCGGCAGCTCATTTGCATGGGAAGTGAGAACAAACATCACTCTCTCCTATCCTGGAGGAAGCGCTCATGAGAAATCGCTGATTGAAAACACCAGGCATAGCGAGCTTCCCCATCTACCTGCTATGCAAACACCCTTCATTACATCTCCTGGGAAGCCCCATTTCTGCCTTGTAGCACCAATTCTAAGAAGGGAACCTCTGGCCAGGCTTGTGATTCTAGACTGTAGTGATGTTTTACCTATGTATAAAACGTGCATGACTTTGTTAGTGTACCTAATGGCTTAGCTGCTTGTAATTCCACGGGCATCTGATTTCACGTGTTCAACATTTAAGATGTTCAGAGTTGTATAGAAATTGCAAAGTGCATTTCCGCTGAAATGAGGCACATGTGAAGTGTTCAACCCTGGGCACCCCATCTTCTGCCATGCCCCCTTTCTTTAGATTATCTTGGTTATGTGTTGTATTGCAGTGTGCCTGCAGGCTTGAATCCTGCTCCATCATGTGGCTGTTCCATTATGCCCAGCATAACACACGCAAAACAAGTCAGGTCCAGAAGAGGTTTCCCTGAAACAGATGCTTTCCCCAGATGCAGAAAGTAAAGCCTTGAAGGAACAAACCTCTACATATAATCAGAGCCCTTGTGAAGTCAAAAAGGTTCTGCCTTGGCCTCAATGCAAACGAAGAGCTTGCAAGGTCAGAGGTGCATCTGAGACTGCAGGACAACAAGCAAATGTATCTAAACACAAACGGGGAAGAAATCAGAAATAATAAATAGTATGCAACAGCATACGGTTCAGAGAGAGTTTACGTCAAATAACAACAGCAAGTGACCTTTAAAGAGAAGGTTATATTTTCTTTTCTTCAGTAGAAGACTTATTTCTGTCACAGCAAGATTCTGGCAACAGTTTTCCAGGATCTCTTAGCTTTTGTATTCCCGTGTTTCATTTGAACATGCTATAGTTTTTGGTTTGCTTTGTTTGTGTTCCTCCCCATCCCCCATCGCTAGCAGCAATTACAGCTTCTCGAAGGAAACGCATGGAGGCATTAGGAGAATTGCCCACAGTTACAGACCTAAGCACAGCTGGCCTTGGATCAAGATGCGTCCCTTGACAAACACAAGACTTGTGCAAAGTTATCCATTATCAGCCACACACTCTGGTCAGAAATAACTGGCATGAGGAAGGCTCTTAGCAAAACCACAGCAAGAAAAGAACAAATCTCTGGCTAGCTCCCGTCCTCACATGAACTGCCAGATACTCCTAATAACTTACTGGCTTAATTATAGCTATTCTGGACTTCCTGGACCGCTTTTGATTTGGAACAGAATACAGTCCCTCTTTCATTAGCTTTATTTTGGGGAACAAATATTTATATTATGTTCATATTGATGGGTAGGCTAACCAAAAAAGGCAATTTTTTGCAAGAAGCACTTTTATAAAGCCACCTGGAAAGGAACAGATGCTGCTGTCACATTTCTTCTTATCCTGGGGAGAAAAGGGAGGGACTTTTTCATCTCTCAAGATCCCAAGTGCTGGATGCAGGTATGTCATGAGTTTAAAGGAGGGGACCAAATTCCCTCCGGTAAGCTTCAGTTACATCCTCATTATAGGAGTGGCTGGGAACCTGGATTAGCACAACTAAAACACTTCCTGCAAACAAACAAACCAGCTTTTGGGACTTTGCCCAAAACATGTCAAAGTTGTAGCTTAAACATGTGGTCCAGGAACATTTTCTGCTGCAGATGCTCCTTCCAGCCCAGACATCATCTTTGCCAGGCGCAGGATGCTGGTCATGTAGCGGCCGTATCGAGCTCAGACTACCACCAGACATATCTGTTCATGTCATTAGACACCAGAGCTTTCCTCTCCCTTTATTTACTTATTTTGAAAAAAATCAATCGGCCTGCTAAGTATCAGCCACAAGAAGGTGCTCGCAGGAGAGATGGGATGCGCGTCAGCCAGCACCAGCATACCCACCACTGTGCCCAGCGCCATGAAGCTCGTTCTGCCCGAGCACAAATCTGCACGCGAGCTGTTGGATACACAACAAGCAGAAGCTTGGGCACGCGGCTGCAACACAAGACAGATGGAGCCAACTTTTTGCCAAACAAGCAGAGAACGTACTGCCACCACCGTGGGCGGCTGTGGCTTTCCCCTCCTGCAGGATGAGCACGCACCCACCTAATTTGCCAGGCTCAAAGCCAGCTCCTGGTGACTTTCAAATGCCCAGTGCTAGCCAGCTCCTGAGTGCACAGAAAACAGAGAGATCACCTCTGAAATCTGCCAGCGGACGCATGGGCCCTTTTAGGGGACTTGCCCTCACCCTAGCAGCGAGAGGCAAGACGTGCACCTCTATTCCACTCTTAGCCCAAAATCAGCCACGGCAACTTGTGGAGCGGATCCCTGCAGAAAGAGCCAGACTGCTGTTAGCACTTAGCAGAGGTGTGCTCTGCACCCCGACACCAGGCTGAGGGACAGGCAGGACTGACGGCCAACAGAGGAGCCCTTATCGAGGTGAGGGCAGCAGCTCGTGATGCCCACTCTGATGTGTCTCACAAAACAGTAAAAGTAACTTTTTATTAGAACTAGCCTTAATTAGCCTATTCTTTCCACAGACAGCAATCACAGAGGAAGCCAAAGGGACGTAAGTCAGCATCAAAAGCAATACTCCTTGGTTTGCTATTGACTCTGTGTTCAGGAGTCCCTAGTTATCATTTCCTTGTTCCACGTTTCAAGCATGCAACTGCAACTGATGGACACTGCCACAACTCCAGGCAGGATGCTTCATCCACCCCAGAGCCTCCCAGACCTCCCCTTCTCCTTCACATACGGGAAACAACTTTAATTTTACATTTTGAGATGCATGGAAGACGACGTGTCCTTCTTAGTAACAATCACCCTGACTTTGCTGCCAGTATAAAGCAATTCTGTAATCTCTCACTGGTTTAACTGAACAAGTACGAATCCCAGTGTAGTCCCAAATTGATTTTTAAAATGCTAGCAATTTAGTTACTTTTACAAAGGATTACCTCTCGAGACCGTTTTTAAAGAAGTTTTGAAGGGAGCGCGCAGGGACTTGCCGTGCTTTAAATAAAATGATTCCAGTCTGTGCACAACTGGTCTGCATAGGCACAAGTGTTCCAAAACACTCGGCCCTTCCAGTTTGTTGTGCTAGCGGGCATAATGAAGTTTAATAACAGGTTGCATGATGGAAAAATGTCCAGTTTAAGCCAATTTATTTTACAGTGTGGCACAGCCGAAACCTCTCTCCCTAGCTCTGCTCGGCTCCTGACAGAATTGTCCAATGTCTCCTGCATAAAGCACCATGTTGTATCAGTGATGACCCTCATCCCTGCTGTGCTCCCCCATCTGGGCTTTGTTTCTAACCCTTCTATCAAGTAGCCATCAGCTTCAAGTCATCAGCAGTAGCAACTAACTCAAGAGTTGTCTCACTCGCCTGCTAAGTACAAGACTGTAGATATGATCTTGTAGCCCCATCCTCAGAGATGAGGGATGGCATTTTTAGAGAGGCTCTTCTGCCTCCCACCTTCTCACTCCCCAAGAATTCACCCCGAGGTGGGTGCAAGGCATCTGCACTACTTCAAAGCAGCAGCGTAACGTTCAGAGGTGTTCAGACTTTAGTCTCTAAGCTCTTCAGTGAACAAGCAGCCCTGGTATTTGACATTTAACCTCCCAGGAATGAAGGCTTCAGTTTTGCCTCTTTATTCTTGCACCTTTCGCCAAAAGCTGACAATCTCCTGTTTAAGCAGGAAAGGCAGAAAGCAAGGAAAACACTCTCAACTCGTTCCTTACTACTGGTTCAGACGTCTTTAGAAGAAACCCTGAGTGCTCAAGTCTCAGCCTTGTCCTTCCTCTTTCGCATCGAAGGAGGGGATGGGATCAGCAACAGCCTACAGTCAAAAATGCCTCTGGAGAACTTGGAAATGTTTCTTTCCATCTTATCACTTGTTTAGTCTCCCTTCTTCCAAGGAGGGAGCTTCAGCTTGGGTCAGTCAAAGCCAGTACTGCCAGGTAAAAAGTAGGGCAGTGCTACTGCCAGCCAGAAGACGGAGCGTGCCCGTACCTGGAAGCGTGGCGCAGGGCCACCACTCCGGGGTCAGAGTGGTGCCCAAGGGGACGGTGAAACCCTGCGAGGGGAGGATGCCGAGCGAAGCCTGGCCAAAGCGGGCAGTTTTATTTCAGCTGGGAGCTGGGACACAGCACGGTGCCAGGAGTCGCTGCAACTGCAGGGAGCTCCGGAGGAGCCATCCTCAGCACCCCAGCCCCGGGAGCAGGCTCTGCTCCGGGCTCCCCTTGCCCTGCCAGCCCCCGGGGAGCGGGGCTGAGCCACACAGCTGCTGCCGGCTCTGCCGCTCACATGCCGTCATTGCAGGGATTTGTTGCCCGCAAATGAATTTCAACGTTTAAACTGTCCAGGCTCATCTGCGTAGCAACTCTAATACTCTTTAAGCTCCCTCAAATTTCTAAACGCTTAAAGCTATTACAATCTCTTTGTTATTTTACATTAGGCATCCCATTAACTATTTTCTTACTTTGATGTAATCAGCGTTTTACATTAGTTGGAGATTAATTCTGGACAATGAGGCCACATGGCCTGTCTTTTCAACCAGCAGACCAGCCTAGAAAAGCGGAGCCTGCTCTGTGAGGCAGGACAGCCCTGTTTTTGTCCGAGCCACCGTCCCCACCGTCCCACCACCCCCACCAAGGACAACCACCCCTTCCACCACCAGCTGGGTGCAGGGCGGTCCCGCAGCCAGGCACTGCGGGCAGCACTTGGTGTGAGCACCGTGCCGGAGACAGGCAAGGCGGCTCTCGGCACAGCCCGCGGCACTGTCCCGCCGGAATGCGCTGGTGCCAGTGCTGGGGGTCTCCTCTGCCAGAGTTTCAGCCCGTTCCTCTGCAGAGCAAGTGTTTGCAAAGTCGAGGTACAAGACCACCTTATGCAACAACCTTTCGAAGCTGCTTCTTTCTGTTTCGGCTACACACAGTGTATACGCACAGGATGAATGATTATTTTTTTCCCCAAGTACAGGACCCCAAAGCCTGTTAAGATTTTCCCTTTAAGCTTACTTTCCTGACACGTGAAGGATCTGCTCCCTTCCCCTCTCAGTCAAAACAGAAGCAAAGCTATCCTTTCACTTTTCCATCCCAACTCTATTCTCGGCAAGGTGCTTAAAGCGCTTAGGCACTTATATTTTAAGTAAATATATTTAGCAAATCAGAGTGAGTTACATACTTCAGACATCCATCTTTTTCTTCTTTGCATATAAAACAGATGCAAGAAATTTCCATTCCAAGATTGCAAAGTGAAAATGATATACATAACTAATACAGCTATAAGAGGGAAATTAGAGTAATCCTTTACTTTGATAGATTAATGAACGTACATTAAAAGGGAATTCTCGGGGATGTAAACATGTAGCATTCACTCAAATGAAAAAGATGATTGTTGCAATCAATCTTGCAACCCATGCCCAGTATTGGCAATACTGCTGAAATAAACCACCACTGAAATTAGCCAACAAAAGCCTATCTGAAGAGGACCAGATTCCCACTAATGTATTCACTAACATATGAACAAGCATCCTCTTGTCATCCAGATAACCATTTTCATGTGTCCACCCAGGAGAAAAATCCTCATTTACACATGTTGCATAAAGGTTTGTGGCCTTTGCCTTCAATGAAAAAGCACGTTGGGAGGGATTTTCAGGTGACAAAGCAGTGCAGCTCCCCCATGTTCCTGTTGTGCTTTTACATCTGGGGGTAGTTTTTTTACAGGTACCTGCACAAATAAGCGCAGATCCTTTGCAAATCAGAGTGACACAGAAAAGAGTCCTACAGCAGACTGACATCACGTCGAGACAGGGCGAACTCTGCCTATGCAAAATATAAACCCTACCTCTGGTAAAAAGATAATTGTTTTCACTGCTCTCCTAAGCTATATCCCTGCTTTCTCAGGATGACAGGTTGCTTTTTCCAAGGCATCACAACGTTGCTGGCTTGAACTCCCTGTGTAATCAGCCACAAGCCCAGCTCCCTCAGGGAGAGAGCCACCACCAGCTCTCTACCTGGCTGGTTACCCCACAGCACACTGTGTTTACTTGTGCCCTTTGAACATCATCACGTCTTCTCCAGATCCTTTTTCAGTTTATCAGGATTTTTGAATACCAGTCTGCTCCTCCAAATGTACCCCAGGACCCTCAATGGTACCTGCACATCCGACACGTCCTCAGCGTTATCTGCTAATGGTTCGGGGATTATTTAATCCAATTCTTCAGCTACCGCACCATGAAGTTCATCATGTCCAGGCTCAATTAGGAGGCTTCTCAGCTAGTTAATTACCCTGTCACTAGTTCTTCCCTTACTTCAGGCTGAGATTTCGTCATTTTTCTTAGTGTTAGATGCATTAATCATGCGCTTGCCAATGACCGTTTCAGTGAAGACTGATACACATGCTGTCCCAAGATGCTTGATAAATCACTTACTTTTTAAAAGCAGTCAGGGCTTCCATTTATGGCGATGAAGTAAATGCCCAGAGCCTCCCAACAGAGCCCTTACATCGATTCTACTTTGCTTCTGGTGAGCAGATGAAACCAGACTCATTTCAGGGCCAAGCACCAACATTTCGGTTTTGGCCCCTGACCACACAACACAAAGCACTGCCTCTGCCCAGCCACGTAGACATCACATCCACAGTCCCCCTAGCATCTTCTGATCCAAGGGAGGGCCAGGCCATCAAGCCTGGGGGCTCACCACATGAATGCTATTTATAGCTTGCTCATTATCACTGGTTACAGCATAAAAACTTACAGATGGTCTCCAGCAACTGCAGACCACGCTCTGAAAACTGGAGATGACCATAGAAAGAACCAGATGCAGCAAGCTAGATCCTCCACTGATGGAAACCATCACGGTCCTGTCTAAACTGAAGGTGGTCCAGCAATTAGCATTAACTGAGGATCTCCAGTGGACCTCTGTGTTCTGCCACAAAGTGACTCCAGCAGGAAGTCTGTCACAACGCCTCTTCGAAATTGAATGCTGAGGGTTGAGAACAGTGAAACTGAGATTTTTGTCTCTCCAGCACAGCCCAGAAGAAGCGCATACTTCTTGTTTCCCACATCTCAACTTCTGAATTTCACAGGAAGAAGTTCAAGAGATTTTTATCTCTTTTTAAATTACCTATGTACTGCTATTCTTCTGCCTTCTCTCATTTTGTCCAGAAGAGCATCCTAGATGGAGGAGCTCAGTGCTATTTAGGGGCTTCAACCAGAAAGTGAGCGCTACCAGAGTCCAGAGCCTTGGAAAATCCATGCACAAGCACCTGGCAGCCCTGGCAGGATGGAGGATCAAGGGCTATCCTCTGACATGCAGCAGAGCTGGGTCATGGTGGGCTGCGGGCTGCCCTTTCCTCTGGAGTTTCACTTATGAGTTTCAGTTTTGCTTTTCCATTTTTGTTCTAGCTGGTTTCTACGCCAAAAGATACTTGAAGACTTCTGTGGTTTTTCCACTGGTTAATTATATTTATTCCCTGATGAACTCCACTGAGCTGGACGAACACCACAAATGCTGCAACCCTGCTAGCTGGCAGGAGAGCAGTCATGTTGTGGTGAGAGTATTCACCTCGCATGTGCTCGGTCTGTGTGTCTGTGTATCACGTTCCTGACTGGCACCAAAATGCAAAGTGACACATGAGTTTCATTTATGTGCCTACAAAAAGGTCTTACAGAGGCTACACGCAGAGATGTATGTACAGACATGTACTTACCTATATGCACAGTATGTGCATCCCCACACACATACACACTCAATACTACCTGTATGTATTGGTAGGAAGGAAAAGAGCCTTGTAATAAAGGGGAATCAGTGCATTTCAGTTTATACTATGAATATTGGGGAAAAGTGAACAAGCATCACATGCAGATGAAGCACACGGCAGGTTCCTCTGCAGTTACACATTTGGCTATATGGTGACAGGTAGGCTTAGAGCCTAATCTCCGGCATAAAAATCATATCAATCAATGTCAACATAATATTCATATATCAGAAAGACAACACTGGCTTTAAATAGGTACCAGCAGTTGCAGAAGACAAGGCGCTTCCAGAACTCCATCTCCGAAGAGCCTTTTATCTCTCTCAGAAATGGAAAGTCCCTAAATATAGGACTACTTTTAAAAATTCATGAGCTCCAGTAGCTATTTATCAAAGCCATGGAAATGGGATATTTCCACGATGGTGAATGGCTTGACATTCATTACTAATAAGCAAATGCACACTCTATTACCATTTTAGAACAGAACATTGCCACCGATACCCAAGGAACATCACATTATCACTAGGAGTTAGCATTAGGCTTTGCTACAATACACACATTATTTCTGCCATCTGGATCCCTCACGCTTATTAGTTCACAAATGATGATGCTGATGCCAGCTTTGTGGAGCATGTCCGCACAAGGCTGCTAAGAAGGTCCAGGCGCTGCTTCCTGGAGATGGAGTGGTGCTTTGGTGCTCCTCTTGACTAACAATGTCCCCGACCACAATTACAATACACCTTCCTCCAATTTACTGAATACTCTCCCCAGAGCAGAATAGCAGAGACTGCTGCAGAATCCCAGCTTCTCAGTGGCAGGAGCCACTGAAAACATGCATCATCACCCTGCTAATTGCACAGTGACATATCAGCAGGTAATGATTGCATTACGAGTGCTGCTACTGTCCCATGGCAGATGACAACGCTGATTAGGATGCTGTCTTCATTATCAAAGGCAGCTCCTTTTACCCCCTGCTTGCAGTCTCCTACTGCAATGACTTGACCTTAAAGGTTTAGTCAGAATACAGCCTTACTTTCACATAGAATTATAGAATCACCTAGGTTGGAAGAGACCTTAAGATCATCAAGTCCGACCATAGCCCTAACCCTGCCAAAACCACCACTAAACCACATCCCTCAGCACCACATCGACCCAGCTTTTAAATACCTCCAGGGATGTGATTCCACCAGTTCCCTGGGCAGCCTCTTCCAATGCTTGACAACCCCTTTGGTGAAGAAGTTTTTCCTGATGTCCAATCTGAACCTCCCCTGGCACAACTTGTTCTATCGCTTGTTACTTGGGAGAAGAGACCGACCCCCAGCTCGCTACAACCTCCTTTCAGGTAGTTGTAGAGAGCGATAAGGTCTCCCCTCAGCCTCCTCTTCTCCAGACTAAACAGCCCCAGTTCCCTCAGCCGCTCCTCATAAGACTTGTGCTCTGGACCCTTCACCAGCTTCCTTGCCCTTCTCTGGACAAGCTCCAGCACCTCAATGTCCCTCCTGTAGTGAGAGGCCCAAAACTGAACACAGTATTCGAGGCGGGGTCTCACCAGTGCTGATCACTACCCTAGTCCTGCTGGCCACACTGTTCCTGATACTGGCCAGGATGCTGTTGGCCGTCTTGGCCACCTGGGCACACTGCTGGCTCATATTCAGCCGGCTGTTGACCAACACCCCCAGGTCCTTTTCTGTCAGAAAAGGTGGTAGAAGAGGTGAAAGAACCTTTCCTCTCTGTAACAGTTTAGATTTTTTACATCTTTTACATACACAAACTTTTATACACCCTCTATGTTGACATGGAAGAAGCACCTGTTGCTGCCTGCTGGGATGGTAGAAAGGAGAAGCAGAAAGGAAGGAGTAACCCCTTCACCTCCCTCTCGCGTCAAATGAAAACTGGGCACAAAAATTGGGTGGTTTGATTTCAGCGGATCCCTGAGAATTTGTTCTTCACAAAGGGATTCCTGAGGTAACTTGATGAACAGCTGTCACCCTGCACATGTACCTGTGTCTATATCTGTCACTAAGCCTTCTGGACAAAAGTCGGGAAACTTTGACTAAAATGATGTAGGATTACATCCCCTGGGGGCAATCTGGCCTTAAAGTTGTGAAAATCTGTGGAATTAAGGAAAACTCACGACTGCCCTATTGTAGCAAAAGAAGAAATCATAAGGGGAGAAAGGTATGGCTGAGAAGCTATTACTGCATCAAGACTGAGGCAACAACTGTATTATAAAATTGCTGTCGATCTCTCGGCAGAAACTCGTGGGAAATGCAGCTGTAGCTCAGAAGCTACTTTTGGTGCCTGCACACAGCTCAGTAAGACCACAAAATCACACAGTGGTTGAGGTTGGCAGGGACCTCAGGAGATGGTCTGGTCCAACCCTGCTCAAGTAGGGTCACCCAGAGCAGGCTGCCCAGGGCTGAGTCCAGTCAGGTCTTGGATCTCTCCAAGGATGAAGACTACAACCTCCCTGAAAAAATACAAATGCAAGTATTTTGCCAAGGACTGATACTACGTCAGAAGAACAATATTCAGCCTCCTAAAGTCCACCCTAGTAAACTGGGGAAAGCCAAACATGATTTCCCACTCGTTTCTAAGTTTGAGAAAGAAACAGAGAAAAATTCATTTCTTGCTCATAAATAAATCATTCCCTCAACACTCTCTTCCCCTTTTCTTTAATTTTTACATCTTTTGCAGCTCACAACTGTTAATATCAGTCTAAAACAACATCATAACAACATTACCAAGACACTTTACGTTCCAGCAGCTATGGCTGTCATTTGAGAGACATTATTTAAAATGCTTTATCCTTTTCCCTTCTATGTATTTTTGAACCATCCAAGGAAAAGCTTTTCAGGACTGGTGACAGCAACGGCATACTCTTATCCACAGAAATATTTTATTTTTGGCATTATTCCTTCCAGGCACCTACTTCCTTCCAAACAAGATATAGCTACAGGGCAGAATCTCAGCTGGTATAAATTAGTCCCTTGGCACAGACTTAAGGAGGCTGGGCAGAAGAGTCCTGGACCAATAGATGTGTGCCCTCCTCCTATGTAATTAATCTTTGACTAAAATATATAACTCCAGCAATGAAACCCTAAGCGAGACTGCGAAATCAGAGTTGAGAGATTTGAAAGGCTGCGACATCAACTTACCTGTCCTGCAAGCCACACATCTGCTGAAAGGCTGCACATCGAAGCAGCGAGGGACAAGATAAACCATGATTTACAGTCTGCAAGAGATGGAAGGAAAGAAAACTCTGCACAAGTGCCAAGCTGCCACTGCAAGAGCAACTCAGCTTGCAAAGCCCCTTGTCCCGAGTGTTTGCAATGAAAGGGCTGGTGCAGCACACAGCACAGGACAGGGTTTCCCACTGCTGGTTTTTTTGTGTTCAAACACTAGTAAATTCAGGAGGGAAAAGGGAGACGCTGAAAGAAATAATGGCCCACTGAACACACGTCACTTCTGAGTGCCACTAAATGGGTTGGTTGAGCTGGAAAGTTCTCTGAACAAAAACACATGTAATTATCTGAACTCATAACAAGGTATATGCACATCAACACACATTTAAACTCCATTCAGCAATGTGCGGGGGCACATGTGTAATTACCTTCAAGGACATAAATACCCTGTGACTACTCACAGGCTTATGGACTAAGCATATAATGAAAGGTGTTTCTAAACCAAGGCTTTAGAGAATGGTGAATTCCTCTCCTAGGCTTGTACAAGGCACCAACACTAACTCCTGGAAACATGAAGGAAGGGCGATGTTTCGTACAGATGCTGGGTTGAGGAAGGCAGATGGACAACTCTTTACCTAACACTCAACATCAGTCCTCCCCACTGCAAACTAAACTGGCTTTTTCTTGCCCTACTTGCACAAAGAATAAATGATGGCCATATGGACATTTTTATACAGGGAAGCTTTTGCTGCGGTCCCTACCCAGACGCTCCTTGCTCTCCCCCCACATCTTTGTCCCCTTCTTTTTCCAGCCTGAACAAACCCACAACGTTAGGTATTTATTACCTAACCTTGACCCCATTCTAGCAGCGTACTCGAGGCTGCCCGCAGCCTGCCTGTCCCCCTGTGCAAGGGGATGCTCAAACTGCACAGCACATCCCAGCCGAGGCTGCGCCAGCCATCAGCACGGCCTCCAACGCCTTACCTCCTCATGAGGAGCACCCGTCCACCAGCTGCCCACCAGCTCATGGTCCACCACAATCTATGGATGTCGCTCTGCTGTTTAACCAAGTTTAACCAAGTACCATCCACTCCGTTGCGTATTCTGCATTTGTGCCTGCACTGTTTCAGTACAATCCTTCACACGCATTCATTTATTGTAACCGCATTTTTGTTTTTCATTACGCCCCAACAAGTTATCCAGTTTATCAACGTCACAGAGTCCAAACCTTGCCCTCAGATCTTCCAGCTCTTTGAAGTTTGGTATGATTTGGAAACTTTGCGAGCACTGTCTGCATTCAAAAGCCTGGATGATGAGAAATGCTGAACTCAACCAAAACCAAGGCAGCCTAGGATAGGCTTTCCCTTGAAACGCCTTTCAGTTTACAGGACACCCCTAAGAACTGCTCTTCCACTGCTGTTTCTCCATCAGCCATGCACCTAACTCCAGTACTTCCCTGAAACAGTTACGTGACCTTCGTGTGAGGGGGAGTCCAGACAGTCTCTGCTTCTTCCCTCTTCATCCGTGCGAGGCCAGTAATCCTGCCCAAAAGGACATCAGACTGCTACAACATGACGTGTGCTTGTCAAATCCATGTTGGTTGTTTTTATTATTCTCGAAGCGCTTACAAATTTATTGCTTAGTAATTTGTTCTAGTATCTCCGCAGTGATCTCAGTTAGGCTGTCTGGCTGCTTAACTCCCTTCACCCTCGTTTTCCCCATCGTGCTTTCCCTCTTTCCAGTCCCTGTTCTCCACAAATTCTCCACAATAACTGCAGACATGTTTAGAGATAACACTGACTCATTCATTAAATGTTTCAAAGTGAATTTCATCATGCATGCTGGATAGAATACATCCAACTCACCTAAACCATCTTTAGCAAAGATGCTACCATAAACTGTCAGTACTCCTTTTCTCCTAAGTGTACTTCCAGCACATCCCACTGGAAGCCCTCCATCCTAATCTGGCATGCTAAAATGGTCTCCCACTTATCCAGTCTCCTAGCAATCCCCTCTGATGTAACACCATCCCAAGTTTGAGCCCAAAGATCTCCTTAGTCCCCTCAGCAATGCACCTTCATGGCAGGGTGCTGCTGAAGAAGACTGGCTAAGGACAGAGCCCTTTGGGTGGCTCTAATTGAGAGGAAGGTGGCAACCTCAGTCAGACATCAGGGCACTTGGGAGTCACAGTCCTGGGACACTAAGGCACCCAGCTCCTCACCAGGGACCTGTGACCCCGGACCCTCCACCAGCCCCTTGGATGGACTGGCTGGAGAGGTGGTGAGAGTCACTAAACACGGGTCATTTCGAAGCAGCCCCTGGGACACAGCTTCAGATTGCCACCTAAGTGAGCTCCCACAGGTGGTTCTCCAGTGGTTCCCAGCACAGCCCAGGCTACAGCCTGAACAAAGAGTCTTTGCTCAGTTTGGTGACCTTATGGGGACTTGGGCGCCAGGCTCCAAGCCCACAGTGCAGTTCCAGACAGGTGCTGCTATGCACATCCAGGCAGGGGTTTCCCACCTCAGCGTGTTTTCCTGGCTGAACGTCAGTTGGAGCACAAGAAATCCTGGGAGAGGAATGCACGCCGGCAGGGCACTCTCTACACCACAAGGCCTTCAGGCCTTTAATGCCCGAGAGGGATGACAGCACATACACAATTTGCTCCCTCCTTCTTTAGAGAAAACAAAAAAGAAAGGAAAAAAGAGGAAACTACAAGGCCAGCTGTAATTACTTGTAAATCCCCACATGGGCAGGACTCTATTTTACATGTGGCTAGAGAAAGGACCATCTGTTTTACGAAGATACTAGGCTCTTTTTTTTTTCTTTTTTTTTTTTTTTTTTTTTTTTTCCTTTTTATCCCAATTATATTCTTTTCCTCCCCCTTCTCCCTAAATGGAAGCATTGCCATGGTAGTATCAAGAGTCTTAAAATAAGATTATGTTTTTAAATGAGAGAGTCTTTAAAGTGGGATTATACCTTACAACAGCCAACTAGGCTTTCAATCAATTTCAGGGGATATGCTTACAACTTCATTACTCTGGAAGAGGCTAGGTTTATGGAGCAACAAATGAGAAGTGTTCACATGATGGCAGACGAGTTCAAAGAAAGCCTTCTCCTCCGGCTTCTCCTTCCCTGCGCACACCCAGAAAGGCATTCTGGTGCTCCTCCAGAGCTTTGTCCACCGCCAGCTTTAACAGCACTAGTGATACTGGCCCTTCAACAATTATTCCCCACCATTTTCCCCAAAAAGAGAGGGAGAAGTCATACAGAGCGAGATGGAGCTGCTTAGACATGCCAGACATGCCTCCGTTTCAGAGGTACCACCAGCCAGACACGCAGCTGAGGAAGGAAAAGCCAGCTGGCAGGAAGGGGACCTTGGCACAGCACAGCAATCTGTAAGGGGGCTTTAACCTATTTCTCCTCTTGCAACCCTCCCAGCTCTGTTTTCTACAGCAAAATCCTATGTCATCAACAGGTCCACTTGCCAGGGTGGTGCTTGCATTACTTATGAGTTAAAACTACAGCTGCAGACAGAAGAGCAGCATCAGAGATGTTTTCCTATCAAAGCCTTATTTAACACCTTCCACTTTTACGTCAAACATCACACACCTCCTCACCCTGTCCCCCTTCTGCTGTCCTGCCTTCCAAAACGGAAAATCAAAAAAGCCGCATTCCCATCCTCCAGGACAGTTTCTTTGTTTGAAGGGCGGCATCCCTGAAGAAACAAGACATGAAATATACATTCCGTACAGACCCTGCCTGCTGTTCGGCAGGGCTGGAGATGGTGAAAGGATGCGTGAATAGACAAGAATCGCCCATTACACACTGCTTTTCGTTAAGCAAGTGCCAGAGACTCTGTAAGAAGCGCACTGTGCAGACCAGCAACACGGGCCATTTGCTCACATCCTGTACCGGAGGCCGTGGATGCTCCCTTGGGATGACCGACCTACCTACTGCATCCTGCTGGGTTCAGGAGAGACTCCCACCCAGGGGTCTCAACCACCTTCAGCTGCTGTTCCCAAATATTACGTGGCTACGTACAAACGGGAAACGCCACAGCTGTTTTCCGCATCCTGATTTACATGAAATCCCTCCATTCCATCTTAAGCGTTTAAAAACAAAATTAAGAGGGCACTTCACAACTTCACGGCATGAAGTGTGAAGGCACTTCACACTTGCCGATGACACCAAGCTCGGTGGCGCGGTTGACACACTGGAGGGAAGGGATGCCATCCAGAGGGACCTGGACAGGCTTGAGAGGTGGGCTAATGTAAATGGCATGAAGTTCAACCAAACCAAGTGCAGAGT
The DNA here is from genome assembly GCA_013398295.1 of Chionis minor. Taxonomy (NCBI): domain Eukaryota; kingdom Metazoa; phylum Chordata; class Aves; order Charadriiformes; family Chionidae; genus Chionis; species Chionis minor. Next base: position 233,893 of record VZSF01007399.1, read on the forward strand.
CCTACACCTGGGACGTGGCAATCCCAGGCATAAATACAGGCTGGGCAGAGAATGGCTGGAGAGCAGCCCTGAGGAGAAGGACTTGGGAGTGCGCATGAATGAGAAGCTCAACATGAGCCAGCAGTGCGCGCTGGCAGCCCAGAAAGCCAACCGTATCCTGGGTTGCATCAAAAGAAGCGTGGCCAGCAGGGCACGGGAGGTGATTCTCCCCCTCTACTCTGCGCTTGTGAGACCCCACCTGGAGTACTGTGTCCAGCTCTGGAGTCCTCAACATAGAAAGGACATGGAACTGTTGGAACAGGTCCAGCGAAGGGCCACTAAGATGATTAGAGGGATGGAGCACCTCTCCCATGAGGACAGGCTGAGAGAGCTGGGGCTGTTCAGCCTGGAGAAGAGAAGGCTCCGGGGAGACCTGATAGCAGCCTTTCAGTATCTGAAGGGAGCCTACAGGAGAGCTGGAGAGGGACTCTTTTGTCAGGAAGTCTAGTGATAGGACAAGGGGTAATAGTTTTAAATTGGAAGAGGGGAGATTTAGATTAGATATTAGGAAGAAGTTCTTTACTGTGAGGGTGGTGAGGAACAGGTTGCCCAGAGAAGTGGAGGCCCCATCCCTGGAAGTGTTTAAGGCCAGGCTGGATGGGGCTTTGAGCAACCTGCTCTAGTGAGAGGTGTCCCTGCCCATGGCAGGGGGGTTGGAACTTGATGATCTTTAAGGTCCCTTCCAACTCTAACCATTCTACGATTCTATGATTCACGCAAACTGGGGTGTTTCCTTGTTGCCTGCTGTACAGGCACCTGTGGAGGACAGCGCTGATTCCTATGATCCGCTCTGGAAATCTGCAACAGCGGTCTTCCTGAACTACGTTTGGGACCTTCCTGAACCACGGTAAAAAAAAGCAAGTGTATAAACTTCAAGCATTTCGTACTGCAAATGCAGCGAATCCCACACGTGCAACTCAATTTCTTTATACTGTCCGCACACGCTGTAATAAGAAGTGGACAAAGGTTCCTGAAAGCATTAACACAGGGAAAATCCACTTGCGTAACATGTGGCTTTTAGTTTTAACGGCTATAAAGAGATAAAACACATTTAAAGCAAAGCCAAGAAGGATGCTAAGCATCTCTCCCTCCATTTGATTAGGTTAGAGACAAAACACTGGATCACTAAGGATGCTGGGCCAGAGGCTTTGCCCCGTGCTGGCGTGCAAAGGCCCAGGGAGGAGAAATGGCTGCGGTGGTCCAGTGAAGGAGGACATAAACAGCCCTTGGGATGCGAGGGGGGATTTAAAGGTAACACACCGTAAACAGCCGTGGCAAAGAAGCCAGTTCTTTCTGGTGATTCAGCGTAAGAAAAAGGCTTTCCTCAGCCCCGAAAGGATACAGACACCGAAGAGGTGACTGCACAGGCTAATTTCCTCTTCTGACCAGTATGCTTCTGTGTCACGCTCCGGGAACAAACGCAGGGCACTTCCAAAACACTCCAGGGAGGTTTAGCTAGAAGGGCAATGGATTTCAGTGGCAATCACAGAGCTAAATACCATGTACCCCTTGGTGGCATAACCTTTGCATAACTGTTGCACTTTTCTGCAGTGAATAATCTGCAAACAGCCTTCCAAACACCCTCTCCTGCACAAACATCCCCATTTCACCGGTGCACTCACTAAGAAACACCGTGCACCCCAGAGCGGTCTCTGGCAGTGTGTCTCCAGGTGTCATTCCAGCAATGCAGAAGCCCAAGCACAGCGTCTCTTTCTGCTGCGTTGCTGGTCACAACCAAGGCAGGGAGCCTGAGGGGATTAGGAGCCTGTCTCCCACCACACACCTCACGCTCGTCACCCGTGACCGTCCCCCCCTCAGGGAACAAGGTGTACAATGCAGCCGTCCCCGCAGGCTGTCATTTATGCGGGGAGGACTTATGGAGACGTGCGTGCGCAGTGACTGGAAGTCCTGCCGGCAGCGGAAACTCTGGCTGTTTGTAAAAGACAGAGGGTATAACGCAACACTAAACACTGCCAAGCTTCACGGCACAAGGTCGCTGAGCACTCGGCTCTCACCAAGATCTCTAGGAAATGGGCACGAAACAGTGAAGAATACTGTAGCTAAAGTGGTCTTGGAAAATGGGATTGCCTACAGCCAGGCAAGGCGCTCCTGTGCATGCTAACAACCCGCTTTACGGCAGGATCCTCCAAAATGCCCAAATGGCTTCAAAGGAAAAGCATTACTGAAAGGCAAGAGAGTTTCTCGGAAGCTTGGAGCAGGTTCATCTCGCTGAACTGCTGGTGGCTGGAAGCCAGCCTCCGCTCATCAGCTGGGCTGCCCCAGAAGTGATGCCCGCAGAGGCAGGCAGCGAGGCTGGTCCACGAAGGGTGTGCAACACAAGGGTGCCTACAGGCAGGTGAGATGCTCAGCTCCTGGACCAGCTCTGCTCTCGCCACAGTCAGCGGTGAGACTTGAATTGACCTCAGCGGCGTACTTCTGAATACCTACAGCATGCACACTGCCACACACATTAGCAGCACTGCCATACCCTTCTTAGTCAGAGGTAGCTCAGCTGACTCTTCATAGCAGCAGGATTTGTAATCATACAGTTCACTTCAGATCCAAGGTTCTTCCTTGAACCTTACACCCCTCTCAGCGCTGCCAAAGAAAGCGGAGGACAAAATACACCAAGCACAGCTGTGTTATCAAAGATGAGAACGAGATAGTAACCAAACAGGTCCTGACTCAGACAGATTTTGTTGGTGAAGGAAGGAAAAACGATCTACAACATTTTATATACAGTGCTGCTATCGGCATCTCTGGGGCTCAACCGGATTTCCTAAAGCACAATGGGGTAGCAAGAGAGTTCACTGTCACATAGGTGACATTTAAGAGGAAACAAGGAGATGACACCACGTTTATTGGCAGAGTCTCCCGCCATGTCTCAGAAACAGAGCCAGAATTTTGAGAGGCTTAAAAAGCCAGCGAGCTAACGAACATTATATGTCCAATCAGCCGTTCGGCTCACAGGGGAGCAGGGTGGATGCAAGCAGGAGGAGGAAGCAGTGAATCGTGAGCAGCGAGGCAGCTCTTCCCTTCTGTATGCAGACTGAGGTGCCAGTGCACAAATCAGGCCTGGCTGAAATTAGTGCATGCATTAGCATCTTCTAATGCCTCCTCCTGCAAGCTCTGAGCCATTTCTAATTCTGCCAGATCTCTCCTAGGTCGAAAGTTAGACATCCCTTTCCTTTATGGCTGAAGGCACAAAACCTGGGCGCACGAGACATTCAAAATGCAAGCGATTTCCTTCCCCCAGTTATCATTTCATATCTGTCAGAAGGAAAAAAAAATATTACAGGTTAATAGGGTTGAAAACAGAGTCGCTGAGAAGGGGTCTAGCAAACTAATCCCTTTGTTCTGCATGAACGAGCAGCACAGTCTGCTCCTGCATTTCTGCAGACAGCTCCTTGTATCGGGGGGAGAAGTGTGTCTGCCCAAATCAGGGCAGTCTGTCTAATCCCAGTGCTCAGACATGCTGGGGGGCAGTCAGGTCTTTTTTGTACACTATAACCCTCCTGCCCTCTGCGCATCATAAGCCTTGCCCTTCCTGCAACGCAGGCAGGAAATAATTTTTTTCTTAAAATAATCTCTTTTTCCTTACTGCCTCCTGCCACTTTCTTTCCTCTTTCTTTCGCCCCGCTCCAGGATGCTGATTGCCGCCACCAAGTTTCCCCAGATGATGGCCTGGGAAGGGTAAGCATCTCCTCCCACCTCCCTCTGCCCAGCGGCTACCCCCCGCTGGCTGCACAGTCGCTATTGCCCACATTATGGCAGACTGAGAAGGGAAAAACCAAAACCAAAACTCCAGGCACCCAGACAACCCAAAGAGGCATGTGAGAGCAGGTGTACGGTACAGAAATTGGCCCCACATAGTCCAGATGGGGGGCAACGGCCAGACCAGTGGGCCTTTGCACAGTTGAAGACCTTTTCCCCCAAATTAACTTGCCTCACTGACACAAAGCTGGTGCCAGCGTGCAGGATGGTCAGAGCAACCACCGTTCCCTAACCCCTGCCCCTGCGCTCAGGGCCACCCTCGGAAAGTTCACATGGTAAGAAACTCTCGTCATCCCAAATAAACTAAAAATTGCATTTGCAATGAAAGGCTTTGATTAAAATTGGCATCTCTGAGGCTCCTGCTGCCAGCAACCACACTACTTCAAGGAGATACGCTTCATGGCAAACACAATATGGAAACCTCAGCAAGGAGACCGTGAATTGGATCCATGCTGCTATAATCCAAGATGAATGCAGAACTACTTACAGAGAAGACTGTTAAAGAAATAATTATTGAAATGAATTGAGGACAAAATCTGCAGGAAAGCTTTTCTCCAGTGACGCAAGACTGCATTTTTCAATGCACATGGAGGCTCTCGCATCTTCTCTCTAGATTCCTCCAGTAACAGCTTTTGCAGAAAAAACTCAAACACTGCAAAATCAGGAATAACATCTTCAGAGCAGCAACGCACTTACCAGGGTACAAACATCAACAACAAAAAAAATGTAACAAGGCTGTTAAAACAAACACAGCCTAATGACAACGAAAATATAGGAAAGCCCTTGAAAGAGACACAGCCCCCTGCAATTGCCCCACATACCATCACTGGCAACCCCTTTGATCTCGCTGCCAGCTGAAGCCATGAAGGCTGGACAACCAGAGATTCATTACAGGCACGAACTCTGTTCTTCAGGATGACACGACCCTAAATCAGATGCATGCCCAATCAACATCTAATAATCAGCCAAAGTGAAAGAGTTTTTTATGGTTGGGTTGAAAAGTAAAATATTGCACAGCTATTGCCAGTCACCTAATACTAGAGATTTGCAGTATTTCTGCTAAGAACCCTGCTAGAAGAATCAGCAATATTTCTAAGGCAGGTCTCAACAAAGCAAAATATCATCAAAGAGCAGCTGAATATCAATGAGACCGAAAGCCACAGTTCTTCACCCAGGAAAATCCTCCTGGCTATTTTGCAGAACAAGATAAATACAGCCAGATATAGTATCTGCTTTATTTATCCGCATTTTTAGTTATCAGGAGCAAACAGGAGAGGAAAGTAGTCCTTGGCAGAGGAGCTTGCCAGCTCTGCTGTCTTGCCCTGCATCCGCACCGTCCCCAGTCATAACCTGCTGGACCCTCCTGTCTGTTCCTGAAGGAGGTACAGCAGCTCCTGAGCTGGAGAACAAGAGTGTTCCTTGGCCACGGACACAAACATCTCCTTTCAACAGCCAGAGCAGCCAGAGGAAGCCTTGCACCTCCCTGCCCTCGCTCTGGGTAGTTCAGCCCCATTTCTGTCAGCCCTGAGCACCCCCTCAGGTCACACCATCTAAGTCCCGTTTGCTCTCGCCAGTCACCCAGCAGCTTGGGCAGCAAGGTCTGCCTAAGTAATGGTATGATCCAGGTCCTGCCATTACTGGCTGGGACTATGCAGAACAACAGTTAATTACACCTGAAGAAAGGCTCATGACTAGCCAGAGATCAAAGATGGGCCATTAACAGCACCCAGAAGGACAATATATGTTACTATTTAAAGCAAAGAAGAAGAAAGTTCAGAAACATGAATGGCAGTAAGAAAGTCGTTGCCTTAAGCTCCAGCAACTCCATCCTGAGAGCAAAAAACTGCCCTGGGCCAAAGGAGCAAGACCTGAGCTCTGCCTTCATCCCTGGCTTTCAATATAATTAATTATTTCAAAATATTTAATTTAATTATGTCCCTCAGTAATGATGTCGCCCCACTGCGACACCAGGATAACAGAAAGAGGACAAAAGGACCACTGCATTGATGGGCTTGGTAACAAGCATCGGCTGCTGCTGTACATGTGCCTTGGCCCCCACCATAGAGCTGGAGGAAGAATTTACGCATGGGAAGAAACGTCATATAATTAACAAAATAGAAAACCACTAGGTAACTGCAGTGACTAGACTGAAGAGCACACTTCTACTCACCAAATGGACACACAGCAAAGCAAGGTGACCTGTAGTCACAAAACAAAGTCACACCTGCAGGGTGGTATTTCGGAGAGGGTAAACTTGAGAGGAAGCAGCCCCCAAAGCTGCAGCATTAGCCAGGATTAGTGCACCTCCAAATTCTTTCACAAAACCAATTCCAAAATGACTGCTGTGCCACGCACTGGGGCACACAGCAGTCACAGGCAAGATGTGAATTTGAAATTGGCCAAGAAGGTACAAAGTATTTGGATCACAAATACTAATTTCTTCCACTTCTAAGGCTCCTTTCCACTGGGATTTCCCAAAGGTATTGCTAAGGATTGGCTAATCCCCGCAGCACCCTCGCAAAACAGGCATTATTCTCCTCACTTTACTGAAGAGTACGGTGAGATAGAGAGAGGTTAAGTAACTTGCCAGATATCACAACAGCAGGGAACAGCGGACTTGGAAATACAATCTCAAGACTGGTTTCCCGTTGCCTTGTTCTTACCACCATGTTAAAAGAGCGTTAAACAAACACTCCTTTATCAGACTGCAGTTTCCAATTAACATTTGCTAATTATTAGTCATCTGAGGGAAGACTAAACAAATACCCTTTTTTAAGCTGCTGAGCTGATACGAGGAGCCCACAAACGCTGACTCTCAGCGGAGCGCAGGGGCAGCCCAGCTCTTCCAGCAAATTCACACTCCCTTGCTTCCCTGGCAATAGCATCCCTCGCCACTGAAGCAGGAAGGCCAGGCTGTGCCTCCCAGCAGCAGCCTCTTGCCCTCCCCTCTCTCCACTCCCTTCCACGCTCTTCCCTTCCCACTCACCTCACCGGTGGCACAGCCGATTTCGGGGCTTCCCATGCACGTGCCGAACGTTGCCGGATCAGCCTGGGAAGCAGGCTGGCACCGCAGCACCAGGCTGCAACCTGCCTTTTGGCTCTGGTCAACCCACCATGCTATTATCACGTAGTGACACCAAAACCGGACAAAACCACGAAGCTGAAAGCTTCAAGGCTGGAGGACAAGGTCGGAAGAGTCCCCGCAAACCTGGATGGGGTGGGAGGGCTGTCATCACACAGGCTTGGCTTGGCGGCAATGCCGGCTGCCAAGCCTTTACATGCCAGCAGGCAGCATGTCCCACATAACTTCACTCTTTCCCCCAAAATGACCCGATTCCCAATGGTCACCACATGTTGCTAGGATCCTGCCCTCTCCCCTCCTGGTACCAACCAACAGGAACTGGGAAGGCACGGCAGGGAAGGCACGGCATAACTGGCGAACCCGGGGCGGCTGCAGGCAGGGCAGGGGGCAAGGCTTGCATTTCAGACTCACAGACTGAAATACCTTTTCATGTTTCCACTGGGCTCAGCATTACACCAGAAACCACCCCACCGCTTCCAAACCCCAATAAAAACCCTCAAAACCTGATTTTATGGGACTCAAACCACACTACTTTTATGGAAAAGTAAATTATTTTGTTAAACACCTCCCTCCCCGCTCTGAAAGCCCTGAATTTTTTCAGCACTCTGCCTTTGAATTTCCCTCCTCTAATTTGGCTTGGCCAGAGCCGACCGAAACCAAGGGAAGTTTTTCCACTGGCTGCAGTGGGGTTTGGAGGAGGCCCCACACAAGCTTTGGAGGTTTGTTCTCTGCTCGCTCAGACCTGGGAGCAGGTTCCCACCAGCTCATCCTGGCTGCCCTCCATCACCACCTCGGCTGCCGCGGTCACTTGGGCCACCTGGCACGGCCGCAGCCAGGATGCATCAGGCACTCAAGGAACCCTCATCAGATGTGGAGCCTATGGAAGGGCTGGGGGGAAAGGAGAAGACCAGAAGTCTTACAGGGACTGGGACTTCCAGCAGGAAACCTTGCAAAAATAGCTCCCTGTGAACAAGGAGGGCTTAATACACCTCAAGTCCCAAATACATATCTTGCTGCAGCTACTCATGACCAGGTTACCATTACCAGGTATTTACTCCCTGGAAGAGGTGACCACCAGCATACCGACATCACAGAGTGTCTCCTCATCAGACGACATGTTTTTGAAAAAAACTAGCAAAACCGTAATTTATGCCAGACAGCTGTCCGCTGGAGGGCATGAATAGGGGAATAAGTACCTGGGAATGGTGTTCCCTCCCTTCAAACCAGTCACAGACACAGCAATAAGGATGTTATCAGACATGACAAAACAAGGCAGGCCTCTGGGGTGACCGCGTAAGCTGGTAACATCACAGCTTCAGAGCTTTGAGGTGACCTGGACAAGGAATCCAAGTCACACAGTTAAACGAGAGAGGACACAACTCCATTGCAGTTCTCAGTTATTTTGATGGAAGTCTGGGAGCAATACCTTGGCTTGCTGTCAATACTGTAATCTGGTGTTGAGACTAAGAGCAAGATCTGGAACCCTCTAAATACTGAAAGTCATCTCAATTTGTATGCTTTGACTGAATTGAACAAAGTTCCCTTCCATATTTTTAACCAAACTAGAGCAAGAACCTATCCTGGTTCCTGGCTGGCGCTCTTGCACGTGCTGGAGGGAAGGCCAGCTGCAGCACTACCACAGATGCCAAACAGAAAACGCACAGAATTAAAGGCCAGCTCACTCTAAAAGTCAAGAACGCACATGTTTCAAAATATCACTGACTTTACAGACTGGAAGTCTCCTTACAAGCTTCCTGGAGGAAAGTTCTCCCTGTTTGAGGGCGCTCTATGGTTACAGCAAAGTAGCTGTCAATGTTTTGTCCGTCGAGACAGCCGTGGCTGTTTTAATCATATCCTAACCCGTTTATCCTTCAGAGATAAAACCCAGTACTGTCAAGCATGATACAAAGCACAGGCTCTTCCCTAAAAACGACCATCCCCCTGCTTTCTATTTCAGTTGCCGCCAGGCAATTCCCCCCCTGCTTGGGCAAGGTAGCACGTTTTCTCTTTTCCCTCATCGTGCCAGATTTTTGTTCTCCTGGGCCACTGTGCAGGTTTCTCTAGGTGGCCGCGACGGAGCAACACCGCCTTGCACTAGGATGAATCGCACACCACAGCAAACGTTCTTTCCAAAGTACACTATGCTACACATAGATACTATGCCACAGGCCATGAAAACACCGTTTTCCCATGGTAAGGCTGGATTGATCAACAAAGCAGAATATTCTTGCAAGAGCCATAGGGAAAGCATTAATCTGTAAAGCAGAACGTCCTTGCAAGATACATGGGGAAAGTATTACTATCCCCACCTAATGCATTTTCCTATTAGTTTCCTGAAAGGCTTCCTGACTCGTGACTGGCTCAGCCCAGCACAGCGGTGGCTTTTCCTGCGCTGGATGAGACTTTCTGGCACTCCACTGCAGCCTGCTTTCTTTCCATCCGAGAGCGGCAGTGGCCAAGTTTTCCTTTTTGAACTGTTAGATATATGCAGTTGGAGCTCTCTAATATGTGGACAGGATCCCCAGGGAGGGTTTGTGGTTGTTTGGGAACATTTCCTAAGGTGTTTTTGAAATCTCTTTTAACTCTGAGATTTTTCCCCTCTTCTCCATCGTTCCTCTTGCTGCTGCCAAGCTGAAACATAATGAGTTCATTTAAACTGGGACTGGAAACACTTTCAAGGGATCTGTGAAGTTTTAGCCATTCCCTTTTCAGGGACTTCGGTGAGCAGATCTGGCTGAAACTTCTCTAACAACAGATCTGTTTATAAGGGGAGGAAAAAACCAGCCAAACTCCCTAACACCAAAATTTGCATTTAAGCGGCATTTCAATGTTTGTCAAGCTGTCTAATGAGGCAATACACGAGCTGACATTCAATGAACTCCCTGACACCAGGCCATGGAGGGAATCCCCAAACTCTTTGCTAAGGTCCCGTCACTCAAAGCAAAAAAGCAACAGCTCTTAAAAACCAGTAAAACACCAGTGATAAAAAAGCACTCACAAATCACACTTCTGCTTCTGGTCATTTCCTGCCTACTGTGCAATTTACAGTTTTATATCGTAATGTCCTGCCCACCCTCACCTGCCACAGGAGTGCATAAACAGTCAGCGATACCAATCTGCCTTTTTCTTTCAACTCCCAGACATTACAGCTATTTGCTAACAACCCTCGATTCCCTTGGAGATAGCCACATCTGCTCCCTGAAGGCTTTGCATTTTAAAGGGCAGACCTGCCTGCATCCAGGACAGGCTGTGATGCCCCACGAGGACAGAAGAGCTCCATGGTCAAAGTACTCATTCCTCAGGAAAGAATGAAGTGGCTTCACGCAAGGTCTAGACCTCGCTGTACTGGGTCCTGCACAGATCGCGAGATCAACTTTTCTTTTTCTCAGTGAACAAAATACTTACGCAAAAGGGTTCTCCCAGTTTTACCCAGCTGGCTAGTGGCAGAGCTGGGATGGTAAGGCGCAAAATTCATGCTCTGCTCACCGATTTCAGCTGCTAGTCCTATAGCTAACATGCCCTATGTGACACACAAAGCCATCTGAGCTCCCTGCTATTCAGCATTTTATACGTTGTTAACGCTGATTATGTTGTTATTTAACTTCAGTGGACTGCGGAGACCAAAAAGTTAAAATTAATTTAAAAAGCAGACTAGACTAATTCACGGAAGACAGGTCCTGTCACTGCCTATTACACACCACAATGCGGATGCAATTGCTGAAGAGCTATTGGTTGTGCTGGAGCTGGGACAGCAGGTAAAATAAATCCTTGGTCTGGCCCCCTGCAGAAACCTTCTATACCTCCTAAATATACTAGTTATGAATATGGCAGACGTCATAGTGAACCCTGTTGCTGTGACTCAAGCCTTAATCCTGAAGGAAAAGCCAGACATCTGTGTTCACAAGGCAATGGGACAGTACAGAACACTGTGCAGTGGGAAAAGCTGGCTGGTTTTAAAGTGTGCGATGCTCACCTGCAGCACGCACTCTGTGGGGCAGGAACCAAAAATAGCTGGATTCTGCACACAACGCCTTGTAAGCTGGCATCAAGGGATGGCAAAGGTCAAGTGTGCTTCATTTTGGCACCGCTCGCCGCTCAAACACTCTTGCCCCTTTCCAGAGGGGCCAGCCAGGCCAAAGATCCTATTTCCAACACCAGCCACAAAGTTTGTGTTTCACCTCCATCCTTGGCAGTTGTTTTCAGTTTTTATTGTTTACCCTCATATTTATTCCGAAAACAATACAACGTGCTCAACAGAGATATGTCAGGAGAACACAGCGCACAAAATAATATCAGCAGGCAGGTCACTGGAAGTTTAATGGCTAGATGCCAATCAGATAATGATTTGCAAGCTGTTACTCAACACGTGGGTGAGCACATGGGACCCTGAACTGCAAGCAAAAAGAATGTTTTTTTTTCTTGGAGACTAAGCACAAGCAGCATATGAAGTGACCAGCCTACACAGTGATGGGGGTTACTTGAAGCTGCACTCATCTGTGTTGCCTTACAGTATGGTGCTTCAGCAAACAGAAGAGAAACACGTTCCCACCCAAGTACCAATATCCTGGCACTCTCTCCTGCTGTCCCAGGAATGTCATAGAGCTCAGGTACAAAACATGACAGAAAATCCATACAGTTGTTGAGACCCCTTGGCTTGCAAGGCAGGGACTCTTCCAGCCATGTGTCCATACAGGCTGCTACACATTGGGGCTCTAATCTCTAGGTACCTACACAAATGATAGAATCACAGAATCACAGAATTGCTTGGGTTGGAAGAGACCTTCAAGATCATCGAGTCCAAGCATAAATCTATGCCAAAACTACCCCTAAACCATGTCCCTCAGCACCACGTCTGCCTGTCTTTTAAATACCTCCAGGGACGGCGATTCCACCACCTCCCTGGGCAGCCTATTCCAATGCTTGATAACCCTTTGGGAAAGAAGTTTTTCCTAATATCCAATATTTATTCATTGCCAACATATCCATTGGTTCTTGTGCCAACCCTGTCCATCAGTTTAGAGTTTACCCCTGTGTATTTGAAAATAGCACTTATTTTACGAGGCTGAATCAAACAAGCCCAAGGTGTTGTTTTCTTGTTTTGAGCCTTCACAGTCCCCTGCTATGCCAGCATTTTCCCATTTACCTGTTCCAGTCTAAATTACTCTTTCTTAGTGTGATTACACCATCTCACGGAGTAGTCTTAACGAGGTCTCACCAGAGTTGTGGGCTGGAGGACGAACACTTTCTGATCTCTGCTGGAAATGCTTCATGTGACACAGCTCAAGAACTCGCTTCCCTCCATGCAGAAGCTGCGCTTTGAATTTCATCTCGGAGCTAAAGCTGTTGTGCTTGTCCTCACGATCACCCAGTCTTCCTCTGAGTTCATGACACCTTCCAACTGTGTGCCTTCTGACCTCTGGACAAAAGGCACTAACAAATGCATGAAAAAAGACAATTCCCCAAGACCCAAAACTTGATGAACTCCTCCAGTAAATTGTTTTCAGCCTGCATGCTTCTGCAGCAGGCTAAAATTTTAGGGCCACACAGTTAGGCAATGCAGATCCTACCAGCGGGATCGATTTACTGCCTTTCTGCTTTGCCACAGAGCTTAGAAATGGCATAATGTCCACAAATTTTTGGATGACTGGTGTGCTAGCAGCACGCAGACAGTCTGGCTGGGGTGCCCTCCCCTCACCTGCTGAGCGCGACACAAGCACCGTGGCGGGGACGGTCACAGCCCCAACTCTGAGAAGAGCATGGACGATTCACACGGTGCTTTTTGAGGCCCTCACCCCTCCAGAGCCACCCAAAGCTTGGTGACATGGACACTGGCCCAAAAGCCAACACTGTGGATTGGGCATTTATTCCTTTTGGCTATCCAACGTGTTCAGCTTACACGTAAAACCAAGACCGATGTCTGCGTGCCAGAAGAACTAGCTCAGACCATGTCTCAAAGTTGAGCTGCCTTCTCTCCGCTCAATCACTAGCAAAATTGTGAGGATTGGGAAATCACCAGAGACCAGACAATATTGTCGAGGATATCCAGGCTGTAATAAAATCCATCTGGCTCTTCCCCAAGTTACTCCTTCTTATGTTCCTGTCAGGAGTGAAAACTGTTGCTGATGTCAGTAAAAGCATGCAGACAGACTATACGAACAAAACAGAAAATCAGATAAAAGCTGTAAGTCAACCGTACTGAAGGACTGATTTCTGGCATCGCTCACTCACTGAAGTTCAGGGCAGTTTGAGAGAGAAGCACCGTACAACACTACGGGACCAGCCCACCCTGTCCTGGCAGGACGACCAAGCATTTGCCGTCAGTCTCTTGCACAGAGGTCCTTCACTTCAGCCTTAGGGTCTGCTAACGTGGCTCCTGTTCACCTTCTGCTCCAGCTTCTTTGCGAGACAAGAAGCTATTTTCAACTAACTCCCCCACCTGCAACGGCACCTGAAACCAAACAACAGAAAAAGAGCCCCTGACTGCACCTTGCACTGCAGCTCCATCAGAAGTAAAAGGCCAGAAAGGATGAAAACGGACCGATTCAAGCGCTCTGGTTTTACCGCGGTCTGTAGTGATACAAAGCAGAGGACAGGCAAGCAGGAAGGGCACAAAGCAGGACATGGAGCCTCCAGCCTTGCCAGGACCTGCCTCGGACACTAGCAGCTCTCTAGACCACTGGAGGATGCTGGCAGAAGATGACAGGGTGGTGCTGGCTCCTAAAAGGGTGGCCTTGAAAGGTGAAAACTGACTCCTGTGTTGGTGAACACACCTGTCCTCACGTTCAAACCAAGGTGGATGCAGTTATTCAATGGCAATGTTCCTCACTCCTTAAAAAAGCAGAATGTTTTCAGCTTGATGTTCTGTAACCATAACCTTTTCTTGGAGAGAAAAAAAAAGGTTGCAGCCTTTTTGCTATCTGCATGGACAGCCTTCTAAACAGGGGTGTCGGAGGCAGTTTGGCAATTTTTTGTTTAGCAAATCAAAATTTTATATGCGGACTCTAATGACATTAGTTAAGTAAAAATGTTTGGTTTTTTTTTTTTTTTTTAATCATTTTTCCTCAAAATAACAGTTGCGTTTCATATGCAATTACAGGTAAAAGACAAACAGATAAGGAGATTAACTCTCCATAGGCAGTAAAATGCCATCTGGTTTATGAATCATTCTAGGTACGACACTCTTCTTCCAGATGATGCGTCTTTTGACGTACACAAATAAATGTGCTTTGCTAAAAAAAAAAAAAAAAAAAGCTTAAAAGTCACCTTGCCTCAAGTAACACTCCATCCATAAACCCTGCTTCATTCCTCTTTGACAAAGGGACAAGTGCTTTTGTACTTACTACCCCAATCATTTTGGTAACATTTCTCTTTAAACCAAGCTGGTTTTGACACATCCTTCAAATGCTAACACTGTAATAAATAATAATTAAAGCATCAACAAACACGACAGTCCAGGAAACAGAGGGACCAGGCTCCGTAACAGCCTCCCTGAATAGGTTTTCACAGGCCTGCAGGGACACCAGCACGGCAATACAACAGAGAGCGGATACACCCACCAACACCAGAAGCCATGGCTGGAGGCAAGAGGAGGATCCATCCAGAGATGGGCACTGCTGGGAGGAAGATGCTGGGAAGAAGAGACCTGCAGCAAAGCATGAGGGCTCTGAGAGAAGCATCTGAAAGACGATGGCAGTCTGGGGTGGGGAGTCGTGGTGAGTGGGATCTGCACCCAAAGAGCACTCGGCAAGGTCTCCATGAAGGTTTTGCCATGGTAGGGAGGAGGAGCGCGAAGCATGATGCATTCTGAGATAAACAGCCTCACAACCCAAGGCCTTTCTCTCCTGTGGTGAAGATGGCAGCAGGGGAAGCCAAGGTATGCTGAAAGCCCATCCATCACAGCGAGTCAGTGGGAGGATACGGCACCCTCATGCACGCTGATGGGAGAAGTAACCATCAGGGTCCATCCCTCCCAGCTCACTTCTGACTCATGTCGGTGAGGAAATGCGAAGTAGGTATCAAACCCATTTTGCATGGATGAAAATGCACCAGGTAAGCGAACACCAATGTTTTGTTTAGTCCCAGGACCCACCTGCAAGGCAAGAAGCGTGGCCAAACTCCCACTACAGGAAAAGGGACGTCCCTGCTGGGTTTCACATTTATTGAGGGGTTTTGCTGGACAGCCACAGTCCAGCACTCAGACCACAGCCGTATCCCTCTGTGCAGCTGAACAGTTGGTGAACACAAAAGCGTATAAACAAAGCGGGGCTTGCTTGCTAGGGCTTTCTGTGCTGGCTCCTGTTGAAAAAAACACAAAATGCATAAGGAAGGAGAAACCCCCAAATGTTCCAGCTGCCAGAAGCGCTGGCAGGCACTGGCCCCACTTCTGCAGCCTGGAGGCAGAACTGGCCAGCTCAGTACAGTTGAAAGAGCTTGGGATCCAGCTGGGAGAAACTGCTCCAGGAGAGGTCTTTAGTATCCTACTCTGTTCCAGCCAAGCAAGCAGTTCCTTACAGTCTCGGTGTTGCACAATGATACCAAGAGAATGTCATGCACCTGCTGCAGAGATCGCAGAATGGTGAGAGTTGGAAGGGACCTTAAATGATCATCCAGTTCCAACCCCCGTATTCCATCAGACCAGGTTGCTCAAAGCCCCATCCAGCCTGGTCTTGAGCACCTTCAGGGATGGGGCATCCACAGCTTCCCTGGACAGCTGTTCCAGTGCCTCACCCTCAGGCTGAATAATTTCTTTCTAATATCTAATCTAAATCTACCCTCTTCCAGATTGAAGCTATTAAGGAGGTGTAGGTGATCTTAGCAAATACTTTCCGCTGAAGACAAAGAGAAGAGTGAAAGCAGAACCAGGGTTTGGGCAGAAAGCAACTACGTGGGGTAGGCACGCTTCTCCCTAAGCATCATCAGGAAATCACACAACTAGCCTGGTCACTATCCGTATTATTCCAGAGTGTGGCTGCAAAAGTACTAGCAAATGCATATCCACAGACGGCAAAAAAGACTGCCGCGCGTTGGTTGCTCTCTGCTGGCCATGGCTACGCTCCTCTGGGGAGCTGGGCAGCTGTCAGACACTAGCAGAGACCACTAGAAACTGCTTAAAAAAAAGAAGCACAAATTAGCAGAGAGCTCCTGAATGCCTCTTTCAAGCAGTCTTACGCAGAGGTGGGATGAAAGCCTCCAGAACTGGGTGGGGTTGGGTGCCCAGCTCCTACGGCAGAGTCTGGGACTGGAGACTCCCTGGTGCCTGGAGAAAGCCGGCTGTGCCAGGGCAGGGGTGCCCCCTGCCACAGCCCTCTCAAACGTGCCTGGCGAACACACACAGCCTGGCCAGCCCAGTGCCCCTCTGGGGAGGGCAGGAGAGGTTTCCTTCACACCGCAGGGCTCGCAGTGGTCGAGCCTCCTGCAGCCCCCCACGCAGCCCTCACGCGCTGAAGCAGATCCACACCATGCAGAAAGTAAATCACCACATCGCTCTGCTGTGGCTGGATTTTGCTGCCTTTACTGTGTCCAGTTCTGGGCTCCCCAGTTCAAGAAGGACAGGGAACTGCTGGAGAGGGGACAGCAAAGGGCTACAAAGATGATTAGGGGGCTGGAACATCTTTGTTATGACAAAAGGCTGAGGGAGTTGGGTCTTTTTAATCTGGAGAAGACTGAGGGGGGACTTCATCAATGCTTAAAAATACCTAAAGGGAGTGTGTCAGGAGGACAGGACCAGTCTTTTTCAGTGGTGCTCAGTGACAGGTCAAAGGGGAACAGGCACAAAGTTGTATACAGGAAGTTCCATCCAAACATGAGTAGGAACTTCTTTCTTTCCAGGGTGGCAGAGCACTGGAACAGGCTGCCCACAGAGGTGGTAGAGTCTGACTCTGGAGACATTCCAAACCCACCTGGACGCCATCCTGTGCAACCTGCTCTGGCAGGGGGGTTGGACCAGATGATCTCCAGAGGTCCCTTCCAACCCCGGTGACTCTGCAATTCTGTGATTCCCCAAAAGGAGCATTTACTAATGCCAGCTGAGGACTGTCAGCTACACATTACTCCCCAAGAAAACCTTCCAACCCCTTGCGAAGGATTCAACATACCAGTTTACACTGGATTTCAGTTTTTCCCCTCATTTCCATGCTGTACCTCCACTCAGTCAACCTCCACTCAGTCAGATTTCAAGATAAGTCACTCGTTTCAGACCAAGGCAATCTTTTGTTCTAGAGAAACCTAGTACTAACTTGCCATTCACTGCTGTAAATCATTAACAGCAAGAATGCTGAATCATGAACCCCAAGTTTGGAGCACTTACACTGTGTTTAAAAACAAACCCAGCATCTTTCCGAGACCGTTTGCATTATCTATAAGGTTTTCCGCCTCACTAGATGTTATTACATTATTTCAAAATCTCCTGCAAGACATTTTCAGTCTTGAAAGTGTTGGAAAAAATCAAGTTGCATTTAACAGAAAACCATGGTGCATTTTCCTTAAGTGCACATATATGAAAAATTATTTAGCAGAACAGTGAATGCAAACAGCGACTAAGAAAGTATTACAGAAAGCTCGAAACAAGATGAAGATTTTTCTTTTGCTCTGAGCAAAAAAACCCCGGGCTCAGCAGCCAGCTGTCATCCAGTTCGGAAATTACAGAACAAGATGAACCTTCATTAGTGCTCTTAGTGCTCTCCCAGCCACTGTCAGGACAGAGGGAATCCCGTGGAGGCACAGGCGGACAGGAAAGCCTGGCAAGAGAAGTAACGTAGAAAGGACAAAACCCTTCATTCTGAAAAAAGTGAAGACTCCACCACCCAGACCGCCCCCCCCAGCCCCATGTGAGAATCACTGCCCTGCCTTTGCCTGGCACCTCTCAGGACAGCAAAATCACCACCATTACACAGCTGGACACGTTTCCATTGCTCTACCTAGACAGGAAAAAGAAATCTCCTTTTTACTTGTGGTACTGAGTATCTGGAGTGCAAGTTTTGACGTCCCATAGCTTAGCATAAATGGTGAAAAATCAGTGAATAACATTAGGTTCCTAAAACTCTGGTTGGGCATCACAGTCCCCTCAGCGCTGAGCACCCAGGAGCCGACAGAGCGCCCAGCATATCTGAAAATTGGCCTGTTTATTCTTCATGCCTGTCTGGCACTGTAGATGCTGAAGTTTACAGTCTTGCTTTAGCAAATGCACATCAGTGCTGCAGAAGACCCTGAGACAACACGAATTGTGCAACCGCTCGTGCGTGAACTGGGTGTAGAAGTAAGTATCAAATACATCCTGGAGAAGAGGGCTGGGGAGCAGGAGGTCGGGCACACGCTGAGTAGGCACATTGTCTATACCAGAAGGCAGGGGCAAGGACAATCAGCTCCTTTTCCCCTCTGACAGCCGCTCTAGAAGGGGTTCTTGAAAGTATTCAGATCATTAACTGAAGGAAACACAAGGGTTGAAAAGCAAGCAGGCAAACACACCAGCTTTTCCCCTCAGAAGCACTAAATTCTCACCCTGATTTCGACAGCCCTTCAAAGCATCTCCAGCCTTGGAAATTACTTAAGCACGTGCTGAAGCTCTGTTAAAATCCTGAACGTTTAAGTGGTCTCCTAGACCAGATCTTTGGTAAGATGCAAGGAGAATGTGCTCGTTCTTCCTGCTTTTCCCCAAACCGCTGCACACATCTGCCACGTCACTACTCACAGAATAGTCTCTGACAGCTGGATCCTTACCCCAGCTACATAATTATTTACAAAGGCAGGTGTTTCTGCAAACTTATCACTTTGTCAGATCAGAAGCACAAACTAGGTAAGAACAACTTCTTAACGAGATGAGAAACACTGGTATGGTTGCTAATACCTTTTTAACTCATGTCTTTCACTTAACTGACTCCCAAAACAGATTTACGAGTAAACTGGCAGCTGGGAAATGCTGAATGCTGCTGTCTGCACTTCACAGCATTTTCCAGCAGGATAAATGTAAAAATTATAGTCAACTGCACAGGAACACTCTGTTACCAAAATCGTTAGGAGACACAGCTGGGTACCAGCCATCTGGGTACCTGTTTTAGGGATGCTGGCACAGATGCTAACTGAAGGAAAAAGGGACCACATCACATTTCTTGCTTTTTCTTCTTACTGAAACGTTTCCTTCTGTCAGAAGGCTTAAATCAAAAGCCATGCACGAAACCGTGCAGAGCACCTACAGGCAGCAGGATGACTTCATAGAATTGTTTTCAAGAGAGCTATTTAAAGTGCTCCTGTTACTGCAATTTGTGTGCCTGGCTGATTGACGCAGCTCCCAGAGCACAGCCCAGCCCACGCGGTGCCAGCAGCTCCCTCTGCCCCCAGCCCGGCACGGCTCCCGCTTGCGTAAGGCTCCGGGACTTGCAGATCCTGTCCAAGTTGACCAGAAAGCCTTGAAGCTTCCGCTTCAAGCAAGCAGCACCCGACTGGCTTCACTGCACCAAGATCAAAATAGGACGTAGTGAGCCCCGATGGGAATGTTTCAGAGCCTCCGTTTGCCGTGGCGGCTGCAGTAAGAGCACGCACGCTGCTCAGCAGCGCTAACACATCACTTTGCAGGAGTGGACCACAGCAATGCCCATGTGCGCACCTACACCAGCTTACGTGTAAACACAAATTATTTCCTGACCCCCAGCATGGCTGAATTAGGGCTAATCTGGCGTCTTAACCGCAAAAGGATCTCCGTAAGAAATCTGCACCACCTCAGGGACAGCAAAAAGCTTGTCCAACCCCTTTTCTCCAAATGAACGTGCCCCCTTGCCTTGACTGCCACAGTCAACCCCAGCTCCTTCCCTGTGTCCCCCAAGACTCAGCAGCAGCCAAAGCTGTGCCTGGCTGCAGGGGGGTGACAACCAGCCAGGTGTAGGCTCACCAGGGAGAGGAGGGGAGCAAAGCCCCTGTCACCGGCATCCCCGTGACGGCTGAGGGCCACAGCCTCACAGATCCAGACTGGGGACGCGCCAGCCACCGCAGAGGCCACCCCAGCTATTCCCCTCACCGGGCACATCTCCCCCATTGCTCAGACCCTGCCCAGCCAGGAGCTGTCGCGGTACTGCCACCACCACTGCTGCCACCGCTGCCACCGAACCCCATCGCTTTTGGATTGGGTTTGGTTTTTTTAAAAAATTTAATTCAACTAAGACCCTGAATACTGATTAGATCCAAGCCCCAGCCTAACCTCTCCGAAGTTATGTAAGCCCTGAAATCCAAAAAGCCTTGAAAAGCTTAAATGTGACAGTGCTGGTGATGTCATGCTGCTGAAAGGTTACCATGGAAACTGCTCCTACCACTGCCATATGCCTGTGGCTCTCAGCACCGGAGCCCAGCATCCTCTGCTGCATGCACAGTACCCCCAGCACCGAAATCTATGAGAAGTGGGAGAAAACAGCAAAGGACACCAGGGTGCCCTTCCGCTCCCTGCGCTCCTCATCTCGCCCTACAGGTGCAAGAGCTGAGCAGCTAACGCGGCTCCTTCACCTCTGCGGAATAGAAGCCGTCAGCACCTAAGAGACTTCCCCCAATGACCAGAAATCCCACAGCCAGCCATCCCCAAAAGCCACTGGGTGCTAACCTCCAACAGCTTCTGAACAGCTTGGCGTGGGTCTTCAGCGGACACATGGTCCTGGCTCCCTTCAGCCAAGTGCCGAGGCACATCCTCATCCCCACCTCTCATCCCAGGCAGCAGCGGGAGCCACACGTGGACCTCCTGGCAGCCCTCACTCTGTGCTACCTCACAGAACTGGAGGACCATACCCAATTTTCATCACAGGAAGTTAAAAAAACCACAAAAATGACCAAACAAGCAAAAAGCATTCCCGAGTCCTCATGGCTGCAGAAGAGAGCTTGAAAATGTTTCTCAAACCTGAAAGCAAATAAAAACAACAAATATACTGGCTTTAAAAATCTCCTTCTCTCCGCCCCCCACCTTAACCAACCTTATAATTCCTGCGTAACAGCAGCTGTAAGGCTTTGTGGGTTTTTTTCTGAGAGGTAAAGCTTAATTTTCTGATGTATCTCCACCCGAGTTCACCCCCACCTAGCTGATGAACTAAAATGAACGGAACAAATTAAACTCTAGGTTAATTTAAAATCCAAGCAAAGGGAATGTCCTTGTGGTTTTATTTCCCTCAAAGAAATTGAGAAATACCCCTTATTAAAGGGTTCTGCATTTTTAATCAACCTCTCCGTCCAGGACATTTATGACACACCCTTACGTAAGGGCTATAAACCGATTTTGTGTGCTCAGAGATGTGAAATCATTTTGTCTGGGTTTGGTATCCACATGTAAAAGTAGGAAAATGCTGGGAACGTTTAGCTCAGTCCTGATTTCAAAGACCACCCTATCGAATTACGACTTGACTGTAGATCATACGGATTACGTCCACTGAAACACAAATGGCCAGAACTTCGACCTTTTTCTCCTTGAACTGCAGGAACTAACCAAATAGATGGGGCAAATCCTTTCCTACTGGATTTAACCTGCGGCTCTTCACCTTGGTTTTTAGAGGCAAATCTCCAGCACCCATGGACAACTCCCTGCGGCAGCTCCGGGGAACAGAGAGGGAGCAGGGACATCTGAGCCTAGCTCTTTGCAGCACCTGGGTGAAGCGACACCCACTGTCACACCAATGTACTGATTATTTTGCAATTAACCACACACCACTGTTTCACCACTAACTGCAAATGCTCCCCCTCTGCGGGTAAGAATGGCTCCTACGAGACCAGCACAGAATAAATCAGACAGAAGAAGGGCCAACTGGAGACCCCCCCAGTAAGAGAGCAGGACAAGACCAGGGCACGATGCCGCACACTCAGAGCCAGATCGGGGTGTCCCAGCTTGGGGACACTGGCAGCCGGGGTGAGTGGCCCTGACTGCTGCGCTGACTCCCACATCAGCCCCAGCATCCCAGAGGCATTTCTTCTCCATCGCCAACTGCCAAAGGACCCAAACAAAAGGTCCCGGGTGGGCTGACGAGGGACAACGTGCAAGCACCAACAGGGACACCCTGGCAATATCTGCCTGGCTTGGCTGTTGTCTCATCAAAGCCACAGCTGCGACAGCAACATCTCAGCACGACACAACAACGTTGGGGGCAGAGGCTGTCCCACGGCAGCTTGACAAACGGTTAATCACCCTTCGCAGGGAGATGTGCAGATCTTGTTTGTCCCACATCGCATTTACCCTCCAGACCAGTCTCCACTGGGAGGCTGGAGAGCCCAAAATGGATTTTTGAAGAATGCTTCATATATACTTTGGCAAAACCAAGAGAATAGTCTCAAAAAAGGCTTGAGGGAACCATCTTACTAAACGGACCGCTGTTTTCTCATCTCCCATGAAATCCTTGCCAAAGAGCCTATAGCACAATGCAACAAAACCAAATTACAACGGTAACATTTATTCAAATTCAATGATGAGTCCATATTTTTGAGCTTAGCATGGATTCCCTTTTTTGGCATTCACAATTTTAATAGTTTTACGCATGTCCCAGCTTAGTTACCCCCAAAACATTATCAAAACATTACTATTTCAGGACATGCTGTGGGTTGAGTAACGCCTGTCTGGAGGCACAATCGCAAACCCTTCTGGATTCTGGGCTTGCTGCTTTTGACTGTGTTCTTCCTGCCGACCAGACATGATTCACTTGAGTCCTGCTCAAAGAACTGAAAAACACTCTGTTTTCCACTGGGGCAAAAAGCCCAAGATGGTTTTGCTTTGTGTTCTCCCCCGTGTTCTCTGCTAGACCCAAGTGCAGCTCTGCAGGTATTTTTATCGTTATTCAGTGTGAGAGCAGGATGAGCGAAACCACAGTCAGTGACAAAATGACCAACAGCAGCCACCTCATGCAACCTGCCTGGAAATGAAGTGAAATGGCCAAGCATCACCAAACACAAGAGGGACAATCTTCGGTGGCCACCTCGTGTATGCTGGGCAGCCTGGGAGAGCCTGTCCCATGCAACTGCTCTGCCCAAGGGGCACATGGGGCTCCTCTGCTTTTACCTCCTCCCCTCCAGTAGATACATCAACTTGACCACCCAAAGCGCCTGCCTACTGCTCTGGCCGATCTGCAAAACCTTGAAAAATCTCAATCTCTGTGTTCCTTTATTTACTGCTGTTTACTGCGTGTGTTCCTGCAGCATTTCCAGGGGACAGGACACAGTGTTATTCTGCAGCTGCTAAAGGTCATCCCTCATTTCCACAGCAATTCTGTTCAGGAAGGTTTTCAACTCATCTCTTTAATACACGTCATGTTGAAACACTGCTCACAGGTTTCATAGCTTGGTTTGATTGCGGGTAGTTGTATTTCATTCAAATTCCCGGTATCATTTCCAGTCAAGTCCTAAGGTTCTGGCTTTATTTGTTTTTCTTCTGGGCATCTGTGGAGAAACATCCTTGTTTTTTTCAAACAAGAAACTCTGTAAACTTTATTCTGTGATGAAAACATGTGGCCTTTGGAGCACAAGGTACCCAGGAACTCTTGAGTTGAGCCTGTTGCTCATTATTGGCAAGTGACCCTGAATTTATTCAGCTCCATTTTAACAGCAGATAGTGTTTTGAGATTTTCTCCCTACATCCCATTTTCCCAGTCGGCTCCAGCTCAAGAAGGCACACCACTACCTCCCAACATGCAGGAAGGCTCCTGAGTGCACGCTCATCCCTAGCAAGGAGGAGGAATTCCCACGCTTACCCCTCCCTGCAACTACTTTCCCAATGGAAACGCTGCAACGAACCACCGGTGGTTCTGAAATCCAGGGCAAAACTTCCGGGAACTCAAGATCTTGAGTTTTCACAACTTTGCTGCAGTGCTGCATATCGCATGGTATTTTAAGGGCGAGGAACTAAACCCCAAGCTGCTGAGGCTGTTTAGATGACAGCGCCAGGTGAGCTTCCATAACTCGTCCTGCATGACTTATCTCACCGGGCAACACCACACTCTGTAGATGGGTTGGAGCCCCCCGTTCCTCGCAAGCTCAGCCACACTGCCTGCTCCAGCACCGGCTGCAAACGTGTCCCCAGCCCCCCCCCCCCCCCCCCCCCNGCCTCCAGCTGCCGGCCCCACCAGCTGACACCCAGCTGCTTGCCCCAGCAGCGACAGACCTGCTCCCAGGGAAAAGTCACTTCCCAACAACCATTGTTTGGAAGCTGGTGTTCTGAACCATAAGGACTTATTCTCCCTTGCATTGTTTTTTTGGGTTTTTTTTGTTTGCAATGCTCCAACCCACTTACACCATTTATTCCTAAGATAGCCCAGCTCTCATAAACTATCATTTGGTGGTAATTTTTTGCAATCAGCAAGCAATATAATTAACTTCTCCAAGTCTGGGGCCTCCTTCTATAGCAGCATTATTCCTATGGCACGCCTCATACAAAACAATGACATGCTGCTTACCAAGAGCTCTAATCAAAATTCTTTCATTGCAAGCAAAATGAAAAGGGAATGGCATAAAAAACCATGTATTTCTCAGAACAGTGCTCTATGAAAGAAATATCTCAGAAAATATCATTCAGCAAACTTAAGCAAAGAAAACTCACTCCTACTCGGTTTCTTCGAAACACAGTCAACACAGTTAAAAAACATTCAATATTTCACCCCTTCTCTCTTTGGGCTCCATGAAACCAGGTCCTTCAGCAACAGAAGAACTGCTAAACTGCTGTTAGTCCTGAAAATCCAGGAAAGACACGGGACTTTTGATGTCTTTGTGTACTAGCCCATGGAGCCCAGTGAGGAGCACAAGGCTGTGCAGGCAGAGGGGTGACTCAGACATAGGCAGAAGGTGGTGAATTCTGATCCCACCATGGCTTTTCTGCTCTGTCTGTATCCCTTCCTGGAAGAACAGCTTCAGAGCAAACTCTGTATACTCCCACAGCTAAAATCCACCTACAATGGGTTGCAACGCAGGCGAGGTGCGGTGGTCCTACCCAGGAGAGGAGGGGAGAGGAGTCACTCCAGCTCCAGCAGTGACACTTCTCCTACCACCACCGAGCTGACAGCACAGAGGGAATAACCAGAGCAATCCATGCTCTACACAAAGCTTGACCTCCCGGGGGTGTTTCAGTACATCACTGAAGCAGGTTGTCTTCTTCAGGTGTCAGCTGTTGCATGGGGATACCTAATTGGTTTAAATATAGTCTTAACGGCAACTGAAGAAGCAACGTTACGGCCATTTTATTGTCTTATGGTTCCCTCACAATTTAATTTTTTGTACCATTTCTAATACTGGTAACGTTCTTCTGGATCTCTGGCTAAACTATCCATATGCATTTTTCACTGATTCCCACTTATTCTTCCTCTAAATATTCATGCTGGTAAATAAATATTTTGCCTTCCCATGCTAACGCATAATGTATAAATCAGCCCCAACCACAAAGAAACCTAAAAACAGTTCCCATAAAAAGGATTTAGATTTTTTTTCCCCATAAACAACAGCTGGCAAAGTATCTCACAAAAGAAAAAAAAACAAACCCAACCCACTTTGCTGATACATTTAATTGCTTCAGGATTTAATGCTTCTCCAAAGTTGTTAGCTGCAGCCAATGTTGGAAGCAAAGCATTTCCATCCAAAAACTGTGGTGGAGCTATCCTCATGTCCCGCTTTAGAAACCCGCCGCCTGCCCAACAACTGTGCTTCAGCAGCCCCTGAAAAGAGTTCAAACAACACAGCGCTCTCCGCAGCCATCCTCAACCCGCAGATGGGAGTTTGCAGCTGGTGAACCGCTTTTGAAAGCCCAGGTCTCGTTCTTCTGCCTGCTCCCGAGCGGAAGCTCCAGTCTCCGGGGCTGGGAAGAGGCTGCGTCGTAGCTGGAATGATCACCCTCGCACACAGACACCTTCACATCGAGACGTGCAAGCGTAAGAGCCAAGCTGACAGCGGGGAGTGCTCGCCTACAGCCTGCCCTTTTGGCTAAATAACTGCCCAGAGACCCCAGATGCCAGGTCTGCAGGCTCGTCACCCAAAGCAGAACAGCACCCAAGCCACCGAGCGGGTGTGCAGCATCTGGCAGGGAGAGCCGGCACGAAGCTGGGGACACAGGTCACAGCAGGCACCCAAGTTCACGGCCACCACGGTGCAAGGAGCACCTGGCCTCATTTTATTAGCGCCGGCTGTCGCTAGTCTTGACTTGTGGTCCAGGCTGGACCCCTCGGGCCAGCGCCGCCCCGGGGGAAGGCACGCCGAGTCCTTGCGCACGGGGTGCCACGCGCTGCAGCGTGGCTCTGCCTGGCACGTCTTCTGCTGGAGAAACAGGACGGAGCTGGCGGACCTGGGCATCTTGTCCGAGCGGCACATCACCGGCCGTGTGGTTACATCCCCTGCTGCTTTGCTGAAATTCCCAAACACTGGAAAAAAGTATACTTAGACTGAAAGCCAAATGACAATTTTCAGTGATCCAAAGGTAAAAAAAAAAAAAAAAAAAAAAAAAAAAAAAAAAAC
>VZSF01007399.1:260243-309963 GCA_013398295.1 Chionis minor
AAAAAAAAAAAAAAAAAAAAAGGCAAAATAATCAACTTCTACACAGCTGGAACTTTTAAGGATTTCAAGTATTTTTATCCAAAAATTAAAAAGTGACCAAAAGTATTTTGTTTAAAATTCAAGTAAATTTGGTAACAAAATGGTATTACACAGGAGACCAATGAAATGTTTTTTGGAAAAAAAAAAAAAAAAAGAGGAAAAAGATAAAGGCAACAGAGGAAAGCATTTTCATTTTTCTGTAACTATTTTCACCCTACAGAAACACTTTACAGACATTTACACAACATCCCCACATGTTCCTGTTTGCCTCTGTCAGCGTTCTGATTTAGAGGACCGGGACTGTCACATCACGCCTGCCATTAAGCATATCAAGAAATAAAGATGAATTTGCACTGACGACAACATCTGAGGTTCTGTAAGTAAATCGGAGAGCAGGAAGCAGGCTCTACCTTCCAGTTAGTTTCTGTTTACCCGAAATCTCAGTCGACCTCATTTTTACAGACCCGAGCACTCTAGGCTTTGCTGCTGTGCAATAAAGCTTGTCAGACAGGCAACGTAAACTCGAACAGTTCCTGAGCCTCCCACAGCCCGTCCTTTCCCAAAGGGATACATATGCCACAGTACCATATGCTATGTAACCTCCCCTCTTCTGCAATTTACAGCACCTACACAGTAATCAACACGGAGTAACAAACTTGACAAGGAGTTCAGCCTATTACCTCCAAAGCAGCAAGCACAAACCTCTTATTTATTTCAGTTTTCCATACATCTAATTGCTCACAGCAACATCATTTTAACAGTCCACATATTTCTCAAAGTTTTACAGATAAACTACAAAGGACATTTTTCCACTAGTCTTGTGGGAGTAGAAAATGAAGACAGTAAATTAAGTCTGATCTGCTGGCAACTCCCTCTCTCTCTGAAATTAGGCAACAGACTTTGCTTTAACCCTACCGCCCCTCAGTTGGACTAGAGCTTCAGCGGGGATTTGCAGCGTCCTCTTTGCACCCAAATTTGTAGGCAGGGTGCCCAGAGGGGACGGCTGCACAGCCCCGTCCCTCCCAAAAGGGACACCTGGGCTTCACCCGGCAGTCCTGGGCTCGTGGTTGGAGCGGTGCTTCAGCCCCCTGGGGTTGAGCAACCAGCGGTTTGCGATCTGCCGGCTGGGCGGGGGGCTCTGTGGGACCACAGCCGGCTTTAATCGAGCTGGGAAAAGGAGCGAAAGCAAAGCGAGTCTTTCTCTTTTTCTAGTTCAATTTGCTACAGGCAAGTCTGCACCTCCACTGGGAACGCGTCAAGGATCTGCAAAAATCAAAATAGGATGGGAAACACTGAATGACAGCACACTCCCTTAAAAAGGCCATCTGATCCTGATTTATAGACTCTAAACAGCAGGGAATTTCCTACATGGAAAAATCTGCCAGGGAAATGTCAATCCCATCTTTACTGGCACTGTCACTTACTGGGCAAAGCAGTTCAATTTGCTCTTCAGGGGAAACAAGACATAAGTCTTGTTTCCTCTGCGTGCATACTGCATGCACGTGTGCTCGGGAACACGGATGCACGCGTGCCTGCACACCAAGGTCTCCTCCAGCAATCCCCAAACACCACCAAACAGTTTCAAGGAAACTTGGCAGAGCAGATTATTAGTAACAACATATACACATACTCAGCTATGGATTGCTGGGTCCACTCTCCCCTTCCTGCGTGCTAACTTGTTTATTAATTCTGTACTGAAGATAAGTTAAATATCCCTGCGAGTCCTTCCCAGGAGACAGTGACTCAACCCAAATGCATCCAGCATGGATGCAGCGGAGGTAGCACAGGAGATGCACTGGCTTTTAACAAAAGCTTCACTTGGAATTTTTTTTCTAAGAAAAAGGGAGTGGGGAAAGAAATGTCAAAAGGAAGAACCTGAGTGCAAGCGGAACATAAAATTAATTCAAGCATGGAGGCTGCAGAAACAGTTCGATTACCCCATTGCCGGCTTTCCCCCAGCACACAAGCGGTGGTGGCTCAGTGGAACTTTCCATCGCCCAGTCCAAGTATTTGTCCGCTCCTGCATCCTGATTAGATCTCTAATCCTGAGTTACCGGGGAAGGGGACGGGGGAAAGGGGGAGGCTTAGCATTACCCACAGGAGCCTCAGGCTCAGTAAGTATTCCAAAATCTCACTTTAAGACACGATTCACGTGGTGGCATTTATGTGCACTCCCATGTCCACTGCTCTTCTGAGCTTTCCTTGCTGCTCCTTTCATAGAATCATAGAATGGTTAGAGTTGGAAGGGACCTTAAAGATCATCAAGTTCCAACCCCCCTGCCATGGGCAGGGACACCTCTCACTAGAGCAGGTTGCTCAAAGCCCCATCCAGCCTGGCCTTAAACACTTCCAGGGATGGGGCCTCCACTTCTCTGGGCAACCTGTTCCTCACCTGGTGCCTCACCACCCTCACAGTAAAGAACTTCTTCCTAATATCTAATCTAAATCTCCCCTCTTCCAATTTAAAACCATTACCCCTTGTCCTATCACTAGACTTCCTGACAAAGAGTCCCTCTCCAGCTCTCCTGTAGGCTCCCTTCAGATACTGAAAGGCTGCTATCAGGTCTCCCCGGAGCCTTCTCTTCTCCAGGCTGAACAGCCCCAGCTCTCTCAGCCTGTCCTCATAGGAGAGGTGCTCCAGCCCTCTAATCATCTTAGTGGCCCTTCGCTGGACCTGTTCCAACAGTTCCATGTCCTTTCTATGTTGAGGACTCCAGAGCTGGACACAGTACTCCAGGTGGGGTCTCACAAGTGCAGAGTAGAGGGGGAGAATCACCTCCCGTGCCCTGCTCACAGCTTTGAGGGGGCTGCCAAAGCATTTACAGATGCCGGCGCTGCTCGGGGCACAGCCTTCCCAACCTTGCTTCAGTGTGCTGCCCACTCAGAGAGGAGCAGGGGCAAACCCGGCCCCCATCATCCCATCGGAACCGGGAAGACAAGTGCCAAAAGCCTTGGCTGCACAACAGGGATTTCTGAACTACCCACAGGCAGTTTCAAGGAGGAGTTCAATAAATCTATAAAGGAAGTAATAAGAGAGGACACCTCCCAGTCAGAGGAGTTCGGTCCTGGGCGTCCATCAATCTGTCCCCGAGTGCCCGATGCAGAGTTATGCCAAGGCATGCCAAAAATGACCCTGGCAACACAGCCATCTGCGGAATCCCACCAGATGCAGCGGTGTCTTACTCGTGTCTGCCGAGTTCACCTGGATTACTATGGGTTAGTTCATTGCCTGGCCTTGAAACCACACTCATTTCCACCTCTCTTCCACGCCATTCGGTCTGGAGATGCCAGCAGTTACCACCACATCCCTACCGGTTGCTATGGCTACTGAAAAGCTGCTGCATCCCTACATCCAGCCCTCAGCCTCACGGAGGGTCCTCGCAGCGACCGCCTGCCCTAGAGGATGTCCTCTAGAGAGTCCTCCTGCTCGCTGTGTGAGACCATCTCTGCTAGCCGATGCCCCCACACAGCAAATCCGTGTTTATTCCTTCCGTCTTCCCCTGTCAAGAGAGACATCCTCACAACAGCAGAGTTCGGCAGCGAAGCTCTGGCTGTACAGCGTTGCAGATGCCAAAGGCTCGCACAGGGCTCAGAAAGCACACAAATTCTCAGGGAAAATAAAGCATGAAGAGCAACTTCATACAGAGAAACCAGTCACCGACTCCTTACACTGCAAACTACTGGGAGATGCGACAGTACACCAGGGCGGCATCACTTAGTTCATCAGCCCAAATCCCAGGGGTAGAAACACCTTATACGTTTCTCGCATTTTTCCCTGTGAACGTGGCCCTGGACACAGATGGAGCCTGAAGACAGTGTCAGACTGGCCTTTGGCCTGACCAGCCCCCGCTCTTCCTGCGACAGGGCCCTTCTTCAGACGTGCTGACCCAGTTGTGTCACATGCATAAGGCTAAATCTTACCATGAACACAGGCAGGCTTCCCCCAAGGCCCCCTCGGCTTGCAGCCAGGTTTTATGGAGCGATAGGTTTAGCTTCTGCTGGCAGCTGCCCCCACAGACCCCAAAAGAGCATCCTTCTGAGGAAGCCATCCATGCAACCAGGTGGCAAAGTACAGGGCTCCCAGCGACCAGCGGTGAAGGCTCGTTCCTCAACCACCCGCCCGTAACCCAGCCCAGAGGAAGCCGTGAACCGTGACTGCCGATCCACATTTGAGTTGTGACGATGAATAATTAATTGCTGCTTTGTTTCCTAGTGGAATTCTATAGCAGTAATTATCTCTGTTTTAACACAAAACAATTATCACCTCCTCCTTTCCTTTTCTTCTCCCATCAATTAAGAGATGGGAAGACAGCATCTCTGCTCATGACTAATAACAGCCCTTCACTAGGTGAAGCTGGTGTGGTGGGTAATTACCAGGATGCTTCAGCAGGTAATGTCACTCAGCCAGAGCACGGATAGCTCGCCAAGCCACAGAAGGACAGAGCATCACAGTGCTCAGGTCACCTGGAAGTCACTCATCCGCACAGAAGCTAACTCTCCAGTCCGTTTCTTCCGAGGCTATTAATGAGTGCTAATTAGAAGTGGTCATTCAGCCCGTCAGCACCTGCATATCTATCACCAGAAGCCTGGGTTAACACTGCTTCTGTATTCATCAGGCTGCAGACTCAGAATTGTCTTCGGTTACAAATAGGCTAGTCATGACTGCTCATTTCTTTTCCTCCCAGCTCTCTTTTTATCTATGCATACAAATATACACATAAGGTAAGTTCCGAAGCATCTCCCCACTCGCAACCACTGCTGTGCAAGTAACCCCTGAAGCTCTCGGCAGATTCCTCGTCCAGCTTCGTGCCTATGGGTGGGGGATGCCTTCTGCTCCTGAGACTGCTGGTGGGGACAGAAAGCTACAGCACTGCCTGGCCACTAACTTCAGCCACCAGCACAGTGACCAGATCAGTATGGAGGACAGGCACAGGTTAAGAGAAGGCTTGACCTGACAGAAAAGCAGCCGGACACCTGGTGAAGCACTCTGGGGTAAAAGCTCCCTCAGAACCTCTACTTTTTTCAGAGAAGCACCAGTATTGCTTGGCCTTTAAAGGATATTTGACAATATCCTAAGATTCTACAATTTGGGATGGAAATGAAAACAAATTTGAAAATTTCCCATTCACTTTGGATGAGCAAACATGAAACGGAGAAGATTTCCATGCTGCAAACTGCAGCCAGAACCCCAACAAAGCAGGTGACTATACAATGCGTGGAAGTTTACCTGGTTTGAAAGGTCAAAATGGCTGGCATCCTTTTTCATTATTATTTATTTTGTGCAGAGTGTGCCCCGCTTTTACAGACAGTTCTGTATTTGTAACGTTAACTCATCAAGCACACAAAAGGTGCCGGGCTACTTGAGCTTTGGCACTCAGCACACAGATTTTGGCAGCGGATCAGGCAGGCTGCTGCAAACATGCTTAGCAAGGATCACCTCTGCCGAGGCTTTGGGGCAGAACAGCCCTGATTCAGAGAACAGAACACGGCTGCTCTCCCTAGTTTTTCAGCCAGCCTGGGGCATCAGTTGCTTTACCTCTGTTACCTCCTACCTTAAACCTCATCCACTCAGGCTGGAAGAGCAGCACAGAAGATTTCTCTTTCTGTGTGGTTTTATCACACCTGACAAAAAAAAGACTTTTTTGATCCCACCATGAGTGCAAATCTTTCTGGAGAGCCAGGACCAAAGTGGTGGCTCTCTTCCCTACCACCTGGTCACTCACCACCAGCACCAGGCAGCAAAGGAGCCACCCACTCTTCCGCCTGAGCTTCTAGAAAGAAAAATAACTCATCTCTCGGCTTCCTAACAGGGACAGCAAGGAAATAATGAAGAACTTGCACATATGGGTAACCAATATCTAATCTGGAAAATTCTTTATGCAGTCCATGAAAAAAATCCCTTTTAATTAAATACTTTTATTTTACCCACTGCTGTGCACTAAATTAAACTGTTTCAGCATTAATATATAAAACCATTATTCTGTGCATGCATAAGTGAGTTTATGCACGTGTCTGTGTATAAAAACGATACAATTAAGCACTGCTTAAAATGCAAATGACAGATGATAAAGACTCCATCCTGACTGTATTAAATCTTGACTTGGGATGTTGTATTACATCCTCGGTCATTTGAAACTAGTGTAAACTCAATGAAGTCAATGGAGCTAGTAATAATTTACATCAGTGGAAAATCTGGACCTTTGATTTTTAAATACTTACTACTGGCAAGAATTGAAAAACAAGCAACAAAAATCCAGTTTCTAACATGGGGCCAGATGTTATTTTTCTTCTTTTACAGTAATAGCTCAAAAATAACAAATTTAAAACAGAAACTCTAATAAAGAGTTGTCCTGGGACAGATCTTGGAGTTACATCAGCTTTCACCCCTGGAATTTAAATTAAGGCTTGAGGCCCTCATTTACACATTCATGTTCAATCTGCAAAATACCACGGACACGACGAAATTTAAAGTATGTGCTTGTAACTATTTGCCCTGATTTTCTCCATTATCAAGCTTACTCCCTCTACCCTTCCAGCAGCACAAAGAGACTTTAAAACAGGACAAAATTTGTATCGTTTATATTGTGGAAGGCTCCTCAATAGGCCTGAAGTTGCAGGAAGGGTTCTTGGCAGGAGACCTGCTCCTGACCACTGCCCAACCCTGGCATGAGTGGGTAGCTTGCTGGTGGGCTCCCTTCAACAGACCCGGCTGAGATGGTCATGCCTCCCCTGGGCAGAGATGGTAAGACAGCAATGGTGGACATCCCCGCTGCCGGCAGAGCTGGTTCAGACAGAGGGCAACGGGCTCCAGGGCTGGTCCCTGTGCTCAGGTCTCTCCTGCATTGCATCTTGTTTAGTCATAGAATCATTTTGGTTGGAAGAGACCTTTAAGATCATCAAGTCCAACCACTAAGCTAGCACTGCCAAGTTACCACTGAACCGTGTCCCTCGGCACCATGTCTGCCCATCTTTTAAATAACTCCAGGGATGGTGACTCAACCACTTCCCCTGGGCAGCCTGTTGCAGTGCTTGATAACCCTTTTGGTGAAGAAATTTTTCCTAACATCCAATCTAAACCTCCCCCGGTACAACTTGAGGCCGTTTCCTTCTATCCTATCACTCATTACTTGGGAGAAGAGATCGACCGCCACCTCGCTACAAGCTCCTCTCAGGTAGTTGTAGAGAGTCATAAGGCTTTCTCAGCCTCCTTTTCTCCAGGCTGAACAAACCCGGTTCCCTCAGTCGCTCCACATTAAGTTTAAGCAGCTCTGGCCACCAACTCCAACCCAGGTTGCTCTCCAGAGGTCTCTGCCCAAGCATGGCCGCTCCTCAGCCTGGATCCAGCCCTCACCACCATCTCCTTTCCAACTTAACAGCATTTCCATCTCTGGTGACATTTTGCAAACAAGCAACCCCACTAACACTACTTCCTGCAGTGTGGCAGTGGTTGCGTGTTTAATGGCCACGCAGCACCAACAAGCCTTTAATCTCACGACAGTGATGTTTTTCAGGCATATCGAGCAGGGACTGGGTCCCCGGGCTCTGCCAGCATCGGCACCCCAGGCTGGCATGGGGCAGCTCGCAGCCCCGCTCCGGGACGTGCCTGCTGCGGAAACAGCTACACTGGCAGAGCCGCACCTTGCCACCCCAAGATGCCCTTCCTTGGCCATGAAAGCCATGCTTGTAAAAGACAGGGGGTCCGGTCTGACCAGAGCACGCACAGCCATTCATCCCTACCAAGTCCCTCTCCCTTCGGCGCACACCGGAGGCAACGAGCGCATTCGACGCGCATGTTGGCCTCACACTTCTTGCCGTAAGCGCTCCCCCGTCATTCACTAGAGGGTAAATATTAGTGGGCGCTTGATGCTTGGACCAGCTCCGGTTTTAAAATACAAATAATAGAGGGCAATGCCTCCCGCCCACAGCACCCTTCCCAAATCCAACGGAGTAATTCTCCAAGCTATGCAGAACCTCACAGAACCTGAGAATCCTTTAAAACATTTTATATTTCAGCGCAGGCCCGCTGAAGTTGCCCTTTAGAAACAGCATAAACTCGCACAAAGTCACCTGCGCTAGAGAACCTGTTACAGCAAGGACTGTATTTCCACTTCCATCCCAGGCCTCCCTTTTCAATGGCTGATAACCTCCAGACACACTTCTGCAGAGCTGACGTTCCCCACAGCCCTGCTTCACCCCGCGCACTGCCGATTTCCTTCCTCCTCGGAAGTCTGAGCACAAGACCTCTACCCATTATTTGGGATCGGAAAGATACTGTCTGTCCTCCATGCGCTTTGATCACAAACTTCACACTCTGCCCGAACAAAACCAACTCACTAGAACAAGACGCATCAAGGCAGGCTCTCCTGTAGGTCTTCCTGGAGATAGAATATCTAACCCTGTGTCACCTAAGCAGAATTTGAGGGGTTTAAGCCTTTCATGTACCAATATCACCTGCAAAAAAAGCCAAACTTGAAGATTATCATTCAAGATACCTAAACACAGGTATTATTTTTTAATGAGAAGAGGAAACACACAGCCTGCCCCAGGGACAGTGGATTTTACAAGGCTTGGGATCGACAGGCACCAAGACAAATGACTTCATTCATAAATTCCTTGGTATTGCAAGTGCAACATTTTTAACACCCAAAAATTTACAGTAGCATAGATTTTCCTATCTTTAAAAGAAAAAATAAATTATCAGTCTGTTATTGGCTTCACTTAAAGCAATACCAGAATGGCCCATACCAATGGGGACTTCAATGAAAATTAGTTAATTATTAGAAAGGCCGATCTTACTGTTTAAGCCTCAAATCTCAAACTGACAGTTTCTATCTCTGCTTTGATACACGGGGTGGTTTTATGGTACTGCACCACTATGAGTATTTGTTTGTTTTGACAAGTGTGCAAGTGAAAGCCAGTACAAGGACTTCTGCAAGTCACACCTCATTCTTTACTGTCATGGGGACCACAAACTGGAGGAGCTGTTGGAAGGCAGACGGGGTGAGCAAGCCACCAAAAGCCGGACCAGGAGGTCAACATGTTTACGAGATGCCAAAGAGCACTGAACCTCAGTCGCTGGGCACTTGGTGCTCTGGGTTCACGACAGATGGACCAAGAGGATGGGCTGGTTATGCACAAAACCCCCGCACTGGCAAAGCCTGGAGGCATCACCACGTGCCAGAGCTGCAGATGCTGCTGCTGTGTCCCTCCCCTCCTTTAGGAAGGGGGAAACAACACAGCATCCCAGAATACCTGTTGCGGTCCTATGGAAAGCCCTCCTTGCTCCAGTTTTGCACAACGGATCTGGATCTCTCCTACCTGCACAAATAAACACTGAAAACAGTGCATCGTCAAGGGCTAAACCATCACTTGATGTAAGCCAAGTTCAGCAGAGCCTGTCGGACTTACATCACCTAAGGATCTGCCCAGAGTGTACCCGCAAGTGGACAACTGAATCTCTCTACTGTCAAGAGACAGGAAACATAATTTAAAGCATTCAGAAGTCCTCCTCCCAAAAATACGCGTTTGTGCAACAGCAGAGCCATGGCTTGCAGACTTCTGCAGCCCTGTGAGAACTTGCATCTGTTCTGAGCTGGTTTAAAAAGCCAGCTGTCACTCGCTCCAGGAGAAACCACCAGCATAATAAAACGTTGCAGGAAGTACGTTCACAAAATAGGAGCTTGGTGGAAATAGGATGCTGGGGAGAATTATGATATTTTACAAAAATGCAGCAATATATTTTTAAATGCTTAAGTGGACAATTTGCGTTTACCATGACAGAAGAATAATTCAGGTATGTAAAATAAAAAAAATAAACTATTCTGGTATCTGGCCAATCTAGAACATCTACATCTGGTGCACATTTACTTTTATTACAGCTGCGAGCCATTATTTGTACTTCAGTGATGACCTGAGGCTACGCTGCATTGAGCAGCTTGCATCTGCTAAGTAAGCGTCAGTCACTGATTTGATCAGAAGGATGATCCACAAAGTATCATGAATGCAATCGCTTGTAATTTACAGGTTTTGAATTGGTAGTAACTCCTCAGAGCGTGCTGTTCATCAGCACAGTGCAACTGTGCCCTACGCTGCCAGTCAGCATTAGCTGTGCAGTCTTGCCACCGAGGCACAGAGAGGACCCGACCCACATCTCCCAGCAGACCCACACCAGAGCCAGGAAGAGAAAACACCTCTCTGGCACCTCAGTCTGCTGCTCCCTTCTGCAGACCCCCTCCTGCAGCAGGGCCAGGAGCGAGAAGGCTGCCCACCTTCCCCCAGGGAGCCTGTAGCGGACCAGTAGGACAAGATCAGCTGTTGGCGTGGATCAGCATCACCAAGTAATGGTTCTTCTCAGCTACCAACCCAAAAATCTACAACAGTCCTGCTTTCCGTGCTTGGCATAGAAAAATCCAAGTACGTTTTCTTCCAAAAGAAAGGAAGAAGTTTGACTCGACAATTTTTTTTCACCTCCTTAGAAATTCAGGTCTCTGGCTTCACAGAAGACTTCTCAGATTACTAGAGCGATGCACCGCAGCAGCCTGACATTCTCAGCTGTTGGAGAAGTAAAACCCAGTTCCGAAAGGTATGATGTGACATTTATTCATGTCCAAATTCCCGCTTTGCTTATCTTAACACCTTTTAAATGCAAAGATACAGAAGCAATGGTCCCTCTTCAGTATTTTAAACCTCTCTGCTGCCTTTTCAACAACACACAATCACCAAAGGAGCGACCCAAGCTTGTTGAAAGTTCAAGGAAGCAAGTCTCATTCCTCTAGATATAAAGAGCAAAAAAACCCAACCAAAGGAAAAAAAAAAAAAAAGCGGCACAAAAAACAAAGATGAGAAAATTTCCAGGCATTTCAAAAGGGACACAAGCTTCCCCCCCCAGCCATTGCTGTTA
This sequence comes from Chionis minor, assembly GCA_013398295.1. NCBI lineage: Eukaryota > Metazoa > Chordata > Aves > Charadriiformes > Chionidae > Chionis > Chionis minor. The sequence continues at coordinate 271,183 of VZSF01007399.1, forward strand.
CTCTAAACATGGGTTCTTGCTATATAACTGTAGTAACTGGTTGATGATATACTTAGGAAAATATTTTCCCCCTCTTTGTGCTGAAGAGTGTTGATATTCACTACCTGCATTTTTTTCCCAGAGATAAAGTAGGCAGCTCCTTTAGAGATGATACAACTGAAAAAATGTGTTTGTCCCCCATAAGTTATGTATGCAAATGCAATCCATCAGATGGTCCAAGGAAAATTTGAGTTCCATTGGAAAACAGCTGTGCTGCACCTTGTATTTCCCTTCTTCTTAAAAACACGTTTATTTTTACTGTGGCCCACTCCACCACATATGACTGGAATCCCACAAGCTTGTAGTTTGAAAGCTGTATTTTACCCAGACTGATCACTGTCTTCAAAAAGTAAACGAGAACTTAAGATGGGGATAAAAGAGACTAGCATTACATTGGATAAACACTCCGCCATATCTATTTTTTATTTGTTTGGCAAGTCTACACAAACAGCAAAACAAGTTTCAAACTCCCAGCTCACTCCAGAGCAGACCGTGACCAGGATACCCACAGGCAGAGCATTTCAGTGTGCAGGTCCTTGGGCACCAGAGGCTTGAGTCCAGGGATGGCCACGAGGGCATATTTGGTCTCTGATGGAGATGAGAAGCTCCTCCAGGCACAGGTCATCTAAGCTGCATGTCCCTTCAGCAGAGAAATCAGCTTCCCAGCACGGTGCCCTCGTACTTTTGCTCTCCCACACATGTTCACGACACACTTCCTCCTTTGGGTTTATGTGGACACGACCAAAACCTCCCTCTATGGTTGCACAGCCCTCCCCTTCCAGCAGGGATGCGTCCCAATGCCTGCACTGGCCATGCTTGAGTCACGGGCCTAAAAGGAGCTTTAGTAAAAGCATGTATGAGGCAGAGCTTTTTCACCATCATTGGTATCAGGGTCAGTATTTCACATCTAGACAGTATTTAGCATGTAGGTTGCGGGCAGGTCATTTCATTACTGTCCAAATGAAGACCAGAAAGATGAGAAGCTGTAGCCGTATCTATGCCTGTCTTACATGGTTCATAAGCTTTAGCTGAATATATCTCTCTCTCCTAGGCCCTTGCACTGTACATCAAAAACTAAGTAACTAAACAGCATATTGTTAGCAAAACGCTGTGAAATACAAGAGGTTAAGGTTTGGATTTTGGCAAATCTACCTGGCTGTGGGTGCTTCCATGCATCTGGAGGGACAGGTATGAAAAGGGCAACAAGAGGTTGAAGCAGTAAGGACTGATCTCCACCAAATGACCCCTTCAAGCTATCAGATGCAGACCTTATGGGCGTACCGCAGCTGTGTGCTCCCTAGAATCACATAGAATCACTTGGGTTGGAAGAGACCTTCAAGATCATTGAGTCCAACCATAAGCCTATTCCAAAACCACCCCTAAACCATGTCCCTCAACACCACATCCACCCGTGTTTTAAATACCTCCAGGGACGGCGACTCCACCACCTCCCTGGGCAGCCTGTTCCAATGCCTGATAACCCTTTCAGTAAAGAAGTTTTTCCTAATATCCAACCTAAACCTCCCCTGGCACAACTTGAGGCCATTTCCTTTTGTCCTATCGCTTGTCACTTGGGAGAAGAGATTGACTCCCACCTCGCTACAACCTCCTTTCAAGTAGTTGTAGAGAGTGACAAGGTCTCCCCTCAACTTTCTCTTCTCCAGGCTAAACAATCCCTACCATTACTATTGCTAAATTCCCCTGGCCAACAATCCCTTGTCCAGCATTCCCTGCTTCAGGTTTTGTCAGTAAAGCCCACTGGCAGCCTAAAGCAAAACACTGACTTGATAAGTGGGACACTAGGAAGAGCAAATTGGGTTGCACTTCTGACTGGCTCTCAAACGATGTCCTCCTGTGTCTTTGATAGCAGCAGGTGTACAGGTTAAGATCTGTTTCTTGTTCCCTACAGGATTATTCCTTTTTTTTCTTTTTTTTTTTCCCCCCTTGTCATCATTTCTCAAAACTATTAACATGCTTCTTGGGTAGCAACAGTCAATTATCCTTTGGCATTCTTCACTCAACACCCAGCATGACATACAAATCTTCCATAAGCACTCTGCAAGGCCCTTATTGCATGGCTAGCATACGACAATACAGTGATTTCCACTGGAAACAACAATTACAACAGGAACATGCTAATCACAAGTATCACCAATTAAGCAAATGAGTCCCCGTAGGTGAGATTTTGCAGACTACGGGTGCACATCTCGGCCATGTTTGCGATGTAGAAGGCTGGAGGCTGAGTACTCAATAAGCCAGGAGCCAATGGGTCTAATGAGATTCTTTTCTATTAGCACAAGTAGTGGTTTAATTACAGCTGTTTGATGCATATGCAATGATGCATTCTGCAAAAATAAACAGCAGCTTTCTGATGAGGGCACTATGGACTCGCAGGTGTTCACTACCTTTCCTCTGGCTACAAACTGCAGAGGTGATGCTGGTTTCAGGATTTGGGTTTTACTTTGTTGTTTTGCCACTTGGATCCCCTCCCTTTTCTAATTCTTTTGTTTTATCAGTGCTAGAGAACACGCTGAGGAGAAACTGGGAAATAGCACTGCCACCTCTTGATTTTAATCACAGAGCTTGTATTACTTTTCTCCCTAAAGCTTCAGCTCCTGGAGTCGCACCCGTAATCCCACGGGAACACTGGCAAAAACTCAGCAGAAAGAATGCTACTGGCCTCCTGTGTGTGCAGAGAGGGCCCTGTTTTCCAGGGATTTTGGAGATCAGTTCTGAGTTTTTAAGTAACCAGCAAAAAGCAATTGTTCTGAGCTTCCCCTTTGGTGGCGCGGTCCAGGTACAGTCGTGTTTTAAGTACACAACAGGTCTTGCCTCGGAGCAGCTGGTACTAAGGAATCTGCTCACCTATATACCAATGGAACTCAGCGACACTCGGGTTCTTGCCCCCTTAGATGACTAAAAGTCCTAAAGAAAGTACTTGTGACCACCTCTTATTTCAAAGGGAACTTGCAATCCAACAGTCCCACGGATCCCTGCGAAACGCAGCCCAGAAAGCAAATCCTGGAGCCCCAGAGCAGCTGAACACATCTATAGAGAAAGCAGCAAAACCAAGTCACAAAGCAACTCCAGAGCAAGGAACTCCACAGTGCCAAATCCCAGCCTGAGGATAATTGTTCTGACACCGCAGCAAACGAGCACCGTATGTACGTGTGTGCATGGCCAGCCCAACACCAGTGACGCTGCCAGCGCCCTCCCGGCAGGGTGAGTGTCCCCGCTGTCACGCTGGAGCATTCAGCCCCTCGCTGCCTGTTGCAGCGGCAAGGACACCGCTCCAGCTTTCCGCTTGTTCACGCTCACTACCTTGGCACAACCTAGGACAACATCCGGCTTCCCAAGGCTCCTGCATGCAGCTCGCCAACCACCATCTCATGGTTGGTGCCCTCCACACGACCAGAGAGTATTATTGAGAAAGACACTCTCCTTCTTCTGAAGGGGGAAGGAGATGCTGTATTTTCCACTCCTTTGGCCAGCCCTTGCAATGTAAATGGCTCTTCCCTGTTAAAAACCTTTCTCAGCATAACCTTTTCCTGCTAGGTTCAAGGGTCTGCTGGTCCCTGGTAGTTCCCCCCACTGCCACCCACTTGGTGGCACACTGACACTGGAACTGTCACCAGGAAAATCAAATGTTTTCCCAGCCAGGAAAATAAATTCTCATACTAGTTCATTGCAAGACACATATAAAAAATATATATAAAAATTTTTTTAAAAAATCTAACTCTACCAAGAGAAAGACATTATTCAAAAGTTTGCAGAAAATTTCTGAAGCCCAAGAAATCATTCCAAGGACCAGACAGGTGGAAAATACCCGCCAAAAAACCAGCTGCATGAATAACCAAGTAGAATACTTTCTACTGTCTGCAAGTTATCTTTAAGAATCCCTTGCAGCTTTTTACAACTTTCATAGGTCAACTTCTCTGACACAGGCTAATGAGAACATCTGTGATCAAAATCAAGTCATGCTCTCCTCTGTGTCCAACCAAGGCCTGTCCTACCTGAAGCACAGGATGGGAGGCTTGCAAATGGCAGAGACAATGGTGTGCATATGTCTCTGCTGATACAATTTCACCCGAATCTGAACTCGGCTCCAGAAACACACTCCAGCCACCAAAAAAACCCCAACCCCCCCAAAAAAAGATAATTACAGGTGCGAAGCTGGGTGTACCCATTTTCAGACCAACACTGAAACAGGCTGCACTTCATGCATTTCTGCATGGCCCAAGCCTAGTCAAAAATGAGGTCTGGTTAAAAAGCAGGTGTGAGACACGGAGCTTTGCCAGCACTGGTGTTTGTCTCTGCAAACCTCAGCTCCTGGGGCCACAACTGCAGCTCTTGTTCCCATGAAGAGAACATCTCTCCTTCCTGACTGTAGGAAGAGAACCCAGCTCCATGCCAGCACACAAACCCGGAAGAAACAAGCATGCTCTTTATTTTTACTTCTGAGGTTTTAACCCAAACATCACAGTTTTCTAATGCTTTAGGTTTAGAGCCAATGAAGCCTTTCTGTGCTGCTTGGCGTGAGGAGCCTTCCAAGGCAACGGTGCATCACTTGTGACCCGCCGCTCCCAAAGCGTGGGACCTGATGGTCTGCACCATTACTACAGCAGAAAATGCTGCCAGGGGGAGATTTTTGTTTTAGCACTGCAGACCCCAAGCCCCAGGAACAGGACCCTGTATCAGCATGGGAAAAATTACAACCGTTGTTTGCAAAACACCAAGGGGGAAAAAAAAAAAAAAAAGTGAACAACAGTACACTGGAGTCCTCGAAACTGGAATTCCTTGGATCACTGTGATACTGGGCAACAAAACCATTTCAACCTACATGAGAGGCGGGTGCGCTGAGAGAAAGGGTCGTGGCCACGTCTGCCCGCAGAGTGCACTCAGGTGACACCGGGTTGCAGCGGAGCATCCGTGGCACGGAGCAGCGCTGGCTCCCGAGCCCCAGCCTCAGGGTACCTGCTGACGTCTGCCTTAGGGGAGGGATGACCCTGACCAGAGCGTACGCAATCTGCTCCCATCGGGCAGGAGAGGCCGGTGCCTGGCGAACATTACTCGCTCCTCTTCCCTCTCAGCCTTCGCTCAAGAGGAATCACACTCCTGACTTCTGTCAAGTCTTCTCTTTTTGCGGGGGAGGGTGGAAGAGAGCGATCAACAGAGAGGAGCAGAGCGTGGGAGCAGAAGTTTGAGCAAATTTCTGTCAAAATCACAAAACTGTTATGGCTGAGGGAGAGAAGAATGTCTTTTTTATATTCCTCGAGGACATTTTGTTACTAAACTTACAGCAATTTATTTTTCTAATGTTTCCACAAGTGAAAATGAGGTTTTGCAACTTGCGAGGCAGAAATGATTTTTTACTTTCCATTTTGCTAGGAAAAAATTAATTTTGCTTGAGGGAAAGCAACTTTTTTTTTTTAAATTGTATTTTGGTTCAGATGGGGGGGGAATCACTCTTCACAAGCATATTATATCTGCTTGTGAAGAAGGCTTTCCTGAACTTGGCAGTGATGGAGCAAGAGCAGTGCTGTTCACTCTGCTAGCAGCTACTTCCAGCACCTTTCCAGAGGAATTTTGTTTTCTATGCCTTCCCATTTCCCATCCACAAGCCCACTCCACTAAAGCAAAACCCAGGCTTGTAAGCATATCACAAAGGCAACAAGCAGAAGGATACACATATCCCCACGTGCTGATGGACAGTGCTGCTGTACACGTAGGAGCATGAGCTGGAATCTCAGGACAACTTCACTCATTAAAATACTTCAATGCTTGAGTATTTCATTTAATACACCTTGTTTCTAGCACACAAACCCATCTTAGACTGCGCTACCATTTTGGGATCTGCCAGCGCTTCTGCCACTGCTGTGATCTCCTGTGTGGTTTTAGCTAGACAATGCTGACAATCAACCAAAAGAAGATGGCACGCAACTCGGAGAAAAGGAACATTAGAAACCTTGAATTTCATCCTGCTGCAGCAAGTTTTACAGCTGCATAAACGCACCAACTTCTCCAGCATTCCCATCTCTACTCTACTGAAAGGCTGAAGGTCTTTAGGGCAGGGACTCTTCTGCTACAGTTCCTCTTGTAGCATCAGGAACGTGTTCATAGGTAAAGACACAGGTCTCCTGTACTGCTTGTGTTCTCTAGACATCATTCTGGGCATAACCACCCAGGAAAACTCAGACCACCTAAACCTGAGCATGTGCACATGTCTTTGCACGTGTGAGGGTGAAGAGATGGTTTCCTTTGCAGCGCAGAGGCAGCTGCCACTGTTTTGCAAATACCACTCTGGAGATGATCTATCAACCAGGAAGGCACTTAACTGCTAACACCAACCTGACCATGCAGGCTCCAAAGCCCGAGCGCGAGACTCCTCTCCCACAGCAAGAGGAAAAAGGTACAACAGACCATGCGTTCCTCTCCTCCTGCCCTCAGGCCATGCCACACACCAGGCAGAGCTCAGTCACCAAGCTGTCCACCGAGAAACCCGCGGTGGTTGCAGTAATCTGGTTGCCTGGGCACACAAAACCAAGGAGAACAAGTGTTTAACGGGAAAGAGATCAGAAAGCACAAGTTCACAGGAGGCGGTTTGGGTTTTGTGGGTTAAGGTTTGTGGTTCAACACAAAAAGGACTCAAAAGAAACAGTAACAAGCATAAGCAAGCAGCCTGGAAGAGTTACCTACTTCATCGCCAAGCGCCACAAATTACATTATCATAATCTATGACTCACTGGAGAAATATGGATAAAAGAGAAAGTTGCTTTTGAAATAAGAGGAGGAAATGTAAGAAATAATTGCATAAAAACTTCTTGGGCTGTTTAAATTAAACACTTTTGTGCCTGAGGGTTTAAATGAATATACGAAGATCTTTTAGTTTCTGCAGTAATCACGTATTTCCTGCTATTACCGATAATGACTTTAAAACGGCACACTTAAGCAGGGCTGTTATTTTATTTGCAGCCTCTCCAAGGCAGGAGCTGTGACCGAGCACGTGGGAAGCGGTAACACCGGGGGAGGAACACGATGACAGCTTGTCATAGGAAACATATGTCAGTCTAGTGAGGAGCTAACAAGGGGTGGCACCAGGACCTCAGCATGCCACAACCAAGCAGCCTGTAACATCAATTTCTAGACACATGATGTCCCATCCTGACGCAGCCTATGAGCTTGACACCTTCATGACAGCTGATAAACCAAGTCTGAATTAACTGCAAGTTTCTCTGAATTTTGCTAGCGCAAACCTATCTCTGAATTTGGCAGCACGTGGACCTGACCCAAAGCTCGACATTAAATCAGCTCAAGCCTTTCTGTTGGCTTCCAGTGGGCGAGTCATACTTCTAAACAAGACCAGGTAGCCAAGTGATACTTTGCCTGAAGTAGCATGAATATTTCTCACTCTTTCCTCATCGTCCTTCTGTATTAGCTAGAATTGTTTGCCAAACCCAGCCCAAAATCAACAAGTGTTTTAGTTAAACAATACCACTTTTTTGTGAATAAGCTCTGTCCATTTTTTTTTGTCCATCTTTAGTTCCACACATCCTTCACGTGGATACAAGGCCAAGGGGATGGTAAGAGAAGCCAGAAGAACATCTACTGCTTAACAGCACAGACACTCCCATGAAGAGCCACCAGGGATCCAAGAGAGACGGGCTAAGCATGTATGATTACAGGACTGGAAAATAAGGGATCAGGAGACAAGAGGCTCTTCAGAAAAGAAAGCAGGGTATTTTGTTGTTCTGCCTCCACAAGCGCCCACCACAGTCAAATACAACAACACTACCAGGGCAAAGCAAATGCTGAATATTTCTCAGCTTCTTTCTGTTAACAGGACTCATAGCAATAAGGCTTAAACTGAGATTTCAAAACACACCAGCAGATACTCAGATCCCACAGCAACGAGGAGCTAAAATAGCCTTGCAAAGACAGGAGTCCTGGTTTGAGGCTGGCATTTCATCTCATCCACTTGCCATGCCTTGCTACTTTCCCTGCCTTTTTTGGGGAGCACACTTTGACCACATCATACCTCGCTGAGCACCAGCTCGCAACTGCTTCTAGAACCAGTTACTCAGAGAACTGAACCCCAACCAAGGCACACACAGCAGTGCCGGCACTGGGAGGGCAAGGCAACTACAAGAAAGGTAGCCACATCATCATTTCATCGGCTATATTCATCAGATTTTCAAAAGGAAATACAGCCTCTTATTTGCTACCCCAATACAGAAGCAGCCATCTTCCAGATCGAGTCCTTGCAAGATTTATTTCCAAGCGCCATACTGTAGGGCTCAAAAATCCCCCGGGGTTCAGTGAATCAGGGCTACATAGTACAGAACGAGCAGTGCATTTTAAAGGTAACTCCTCAAAAAAGCCACACTATCAGCCCAATTGCAACAGCTTCAAAGTGAAAAACTACAAAAGGACAAAAAAAAAAAAAAAAAAGACAAAAAAGGTCTTTCTGCTGGATTCTGTCCATTTCACCCCTTTAATACTTCTACAACATATGTTTCAAAGGAAAAGCGAACAAAACCCCCACTACTTGCAGCAGTTCTGATAAAATACTACTAGATGGTCCACTGGATAAACCATTAGAAAATAAAAATAGCAATTCACAAATGTCACGCCAGGCATAATACACATGCAGTTAAATCAAAAAGATCTTTCCTTAAGCATGTAAAAATGTGTTTACTGCCAACAGACTACAAAAGCCACATGTGGCAAAAACCCCACAAAACGCTTCAAAATGAGACTTATTTCCCTCCCCCAGCAGATGAGGTGAAACTACTTTTTTAAATACTCCTTTTTGCCTAGCTGGAGGCGTTTATACAACTTAATCTGGGAAGTACACAGGAAAAAAATTGTCTTCTCAGGCTGCATTTTCCTACCAATACTCACCAAAGGGAAGGAGAAGCACCTGAAGGCCAAATGCACTTAAGTGCATGTCCTGTGGGGATGCTAAGGAGGTTTAAGATCTGCTGATTCCCAAGTAATAACAGATGCCCAAGGGTCAGGTTATGCACCACACGTGAATTATGCTCAGCAACATCACAATTTTAGCCAAATTGCCTCGATTTCCTTTAGCAGCACTGTACAGGCAAGCACTTAGAAAAGGCCTGAACACTACACCATGTACGCAGTAATTATTGTTTTATCGTCTGGAAAAGTGGGAGGAAAAAAACACACACCGCAAATAAAATCCCATGTTTCCTACAGGCTGCTTTACTTGGTGAAGGCAGCAGAAATAGCTGAGGACGGTGAGACAGCGGGTGCTGATGAACCAAGACTGGTAGGGAAAAGATTACTACAGATGCTGATGTGAGGCTCTAAGATTGGATCTGCACTATGCAGGAGATACGCAAACGAGTAAAAAATTAAATAAGCAGAATTTTTCTACTAGTTTTTGCTGTCTAAAATAGGATATAATCATTCATCTGTCCAGAAGTGTTATTAAGGATTACAGTGGAGGAAAAATTATAGGCAGAGAAGTGCAGTAAGAACTGTATTTGTTAGAATCTCTCTTGTGGCACGTAACCTACATAAAGTCCTGAAAAAATGGAGAAACACCTTTCCTTTCCCCTCCTCTAATTTTGAGGAAACAACACCCAAGCTCTGCTGTGAAAAGAAAAAAAAAACACAAAAGGACTGACATCTTATGAAGCCTACTCTCTTTTGATAGTGATGTATTATGATGACTTCTATTTAGGTAGAATTAAAAACGATGTAATCGATTGGATGCAAACTGAAGACTCCCCATCTAGTTCTTTTTTGTATCCTCTGTGGAAATGGACAAAAAGCCCCAAACAGCTCAGGGAAGGCAAGTTCATAAATCACATCAGCTCATCTCAAAGCTAAGTACCCACCCTACCCAATCTGCCTTACTCCTGGCTGCAGGTGGATCCCTGAGGAAGGGAACACATGAAGCACACAAACACAGCCGACGTGTTTGTGCCCACCTCCTCCAAAAGCTTCTGAATACACCAACAGACTTCAACAAAACATAATGGAGCAACAGTTTCAATGTCATTAAGTTCCTACAAGTTTCATAAAAACAGGAGTCAAGGAGGTGAGAAGAACCCTGCTAAGGACCCTCCCTGAGGAAAAAGCTCCATTATGAACTGAGCCCTATTTTTCATTGCATCAACCCAACCTCAAGCTACAGAAGACTAGGTTTCTTTAAGTCCACTGTTGGTGGAAGTACCTGTACTAAATATATGACTAGTTTCTCAGATAATAATCCTACTAGCGCACATCACCACGATGTACACCCCCCTGCTAGAACCGCACGCAATGTTTATGCAAGATCCACAGAAGACATGCTGCTTATGATCTCAGCACTTGGCTATTAGTATGTATCAAACATTGTCTCATACTCGAGCTGACAGCAGGTCCTCCTCTTAATCCTAGCTGCCGAGGCAGTTTGCAATACCCATATGGTGCACACACACAAGGAAAACAACAAGCATGTTTATTGACTTAAACATTAGTAAGTACAAGTTTTTGGCAGTAAAGATGACACCAATACAGATATCTGGAGGTAAGAAAGCCAACTGGAAGACCGAGGCGCTGGAAGCAGCTTTCATTCCTACCTGGTTCAGTGCAATTTCTGACGTAGGGCTGCCCCCCAACCTCTGGGACGTCAGTCATGTTCTCCTCATTTGCTTGCAGTAGCTGTCTCCCACTCCAATTGTCATTACTTTCCATGGAATAGCCCAGGGCATCATAACCTAAAGGAAAAGACCAGTAGGTATATAAGACTGCACAGGAAAGGCAACTCCTGATTCTGTTCCTGAATGCTTGAGATACCCAAAACATTTGCATTTCAAACCCAGTGTCCCTTGGGTTAGAAACAGGGGTGTTGCTAATCCCACTGGAAAGGTACGCTGCCATTAGCTCCACATCCCAAAACCATCAAGAGTCAGGTTCATTCCTCTACAACTTCAAAGGTTTGTACGACAAAAGAAAGCATCTACGGTTTCATAAGAAGTTTTAAGCTTCAATCAGTTTAAAACTGGAATACCATCCACTGTTTTGTTTACAAACAAAACCAAGCAAAAAAAAAAAACACCCACAAACCACCACACACAAAACCAAAAAAACCCCAAACCTCAACTTAGTACTTCTATAGGCATTTCACTGCTGTCAAGTACCAGCAAAATGCTGCTGAATTTTGCACATGCTTAGACAACATTTAAGCCACTTCTGCTTTGGATTACAGTGCAACTTGCTGCTGAATGAGGCCTCAGAAATACAGCGTTTGACACAGAAGTTACATAGGCTTCTTTGCGACTCAGTATAACACCACCAGGCATTAGGAAGGCTCTGCCCCAACAGAGCATGAGATTCCTTGGGACTGCAAGGGCAGAGCTTGGCAACCCGCGCTGCATCAGGCAACAGCAACAGGGAGGCTGCATCGCAGGGGGGTCTGAGGGACAGGAGCAACCGCCATTCCCAAATTACATTTTGTAGTACAAGTCTGAAAAGTTATTTTCACCCAAGTGGTCAATAGGGATCCATTTCAATATCTTGTGCCCTCAGTCTAATGGCATCAGTGGAAAGGCTTCTGAACGTGGTTCACTGTGGGCCAGGCAGCCGCTTTTCAACACATTAGGAAGCATTAATTTATAAACATGAAATCTACAGATTCCTTCAGGTGCTGCTCACAGAGCACAAAGCAACTGATGGGAACCTCTTTATGAGAGTACAGCCATATTCAGTCTCAAAACGCTTCTTATTAAGCCGAACTGCACTGTTATTCCCACACAACACAATCTCACCCAAGCCAAAGTATGCCTCCGAGTCACTTCAGTAGCCCTCCCTACCTCTACCCTATAAACATCAGGGGCACGTACTTCATACAAAAATGAAAAAAAAGGGATAAACCCCAGTCCAGCAGGAGTTAACCATTTTAGACCCCGGGGTCTGAGTGTACTCTTTGCCATGCCTTGCCTTCCTAACAGGAAGCATGTGCATGTTTACTGACTTCTCATTTTTCCAACACCAGCCATGTTGCTATTGCTCACCAATTTCTTTGCCAGCAAGACCCGTATCGGACTGCAAAACAGCTGCACGCTATCAGACTCTCAGCGCCACAAGGCTGCTGTGGAGAATACCATGAAAATCCCCAATACTATATTCCTAGGGCATCAACCCAGCAAAACAAGAATCACCACCTGGAAGGCAAGGAGGTAGCAAAGGGTAAGAAAATAAGGAGACCGAAGCGGCACATCTTCGAGTCTAGCAAAGAATGAAAGTAGCCATCATGGCCATGACTTGGCCACTGTGAGGCCACAAGGAACTGAAAAGTGAATATTGAAAAGCGAGCGCAGGCAGCGAGAGCTGGGCAAGAAGCACACAGAAAAGTTGACTCAGTGGGTACCAAAACCAGTTCGCATGTAATATACATGAAGACACATTATGCCACCACCACCCCCCCCTCACAGCTCCCATCAGCAGCACAGCACATCAAAAGGCAATTTTTTTATAGTTGTTTCATCACCCAGGCTCACAGACTGGTTCCAGCTGCACACTTGCAAGGCACAGAGCGGTCTCAGGTCCGAGTATGATGCAAGTAACCCTATATAAAAGGTAACACACTACTTTGCCTCATTACTTCTGACTCTCTCCTAGCTTTACTCCCCTCTTCGGCTTTGCCTTGGTGCTGGTAAGTTAAACTCTATTTTAGCAGTGTCAACAAAACCAGCTGGCTGACTTCCATGATATTCTTGGCGCAATGCTGGTCAGCCTTGGACATGTCACATCTACCTAATTAGCTGAAAGCACATGCTCATGTGTCAGTTCCATGCATGGTATGTAGTTTTAGATTCAAGTGAGGAAGAAAAAAAAACTTTGTTATTTTTTCAAGCCGGCCAAGGCATCCACTTCAAGAAGGCGCACCCCCCAAATCAGCTATCTTGCAACAGAGACCTTGAGCCCATCTAGTAACAAACAGCATTTGAGAGAGATTTCCACCCACCCATCTATCTTCTTTCCACCAAGCAGAATACACACTCTCTCACAAGGACTTTGCTCCTTAAGGGGCTATCACTGATACCGTCCATGGCCTTTCTCCTGTATGCTCTCAGGTTGTGGCAAGACCTGGCTGTCCTGCCCACCGAGAAGACCGAGCAGGCACCTGTCAAACATCTAGGGCATATTTGAGGCCACTAGGAAACGACAGGCTTTACTCCACGCAGGGAATTCACGGTGCTGGGGGCCCGTGCAGAGGCTGGAGTCCGCACCCAGTGCTAGATGCTTCAAAACCACCTTCAAAACCCAACTATTCCCAGTTTTGTCCAGCACTTTGGAGACAGATCACAAGCAAAGAGCAGTGGAACAGAGATTCGAAGGTGGGGCAATGTCTCAAAGGGTACTTAAGGATAAAGTAAAAGGTCCTCTGCAGGTCTCAACCCTTTCATTAGGTTTTCTGACTCATCCAGTTGGAGAGGTGGTCAACCTCTCTCATCACAGTCTGCTCAGGGCAGCTCCCATGTCAGCCTGGGAAGGGACTGCCGGGAAATTTGTATCCCGGGACAAAGGCAGGGACTGGGACCAACACTCCCAAGACACGCAGGAGTCAGCCTGCGTGCATGTTTGGGGGAAGAACCACAGCTGCACAGGCAGCCTTAAGCACTCCTTTTTTCTAAACAAAAAGTGTTTAACTTGGTAAACTAAGTATCAGCATTTGAAGGTTCAAGCACTTTGTACTTGCTATGCTTTACAAACTTTAGACAATGCTATTTGCTGTTTGTTTAGTTTGCGAGCACAGGTAAGAGCTTAAGCTGGCAGTTAAACATACACAAACATCACTGATAGAAGCGGACTGTGTTTCTCAGAAAGGAGCACATGCAATAACGCAACATCAGGCACCGCCCATAATAATACACATAGTCTGGCAATCTGAGCTAAGCAGTTTCAGTTCCACCTACAAGCTGTTCTCAAAGCGGAGACGTTCTTCTCCAAGCAGTCGATGTTTCATTATACATTGCTGCAGGGAGGAACGGCACAAGGAAGAACCTGCAAGGACTGCAATGGCCCAGAAGTTCCTGCAGAAACCTCTCCTGCTGCCTCCCAACCCACAACGCCTTTCCCTCTCCGACCGCAAACTTTTCCAAGCGAGGGGTAGAGAAGAACAAAGTCATTTGAGGTGACTTTGGAAGGGGAAAAGCTTAATTTGGCAATAAAAGTGTTTATAAAGGCTACATTCAGCATTCACACAAATCAGCGTAAATAGCAGCAGAACTGGTCCACGGCTGAACTTGATGGGATGGCTGTGACTTACACCAGTAAAAGCTCTCCTCCAGTACCTCCAGGTTTAAGCAGGGCCAGCTGTACCCACAGCAGGACTCGCAACCTGCTGACCCCAAAATCCCGCCTTGGGTATCTCCACTCTAAAACACATTTGGCTCAACAGAGCAACAGAAAATAGAAGTTACAGATTAAAGATGATGCTTTCTTCAAAGTTTTGGTCTTCCAAGGATTTCACTGTGAAAACAGGGACACATCAAGATTTTAACCTTGCTAACAAGGACATTTCACGACAATTAAATGAGGTCCACGTTTCCCCGCTTGCCGGCACCAGCCTCCCTGTGGCATGGCTGAAGGTAGCTTGACGGCTACCCTACAGACACAGGCTGCACTCTATCAGCCCTTGCAGAAAACAACTCAGAAACTTGGATTCATGTTTTGGCAGTGAAAGGGGAACCAACTGTCAGCTGCGGTTTAACCCTTGACACATGGCTGCCGATATAACAGGGACCTCACCCGGCCTGTTGGATGCAGGGGGCACCACCGTTTTTACCTGGCAGCATCTCTCCCTGCTTCAGGTGCTGGCACAAGGCAGAACCACCACTACCACCAAGAAGTGCTGCAGCACCCGGCACCGGGGATGTCACCTCAGCTGTAGCATCCCTCCATGACAGGACTGCATGAACAGCATGCCACCACCACAGCCAGGTGGACAGACCTGCCCTGGCTTCCACAACTGCTTCCCATCTGCACTGGCAAGGTCCCACCTGGGGTTGCCACAACACCTGCAGCAGGAGCACCAGCACCTTGGTCTCACTTACGGGAAAGGCACAAGTATATTCTGAATTATAACAATCACATCCCCACGAAAGTTTCAAAAAGGCAAATGGAACAATCCGAAATTCTCTTCGAGAACAAATCGTTTGCAACATGTGCTTTTGGCTTCTCATTTCTGACTGTATTGTGCAATCCTTCATTCACCTGTTTTAAGGCAAAACTTAGCTGACTTGAAACTTCGCATCAGCTGCCAAAGGCTGTGGGGCCGGAGCCCTTACATCACGAAACAATGGCCCCATCCTTTCATTTCTATATACACTTACTCACAGGCAGCAAAATGTAGAACAAAAATCTGATATTCCACAGAGGGGCTACGAGAACAGCAAGGAAGCAGCGAAACTCTTCTTTCCAAGGAAAAGTCAGAAAGTTTATAAAAAGAAAGCTAATGGTTTTCTTTCTGAAAAGGCAGTAATTCAGAATTGGATGATTTTTAACGGGAAGCATGCCAGAGCCATTTTTTTCATTTCCTCAGCAGAGCTAAAGACTACTAAACATCCTGCATAAGCTACACTGCCATTTTTTTCAAGCCAGTATATAGACTAGACATTCTTCTTATTAATGTTTTAGCTGCTGGCTGTATAATAAAATAATACTGTGACACCTTTAAAAAATTTGCTACAATAAAGAGTTTTTCTGAAGTTGCCTACCATAACATATTCCAAAGTGGGTGAATTATTTTTTTTAAGCACTGAACGTCACCAGAAGGTATTTTCCACAACACCAATTAACCAGCACCAGTTTTACATTAAAGACTGAGAATCCAGGTTCTGAAGAGTTTCCTCTCAGAGATATTCCCACGGACAAAAAGTACACGAGTCATTTTTCCCTGTCTCTGTGCCTGCACTGCATTTCATAATACAAATAAGACAAGGCAGACAGTGCATTTCCACTGGCCGCGTCTCTTTAAATAAGACAAGGAGCACATTAGTGTGTGTTTGCTGGGAGCTCCTGTTCCTGCCAAGTTGGGGCGGCAGTCTGGTGAGAACAGGCTCTCTAGCAAGATTGCTGATCTGTTCTACTTATGACCGTGAACACGAAATAGAGTGCAAAGAAGAACTGATCAAATTGCTCAGAACTTCTGAAAACGCTCTGTGTGTGACCCAGATCTCCACGTGGGAACTCAAGAGCTCCTTACGCTATTCCATATGGCTCTGGCTGGAGTTTACAACTTACAGCCCTACAGAAATGCAGCTAAACACATTCTGATCCTGCACTTTTCAGCAGGAAGAATACTACTTTATAAACCTATACAACGCAGCAATGATTCCCAATTACACACCGATCTCAGAAAAGTGTTATTTATTTCCAGCATCAAGGCACAGCAACCCCAATGAGCCAGAAATGCCGCAGGACCTCAGAGCAGACATCCAGTTTCTAGTGGGGACAAAGCAACCTGGCAGGAAGCTCGGGGTCCACCCGTGTTCCTGCTGGATGGACAGCACAGGGGTGCCTTCGCATAGTTGGCCAACACACCTCAGACAACTGAATGAGACAAGAACACCCAAGCTCACCTCTGGAAGGTGGGATACCAGTTAGGGGAGACAACAATTATACACTGATGTGAAGGTACCTGTCTCACTCTCAGCCACGCGGCTCCCCAGCAAAGACTATTTCCACACAGGTTTACCTAACACACTTACACAGATGAAGAAAACCCTCTTTAATCTTTTTATTGTGATTAAAAAAGAGCTCGATTTCCCCCTTCATTAGGGTTGTTCCTCATTTCTGGTCCAGTAGCACTAAATGGCTGTAGACAGGACCGTACGCAGGCTGCCCCTGCCCCATATGCTGCACTGTCCAAGTGCACGACTAGGAAATGCAGCAAGCTCACACTAACCACGCGGCCAAGTATCTAACAGACATACAGCTGTCACATGAGGGAGAGAGACTTCTTAGCATCTTTCTCTCCAGGCTGCTGATTAAAAACCAAACACTCCTCACATCCCTATCATTGAGATCAGAAGGTTATTTCATGAACCCGGCCATGAAGCGACCAGGTCATTTCATTCAAGCCTCCAAAAACATCTGTTTCCCCATAATTAGTGAAAAACAACAAAAAATAGTTAAGACAACGATGAGTGGCTAAATGGGGGTCTTGACGTTTGCTAAGGAAAGGCCGTGGATCAGGCTGTGTGTACAGGGGTAACTCAACACGAGCGCATCACAGCCCATCTCAGCCAAGATGGGGTTGACTCAGCGGACAAGACAACTTCAGATTAATAGGGGGAGGATTAAAAAAATACCCAGGCATGACGTTTACCTGGGGGAAACCAGGATAACTCCTTGAACTTCGGCGCAGAAACTGATTTACGGCAACGAAGGGTTTGGCGCAACAATGCTGAAGCGCAGAAACGCAATGAAGATGGAAGGTGCTCGCGAGCCGCAAGCTGGAGCAACGAAGAGCTGACAGGCCAGAGGCTGGCCCCGCCAAAGGGACAGATCTGTCACCACAGCCTTTCACAAGCATAATGCATTGCTCCTAACAGCTTCGCAGAGCTGGCAAGTATCCTCGGCTCTCACAGACAATCAACTACTTTCTATGCAAACTGCTAGATCCTGCTGGCCACAGCCAAAAACAGCACAGCTTTTCTGAAATATGCTTGCCCTCCCTCCTCTCCAAAATCTGTCTGTCCCTTTTATCTATTGTTTTGATGGTGGCGATTTTGGAGGGCTGGTTTCACACACACCCCTTCCAACTAGCTGAATTAGCTCCCTTCTCCCTGAAATTTTCCTACAGTGAATGCAACAGGGAAGTATTTCTGTTCTGGGGAAGGAAAAAAGCTGGAACAACCAAGCACAAGCTCCCATGTTACGCTAGCAGCAGAGGTGGGGAGCAGCAGTGTGGTTACCCCAAGACAGACCATGCAAATCCTCTTGCCAGAGCCAAGATTCAGGTAAATTAAATGCAGCATTGCTCCAGAGCTGCCCTTCCACCTCTCTGCCCTGTCACCCCTGCGGCTGGTGGCCCCCAGACCTGCAGGTAAGCATCCAGTCAGTCCCCGTACACAGGTTCCTCCCAGCGCAATCAGATCTACCACAGATTGTCACAGCGTAATCTGAGCTCAGGATTGCATAAGCATTTCATAAATGGATTATCTTTCTTTGTAGGCTGATTTGGGAGATGCTTTCCTTTCAAAAATCAGCAGCAGTAAAGGCCATAAATAGAGCATCCTCGGGGCAGGGGGGGGAGTGGGGGGGAGTGTGTGGAAACAAACCAAAAAACCAGAAAGCCTACACCTGGCTTTGAAGAGCAGCCTGTTCCTTACATCTGATTTCAAAACTGTGTTTCCACACATACCGGCTTACACGGAAAGGTGCAGAAGGGCTGGGGAAGTGCACTGGCAACCCACCACCACTGTTAATTCCTGTTTAACACGAGTAGGGGACAGAGACTCAAGCCAAGTTACAGGCACTTAAGAAATAGGAGAGGGTCCCTGCACCAAAGGCCTCCAAACCTAATTAGATGCAGAGCAGGAGAAGACACAGAGTGGAGCAGGAGCTTGCTCGAGGATGACCGCAGGCAGGCCGGCGAGCAGCACTGCAGGAGCAACAGCAGAATCGGGTACCGGCAGCTCTCCGCAACGCCTGACCACTGCCTCTGGATGCTGCCCAGCCCCGAGACCTGCCAGCAAGACAAGGGCAGCAGCTCAGGAAGAGACCTCACAGCCCTGCAAACAGTACTAAGAGAGGTGACCTGAAAGTCCCGGAGCAACCAGGCACTACAAAGTGTTTTAATGGTGAGTGTGACTTGTCAGAGCACCAGGACATCTGCCTGGTGAGGTAGGACACGCAACAGGAGACACAGCTGGACAGAATACCCAGCTGGATTCCAGGCTATACTGAGCAGCACCTGGCCCTGTGCCTACAGACCTCCTTCTCCTCACCAGCAGGAATGCTGCTGCAGCTCCACCTGCCAGGAAAGATGTTCCCATGGAAGCTGCTCCTCTGGGAGAAGTCATTAAGTCTTAGCTGGAGCAGAGACCAGTGCCCAGCCATCCTCCAACCAGGCAAAGCACCCGTCACTCCCCGGCTTTCTCTGCCTTCATCCGTTGTTGAGGCAGGGCTGAGGAGCTCCAGGGGACACCCCACCGCTCCACATGACTTCACCTTTCTGCCAACAGGTGAGGCAGCAATGCCTGCATCTAAGCTCCTGCACAGCCAAAAAGGGGCAGAAACAAGGTCTAAATTCTCACCACATGCCCCTCCCCAGTATCTTTCTCCACCATTTATTACAGTTTTTCTCTATCACCGTCAACAGAAAAAAAAAAAAAGAGCAGCAGCCCCCACAAAATCCCCAGACACAATTATATCCCAAATGCCTCTCACTCTGCTACGGAAGTAAATGCAACCTTGATTAAAGATCCAGCCTGGTCTTAAAGGATGATCATAGACCTAGAGGGATGAGCTACAAGTTCTCCTGCTCTCCCAGCAGCGCTATCTGTGGGACCACACAGATAGTCTTTGTCCAAACCAACCCTCCTCTCTGCCAGTTTGAAGACCCCTTCAGAGACATCAGAGAAGCTGACTCTCTGAGCCCAGAAACCTGTTCCAACCTCAAACACAAGACACAGCATCACAAAATACTGTCTCTGTAACCCTCTTCCCTCATGTGCCCTCAGAGGAACAAGACAGAAGACCAGATACCCATCTGAGAAGAATACAGCCTCCATGCTCCCACGTGCCTCAGTTCCCGGTCCTCCCCACCAAGCCAGACTTCCACACACCTCCAAGCAGAGGCTCACCAGCCCTCTTCATCAAAGAGCACCCGAGCCCACCAAGGGCCCCAAGAAGCTTCTGCCCTCCCCCAGCCATCATGGGGACTCACGAGCAACAGCTGGGATCAATGCTTCGAAGGCAGCCCAGGCACGCTCTGAAGGGCAGACAGCTCTACAGCACATCATGAAGAACAGTAAAAAAATATGACTTTGGCCTTATTTTAACTCTGAAAAGCTACCTACCCTCTGAAAGTGAAATTTCCACATGCATTCTGCTTGAGTCTTCCTCTGCTCCCAGCCTGAAGATAAAGAAAACCTGAACATCAGGCAGTGCTTTGTGGAAACCCGCTCACAGGAGTGATTGCTCATCAAGCTTTCGGTCACTTCAGGTGGTGGTCCTGCCCAGCCAGAGGATGGGGTAACCCCACTGACCTCCACACCTGGGTACGAGGAGCATCATGCAAACACCCTCCACTCGGTGCTTGTTGCTGGCACCCTTGGGTGCTTGTGGCACTCTACCATCTCTGCTGGTGGCTGAGGGTGCTGGGCAGCACCTGCAGCGCCTTACGCAGCAAAGCTCAGGGGATGGAAAAGCATCGCTGCAAGAGATTAAATCTTCTACTGCTCACTGCAGCATTTAAAGAGAAATACCATCAAAACCCTCCTCCTGGGCTAGGCAAAGCAAAGGTAAATCACACGCAAACTGGAGCCTGGAGCTAGAGCACGAGGCAATGATTTAAGAGACCGAAGTTTAATTCCCACTCTGCCACAAACTTGATGTCACCTTAAGCAAATGCTCACCACCTCTGTCACCAAATTCATCCTCCACCTGCTTCAGCTCTGCACAAGGACTGTTTCTCCCTACGCTTTCGTATGATTCTTAGCAGGAGGTAGATGCAACACCCAAACACATAGGCAGTACGGCTTAGGAAGGCATTGCCGTAATCGTGAGGCCAGGCTGAAATCTAGATGTGGCGTGATGCAAACCAAGAGCCTGACTGTTAGGGACTCAGGTCTTCTGTCATGCTCACCAGTTACACGGCAATAAAGCAAGTTTCCTTTGTCTTCCCCCTAAGCCCCAGCACCCCTCACCACGGCTGCAGAAGTGTGGAGGACCGGGGCTCACTGCACGAGAGGGACCGTCAGAGGTGACGGAGTGACGTGCTGGCAGTGTGTTAGTTACTGTGTCAGCCCTGGAGACCCCGCCACGGTAATCACGCACCCCAATTCCCAAAGGTGCTGGGATATCTGCAGCTCGGCTAGCCACCGAGAGGATGGCTATAACCTTCAGCACACTTGTCCTTTTTCGCTTGCTTCAAAAATTAAGAACTCTCCCCAAAACCGATTTTAAGTAACTATTCAGACTGCACATGTTCCCATTTTACCTGTCTTTTCACTTCCCCAAAAGTTATAGATCAAGCCAAAAACAACAGCATTTTTTCCACAAAGAAAGCAGAGGAGAAATTAGCTGGAAAGGTCTCCTTCATTAACAAGAGAGTATGGAAGAAGATTGGGTTTTTTCTCTAAATTTATGAGCTCTGTGACATTTTATGTTCTTATAAAACAGGCATTTTGATACAGGTTTTTATTTACAAATTAAGAGGGGGGAAGGTGTTTAAAAAAAACCCTAACCATTAAAAAGCTAGCTCTTTTTAGGTCTACTAGCTCTACAGGTCAGTAAAACACCTCTGCCTCAGACCAGCCATAAGGTATAACTCATCTTTTAGGTAGTGCACAGACTCCATGAGAACCCATGGATTTCTGCATGCACTTCTCCACAATCCTGAACAGTGCTGGGTTTAGGCTCATTTAACTGAAGAATAAATTTCCTGTTCACTGCCTTGTGCCAAAAATTGTCATTGGATACATGATTATTCCAGGTTTCCTTGATTGTTGATTAGCAGTTTGTGCAGAAAATTGTGTTTTCTTTATTATTCATACCAGCTTGACCATTGAATTGACCATTCCCTTCTTCTTGCTTTACACATAAATGCAAAAGGAATGATTTAGCACCTGGTAAAAAATACCACTTCTTAATTCTCCTTATCACACCTCCTGTGATTCAGCTCCTCTCTAAACTAAGTAGTGTTTTTCTTCTTATGATAATCTTTTCATGCCTCTAGTAATTTTCATAGTTTTTCCTTGGACCTTCCTCTATGCCCCTGCTTAAATCACACGGGATACTCGAGGTGACAGTTTCCCACTGATCTATACAGCAGCACTCTATTTTTAGCCTGATTCTCTACTTTCATTTCTCAGGGGTATCTTAACTCTTCTGCTGGCACTCTCATTTCATTAACATTTCACCTGTTACAAATGGAAGGTCTGGATGCTGTTGATATTATCTCTGCTGCTTGGCAGCTGCTGACTGCCAGGCGTGATTTCCACTGCGCCCTGGCAACGTACATCTTTCCTGACAGAGCTGTTGCCTGTTTCTTCTGCCCTGTGACGTTCCAAAAAATGGGACAATCTCCTAACGCTGGCCAGCAAACTCTGCTTTTGCCTCCCACTGCTTCTGTGGCTGTTGCAGAGGTGAATTTCAGGGGTAAATAACACAGCATCCTTTGCATTACCCTGCTGCAGATGCCAAGACTTCCCCCTTCCCCCCCAGCCCCCCCGTAACAAATAGAGAGGAAGTTCTCAGAGGCATAAAGGGAAGATGGGGAAGAAATCCTCGCTCCCTAACACATCCTCAGGGCAGCTCCTCTCTCTGATCCAAGCTCCTTCCCAAGCATCCCCTCCCAGCCACTCTCCTTGCCCCACTCCCTGCAAGAGACGCTGGGCAATCCCAAAGCACGCTTAAACGCTCTTCTCTTTCCTTTTCCCGCATTTCACCAAAATCCTCTCTGAGCTCCCTTCTTGTGTCATCAGCCTCCTCCACTCAATTTACCAAGCCTTCCTGCCCCTGGCAAACTAAAAGCACTATTCAAAATCTTTCCAGGTCACTGTCCAAAACATGGGCTTTGGATGGAGCAGGGAAACCAACAGAAAAGGTCTCTCAAACTTCAGA
Source organism: Chionis minor (assembly GCA_013398295.1). Taxonomy (NCBI): domain Eukaryota; kingdom Metazoa; phylum Chordata; class Aves; order Charadriiformes; family Chionidae; genus Chionis; species Chionis minor. Next base: position 294,034 of record VZSF01007399.1, read on the forward strand.
GCAGAAGCAAAGAAACAAAGGACAAGAATCACTGTAATAAGAGTGTTATAGGTGGCTGCACTACAAGTTGCCCAGGTCATCCCAGGCTACCATACCAAACTCAAGCACCACAATTTTCTTTCTTCATGGTAGACAGCAAGGAAAAAAATAGCAACAATGAATTAGAAATAACCTAAAATTGATTTTCCACCAGTAACAGTGCTACTTTATATACAGGCCCAAGATCCTGTGGCTGCTTGAACCTAGAAATCAAGACCTTACACGGCTGAAAAAGCAGTAATTGAGATCCTCACTGTTATCAAACAGATCCTTGTTTCTTGGATGGCCCGGGTAACGTATTGCAGTAAGAGCGTAATTCTCTGCAGGAAGTATTTACCTGTTAAAAAGCAGTGAAAAATTAGTTGCATTCCAAACCCATGTGACAGGGGCAAATACCTGGGGTTTGACTGGGGATTTTTATTTAGGACCTGAACCTTCACTGTTCCTTCCCCCACATTTATGTATTTCTCTCCTAATTCTGAGCTGACACAGCAGAAGGAAAGACAGTTTTGGGTCAGATGAAATGTTTTAGTCAACCTGGAATACGGTATTTTATTTTGGTTTGGTTTGTCCTCTTTTACACTTTTAGCTAAATATAATTCCGGAGAATTAAATTTAGTCTGAAAATATCATAAAGACACTCTGGGAAAAGAGACTCATGCGCAGCCAGGCTCAGAGTTGCAACTTCAGCCTCTGCATCGTAGCAGCAAGGCTGATGAAGCTGGAAGGCTGGAGCTGGCTGCCCCGAAGGACACAGCCCGTGGGGTGCCGAGAAGGAGCGAACGGCCAGAAATGGGATAGATCAGAGAAATGCACAAAGAGTAGGAGCGGAGCTTGCTTCCCTGGTGAATGTGACTCTCCCGTGGATGATAGATGGAACAGGCCTGCTGTGTTCTTCCAGTGATCTGGGTGTTGTAAGCACTAAAAAGAAGCCACCCCTTTCAGGAAAGAAAGAAAAACAGAAAGAAAAAAAACCCAAAACCAACCAAACCACCAAAAACCTGTCATAAGCCCTGGCTCCCAGGCTGGTATCTAAACACCAGAACTCTCCGATGATAGGGGAGCCATCACAAAAGAGCAAAAGAGAGGTTTTTTTCCATGCTCTTCTCCACAAAAGGTAACGAAAAAAAAATGTATCTTTCAAAAAATAAACAAGCAAGAAGGAAAAGGGAGCTTTGTGTCCAATTTCAATCCAAACATGTTTTATACGTTAAAAGACTATTTCTCCCTTCCCTTTGCCTTACAACTCTTTTCCCCTCGTGTTTCCCTGCAACAGCACTAAATAAACCCACAACTGTTATTTGTTTAATCGTTATTACTTAGTGCTTCCATAGTGCTGCAAACATGCTAGGCACATTGCCTCTCATATTTAACTCCACTATACCGTACTGAATCTGGATTCTCTCCCTAAAAGGACTCTTTATGTGCTGTGAAATTCAGGAAAACTCACCGATAGCCAGACAAGGAAATACAAAGCAGGAAACCCCACCGAGACACCAGGTGAGATACAGAGGAGGGCAGGCTGGACTTCTGCAACCCTCACAGATCTCCCAGGCCTTGCACTAACGTGTCTCATTTAACTACCCGCTACACTGGCACAAGTAAAATTGAAGCGCAGCTAGTGTAAGAACGGGGGATGAAACATAATGAAATGGGTTTTTTTGTATCTGTTCAGAAAACCCACGAGACTCAACTTTTATCACCGATAAGAACATGCTGAAGGGCAGCCGCAGGCCTTGTAACCGATGCTGTGCCTTCTTCCCTACGAAACTGAATTCCCTGCACTAATGTATCTCTCTCGTTCCCTCTGCCTGGGGTTAAAATTAACACCGGATAGCAAGAGCCACAGAAAGAACCGCAACGTGGAGCTCAAGACAGGCTGTGAAGGCTTGCGCCCCACACACAGCGTTTTGGACGTTTCAGGGTGCTCGTGGTCCTTCGCTCAACCCTGCTCTCTGCCACTGGCCAGCAAGTGGATCTGGCCTGGAGCTGCCAGGACAAGCTAGCCACAGGCAAATGGGCTCCAAGAGCAGGAGAGAACATGTATCACGTGTCCTCTTGGAAAGCCTGGTCCTCCTACAAAGCCGACAGAAGCGCAGGGTTTCCCATGCTGCTAGATCAGCAACTCCATCTTCAATGAGCAAAGCACTACTTCCAACAAATCTCCCATGTGCCTTCAGCACCTCCTCTCTATCAACCCCCAACATTACCCTTCTCACCAATTCTCCAGCCAACAAACAATTCCCTACGATTCCCAGGAACCGTGCCTACCAAGGGTCCCAGCTGCACACAGGTTTCTGCCCTCATTCAGACTGATCTATGTGTCACTAAGCCAGGTTGAAAATTACCTTAGTGACATAGAGTGTTTTCCCTATGGTACCCACTTAATTAAATATTGAAAGAGCTATTACCTTTCAGGGATGCCTGTGCACTGGCTCTGTCCATTATTTATAACATAATGTATTCATTATGCATTTTATCGCATGCTCCTATCTGCTGATCTCATAACAGACCCTTAAAAACAATTTAAAGCAATTAATCCTACCTTAATTACAGATAAATATATATAGAAGCCCCAGGACATCTCTTTCTTCTATTTATTAGAAGTAAACGTATCTAGTAGCCAGAAAAATAGAGGGACAAAGCCCACCAGCCACGGGAATCACAGAACTGGAAAGAGGTACATTTTAATCAGCCACAGTAAAATCACCAGCTTTTTCTTTCTGGAGGAAGTTAAGACGCGTCCTGCTGCAGCATCCCTCCCACAACAGGTTCTTCTAATAAAACTGCACCACCAGTTGCTGCCTCCTCTATTCTCCTTCAGACTGAGGATACAAGCCAAGGCTTATCACACCAAAATACCTTGGTTTTTCCTGCCTCCCACAGTTCTCCTAACCTCAGATCACCGACACAGCCATTTTCCCAGTCAACAGGTGTCACCACTGAGCTATCTCAGGTTGTCCCTTCCTTGTCTTTCCCTCCTCCAGCTGAGAGCTAGTTCTTCAGTCCCGCAGACAAATTTGGCTAAGGCGCCTAAGCTCACCTTAGCACTTGGGTTCCAGCTCGCAGCTGCCCCTGGGGAGGGTGTGTGCACCGTACCAAGGAGAACACAGCTACTCTGCTGCCTGTTTGATTCTGCTTTGTACCATTAGCGTCACTTTTCACAGTCCCACATGAGGAAATTCGCTGTGCGACTCCCTCCAGCAAAAGCCAGGCTGTTCAGCCTTGTGCATCTCTGCTGGCAGACCTTGCATTTTAATGCAGTCCTCTTATTCTCTCTCCCACATCCATACCAACATGATGGATACTCAAAAAAACCCCCCACTTTTCAAGGGTTGGGGGGGCGGGGGAGGGAGAAAAGGAAAAGAATCTCTAGACACGATGAGTAAGCATCTTGTAAATTCCTACATTTCAGCTCATGTAAGAAACACACCATAATTTTGGAAACGCTAGTTTCAGCTCTTTTCTGAAGAGCCCTGATCATGTACAGGGAAAAAATATCACCATTAATACTCATAGAATGGTTTGGGTTGGAAGTGATGTTAAAGATCATCTAGTTCCACCCCTCCTCCCATGGGCAGGATACCATCCACCAGACCAGGTCGCTCAAAGCCCCATCCAACCTGGCCTTGAACCCTTCCAGGGACAGGGCATTCACTGTTCCAGTGTCTCGCCACCCTCAGAGTGAAGAATTTATTCCTAATATCTAAACTAAATCTACCCTCTTTCAGTTTGAAGCCATTACACCTCGTCCTATTGCTACACAGCCTTGTAAAAAGTCCCTCTGCAACTTTCTTGTCAGCCCCCTTCAAGTACTGAAAGGCGGCAATAAGGTCTCCACGGAGTCTTCTCTTCTCCAGTCTGAACAACCCCAACTCTCTCAGCAGGTCATATTTTGTGCAACTTTGCTGGCTTACCAGAACTAACTCGTACGTTTAGCACCCACACTGGAAATCTCATACTTCAGAGGAGTTTGTCTTCTGGCCACATACAGCGATCACGAGTTGTCTGATGCTGAGCGCACGGCTCAGGTCTTTGGCCAAGGCACCATAACTCAGTAAAGCACTTTCTTAATTCCCCAGGGGTGCGGTGCCCAAGCTGGGAACAGGGTCCCTTTGCTCTGCTGCAGGGGCACAGCGGGCATCAGAAGTCAGATGCTGTAAGGGATCTGAGAGTGGTACCAAGTCCAGCATGGACCTGTAAACATCTGCTTCAAGACATCTTCTACTCAAGGAAGAGAGAGAGAAATGGTACCATGGTGTAGAGATTTGCTTCAAGGCACTATGCAAGCCTGACCAGACCGACCTTAAGGAATAACTCCAGATGGCCAAAGCCAGAACAACCCTGTCTTTTCTGATCTTTCCCTTCCCCTCATGGAGAAAACAGTACAAGGAAGATAGTGCTCTATGATGCCATCTCATTATTCAGAAACACGGAAAGCGGAGAAGCAAAATGTCATACCCATCCTTGAAAAGAATTTAATGAAGACCCCATTCTAAAACCAAGCAAGGACTCAAAAGAACAGGATCTTTATCACCCTTGAAATCAATATAGAAAATTATCATTATCTTCAATGGATTTTAGACTGGGCCTTAAACATATTCTCAGGCTGACATTAGCATATGAACCTCCTGAAAGATTTCAAAGGAGGGCTTCTGTACTAAGCCTTGACTGAAGTTTGTAGAGACTCCTTCTCAGATCACTGGGAAGGCAGCCCGTCCCTACAAGCAGATGATGTGAATGCACTCCCTGTCCAAACTGCTCTCACTACACACTTACTCTTTTCACCTGGGGAACGTTTCCCTGCCTGCCAAAAAAGACAGATACAAGCCCAAACAGGTACCGGTCATGAGCCATGCAGTAGCACCTCAGCCCTTCTCTAAGAAACGAGCCTGGCTCAGCTCAACTCTGTCCCTCACACAGAGGAAGGGCATCTTTCTAGTAAAATCCCAACCTGGAACTTTCCAAAGCATTTTAAGGCAATAAATAATACTATAGGAAAAAAATTAAAGTTTCTATTTTTAACCAGAGATCCTGGCACAAAAAGGTAGTACTCCACATCATTCCAGAATCAAGTGTTTGACGCTGTCCTTTCTTTATAAGGCTTTAAGAACGGCAGGACCCTCCAAGAAGTGGTATGCATTCTTTATTTACCCTAAAGTGAGACTCTGCAGACCCGGGTTTAATTCACTGCTCTGCTATTAGCCTGTGAGGTGACCTTGGACAAGTTGTTCTGTCCAGATTCTCAGCTGGTGTCAGCTGGCACCGTGCCACCAAAGTCAATTTAAACAATTTGAGACTCCAGTCCTACAGTCTTCGGGTCCTCAGCCTCCCTATCCAAACAGCACTGCCAACCGGCACGCAGCCCGCTCGGGAGATGCTTTGGAAACGTGCACGTAAGTGACAGGTAGTGGGACTAACAGAACTTGTGCTTCCCTTGGAAAATACGTGGTTTTCACTAAAATGAAACAAAAAGCCTTTGTTATTTTTTAAAAAACTAGCCTTATGATCAAGGCTTTAAAAACAAAACCACCAATGCTGTTGTTTTCGTTTTACAGTCTGTTATGCATTAGCTGATGCAAAATCCCTAGGAATTTTAACTTTAGCACACCGTAATGGGTGGTGACTGATACTTTTCTTCATTCTTCTCCTTTTAAGTTTCATTATCTTTCCAAAATCTTCTCAAATTTCTCTCTCAACTTGCTTTCATCACCAGTGGCATGTCAGGGTGCTTCTCCTTCACACCCAGAAGCCGAACACCTGATACACCCCCCTTGCAGGAAGGCTAGATTTCAGAAGGGGCTTAGGAGTCACCAGATCTTGCGCTTTTCATCACAGGAAGCTCCTAAGACTGGAAAACTCTAGACAGGAGCTAAATAAAGATGAAAAAGGACCAATTCCTTCATCAAGGTCCATCCTGGCAAAAAACTACCTTGTCTGAGAAAGACTTTATTCTGTAACAGAACCAGGGCAAAGTTTCCCATGTTACGGTTGATTTACCTCCACGGGTAACATGAACATGTACCAGCATGACCCTCAGACCTGCCTCACCACCCTGGGGCTGTCCCTGGCCCTGCTCACCCTTGCCACACTGGGTCCTGATCTGTGCCTGCAGTCGAGCCCAACCTCCAGCCATCCTCCCCTCCGCAACCTGGGCTCCTGCTGGCACGGTGGGACAGGGCAAGAGCTGCCACGGTCCACCAGACCAGCCGGGTAGCCACACGTGGCTCCTCCTTGGTCTCACCTGACACCAACCAGCCTGGGGCGCTGCGACCCACGAGAAATCTATTTTAGCTGACCCGATGCCCAGGAAATCCGGGAGAGGAAGGGAAACCAGGAGGTTGTGTCACTTCAGGGGGATGCCACTAGGCTGCCCACAGTTTGGTCCAGCGCGTGGCACGGATGCCCTGGAAGATAGCACTCCTCAGGCACACAGCCGCTCATCCCCAGGATAAATCTTTAGAAAAGTACCTCTCAAGTAGGTACAGGTCTCCCTCACCTGGACACAGCATCAGCTCTGTCTCTGCAGGCCTAACCCCAGCAGGAGGCACAACACCAGCGCCATAAGACAACGGCTCCTGGGCTCTCCCAGGTCCTCCCAGACCTTCCCCCTGGAACACACCAACTGTCTCACAGCGGTGAGCACCACCAAGACAGGACCCTTGCAACCTCTCTTTGGATTGCTTTTTGATTCAAGAAGCTTCTTCGTTACTCAGTTATGTTCCTGGAAAACCCCTCCAGTTCTGAACAAGCTTGACCGGTTGTCGCCTCTGATTTAGTGCAAGAATAAATCCAAAAAACCACAAAACTCGTAATTTATTTTACTTTGTTAAAATTAACTTAAGAGGTTTTTTTAAATATCATGTTGTCTCCTTCTCTCCCTCCCCTCCAACGACACTGCTCTCCGAGGAGTCCACAGCAAGCAACACCTTGTCATGAGTACAACAGATGTAACCTGTTGAACGAGCATATCAACAGCAAGCTACATAAGCCAGTTCCCCGGGTTAAAAGCTCTTTGGGACACAGGTCTTTTCAGCTCAGTTTTCACAGCAGGGCTTGTGAGAAGCCCAGCATTAGGCAGTACACTCAGCATTGTGGCAGGATGGTCTCTGCTCACCCAGATGCGAGATGCTACCTGTGCTCAGTCAAAACATCTTAACCATGGTACCTCATGTTGGTTACGCCAAGGGACCGACCAGTCCACCCAGCAGCCTACACCTTTGGGAGGACTTCATGCCACCCCATCACTGAGGTCACTTCTCTCTGTGCAGTTCGGCAAGTCCGCTGTGCGCAGGGATCTACAGCATCCTCCACTCCGAGCCCTGCAGCAGCACCACGGCACCTTTCTGCAGAGAAGGGAGCAGAACCTGTACGTCAAGCAGGATCGCAGCCAGAATCCTCACCAGCTCCTGTACTGCATGGCACTTACTGAGCATGAAAGCAAAGCGATTAAGAACTCTTTTCTACTCGCCACCACCCTGTGGAGTTGCACATCATACACACCTACTCGTTTTTAACGGCAGAAATCAAATGCTGTGAGCCTTTTAGCACACATCATTGCGTATAACGTCAATCGAAACGGCTTATGTTCTTGTTTCCCCTAAAATGAACTGTTGCACTATCTCAGTGCGTGTAATGTTCATTTTTAAAAGTTTCCTTCTGTCCCGTTCTCCCTGTGAGCTGGCAACAAAATACGACTTGACTATCACAAGGAGGTGCACCGAGAATTGGAGGGCAGATCATCTCCGAAGAGAAAGGAATGTCCATGTAAGGCTTGCTTCTCCTCCTGCTTTATGTTACAGGATGTTCTGGCCATCTTAGGGAAAAAAACCCAGCCAACTCTATCTCTGAATGAGAATTATTTTAATAGCAGACCCTTCAATTGTTTGTAGTTCCGTTAGCATGTTTTTGGCTTGCATATCAAAAAGATTCCTTTCCTGGACTTCAGCAGGCTCTTTCTTAATTGAGTTATTAAAATTTGCTTGCAGTTCTCATTTGATAGGTGATGCCTGCTGCAGGAGCGAACACCGAGGACAAGCCCTGGCATCCCAAAGTTTTCTTCAGAAGAGGACGCTCAGCACCATCCAAACATGTCTTTCTCCTCTTCCAGCACCCCAACAGAGGAGATCTACTGCACTTACAGAGAATGCTCTGGCTGCGTGCTTTTTGTCCCTCAGCCACCGTGGGGCCCTAAGAGACTTCCCGGGGTTGATCTGTAAGGATGTGTCAGTACGCTGCTGACTGACGCATAAACCCATCCGCAGATCTGCACTCCATCTGGGGCTCTGCCATTCCTGTGCCCGAAGAGCCCCACAAACTCCTCTCATATTGCAGTTTCCCAACTTTATGGTTTGAGGACACGCTTAGCTGCCTCATTTCCTCCACAAAGGCTATGGACCAAGGAATGGCTTGAGTGAGGGAGGATCTGGTTAACTTTGTACGCACACGAGCCCATTTGAAGTCAACCACATTACTTCATGGACGGCAAGTTAAGCGCTCACCCCCTGGATCATGGCCGAACTGCCTATGGACACACAAACATGGCTGTTGGCCAAAGTACCGCACACACTACTGGAGGTATAGAAAGGTCAGACCAGACTGTGAGTCTCGGCCACTTTGCACAGCTGCTCGGCTCACAGCTCAGCAAAGGAATGTTTCAAAACAACAAAATCTGTGCCTCCAAACCAGTTTTGACACTCCCTTGTGCATAAGAGCGTGGCTTTTTTTTCCCCTTGATGAAAGGTATATCCCCTTCTCTCCACACACGCTCACATCCACCGACACAGCATCCACAGGCCGGCCTGTGGAGCTGAGCGGGAGGATGGCGTGGGGTAGGAGGTACGACAGGAGACATCCTCCCACTCCCCTCTCCTGTGGGCCTACGGGTAGTTTCCAGGTCCCAGACAGGACTTGGGGACCATCTGCTTCCCACAGACAAGGCTTATATGCAGAAGACATTCAATCACACCTCTTCAGCAGTCCCTGTTAGCCAAAAAAGTCCATAAAAGGCAAATAAAGTCCCAGTAAGTACTGTCCCACACAGCCTTCTCCCTGGACACCACATCTGGACTCCTCTTCAATGCCTCCCTTTTTTCAGAAGAACAAGACCCAGGGCTTCTCCCTGGAGCCCTTGTCCAGTGCTCCTAGTCTTAGGTATGTCGCCAAAAGCTTAAAACATCTTCAGCTTAAACATCTCCGGTCCACATCAAGCTTCAGTTTTTAATCCAGCCTGGGATTGTCTCCAGTTACTGTGGGCTTATATTCATCAGCCCGTGCTGCTGGATGCAACATCCTGTCCTGATCCCTTTCCTTCCTTGCCCCCCCAACAATCAAACACGCTGAGAAATCCTCTCATTTCCAGAGTTTTCTCAGCCTGCTCCTAAAGAAAAGCTTAGTGTCTAGAGACTGTACCCATTTTATTTTTAAATTTGAGTGTTAAGATGAAATCCAGCCATGCTGTTGTATGAACACATTGATGGCATGTATTTAATGTCATATGGACGTACAGACACTCCTTTGATGTAGCTGGCTCCAGTGCCAAAGCCAGATGGAGGCCTCAACACCCTCCAAAATCCCCTGGGACAGTGGGCTCATCCCATGGCCATCTCCGTATCAAGGTGATTCCACTGCTATCCATTTCCAAGCCGACAAAGTCAGAAATAAGTCTCACCTGAACAGGCGCTTTTCTGACTGCTGTGGGGACCTGACCTTCTGTAGAAGATGATGCAAGAAAAGATAACGTCAACTTTGCTGGGAGACAAGATAAAGGGAGACGGAACTGCCCCTTAGGGGTTTCAAGCAGCTAACTGCAAAATCCTGAGTCAGGATGCCCTGGGCAGTAAATAATGCAAGGACAGGTGGTTCAGAGCTGGAGGAAAGTCTGAAGTCCAGCAAGGATTCCACAGAGAGGTGGAAGTAAAACACCTTCATCCCTTTAGGGGGAAGCCGTTCACGAGCTGCAAATTACACACATTTACCACTTTCATTTTCACAGGATTCCCCTTTGATGCTGTTAAGTAATGCAGCTTTGCTGCAGACCAGCCACAAAGATTTACTCACTGTGTAACCTTACTTTTCTGAGTGCAAGTCTACAGGGCATGATGATCAAAGTGGCAGAACTACAAACATGCTGCCCACACCTGGGCATGCCCACTGCTTCTCCCCATAAAGCCACAGCAGCAGACAAAAATTAGGATGAGGTTACCAACAGCTCTTGGCATTGGTCTGGCTTGACTTTTGGCAATATTAAAGGTAAAACCTAAAGAACAAAGTCTTTGAAAATCCCCAATGCCTTCTAAAATCCCATGCTTAAAGATGGGTCTAGAGAAGGGAATAGAAGACAATGCTGGAAAAAAAAATAAATCAAACACTCTTTTTTGGGGTTTTTTGGGGTTTTTTTACAAAAACGCACGGCTGCAACTCAACTGCCTGGCTGCCAGCTGTAAAAAGTGGTGTCTCTCAGAAAAGGTGGGAAAGTGCAGCCCGCAGCAGCACGATGCAGCTCCCATGGCAGCGCAGCAGACGATCGCTGTGCCTGCAGAAGCAACCTGCGTTTCTGCAGATATTGCCTGAAGAATTTGCACTGGCTTCTAAGTAACAAGTCACAAGATGCATCCCTCAGGCTCTATGCTCCACGAACACCATGCGGTTTTCATTTGAAAAAAACAAAACTCCAAAGTTTCCAGTGACAGGTTTCATGAGAGCCATCTCTTTTCTTCAAGTATTGTCTTCGGGAAGGCTCTATGAAAATTACATTTTCTATGCTTCCTTCTGGACAGGAAAGCTAGAAAGGGTAACTTAAACCTCTCCAAAGGCACAGAAACCAGAAAAGAAGAAAAAAAATAATATTATTTTTCCAGCTACCATGGAGTTGCCATCAATTTAAAAAGAGAACAACAGCGACAAAACAGAGACAAATGCCCTGGGGCAGACTAACACTTAGAAGCAGGGTCAGCTCCAGGGGCGAGGGGAGTTTTCAAGTTGCAGGGCTGGCTGCTGATGTCCTGAATGATCCTCGCCCATTCCAGGACAGAACAGTCTCCCTCTCAGGAGGCTAAAGATATGAGGACCTGCCACATGAATATATGACAGGTCCAACCGAGCCTTTTCTTTTGAGAATCTTTGACCAAAAATGGACAGCGTGACTAGCCAGCATTCTCAACATGAAGGACCATTTAAGATTAACAGCAGAAGGGAACTACTAAAAAAGGGCTTAGACAAAACCAACGAGCTGTGCCCACCTTACCATAAGCTCTGCCATTCTGACGAAGGCCACAACCCAAGGGCTCTCTGTTCAGCTATGGCTTGTTAAGACCCCTCACCAAGTCATTTTAGTGTGTAGTGTGCTAATTTGGCAGAAAACCTCCTTTATTTATCCTGGGCTAGCTTTCTACTGGGTCAGCTTGCTGAAAAGACTCAGCTAAGGGCCACCAAAATGCCAGAGCCCATGCAAAAGGATGCAAAGGGCAAAGGAGCAGCCACAAGCAGCAGCGAGGGGAGGACTGAGCATTTACAGCTGGATCAGCATAGGCAGACATGGAGCCACAAGCCTACCTTCCCTTAACGGGCACTACAGAAATAACAACCGTTGAGTTTTTCCACTATTCACCGTCTCGCAGCTTTGTGTTTGCCCTGTTCACAAACAGCTGGGGAAGCCAGCAACCTTTTGCCTTCACGCCCTGCCGAAGCCGAACTCCCAAGCATCCTGCACCCACATCCCAAGGACCAAGATCCTGTGGTTTTAGGTGGCGTGCTGGAGTTTACCTCAGGCACCCAACTTTGGCAAGCTGGCCAGCCTGGCACACATCCCGGCACTTCCGTAACATTTTAATGAAGTGGACTCCAAACACTGGCAGGTACGGAGATTTGGACATCACCTCTTCTTCGGGGAGATCCTGAAGCAAGCACAAATGCACAGCGAGGTATAAAAGCCCTGCTCTGTCACCACCGTAAGCAGACGCTGAAAGCGAAGCGCACCTTTAAGCGCGTTCCCCCGAGCTCCTTGCAAGTGCAGTCGCACGCCTCGTCCCCACCGCTCCCCGAGCTGTAAGCTGCTCCACAGAAGACCTCACTCTCTGTCGGCTCTTGGTGCAGGACCTTGAACAAGTACTAAATAAATGAACAAGTCATTTCCTACAAGGCCAAACAAGCTCCCTGCCAAAGAGGTCACATACCACGCTCTGGCCTGATGCCTCTCCCTAGTTTATGAGGGTAAATTCCCACATCCAGGGGTCCAACGATTACAGCATTACATCTGGGCTAGGATTACTCTCACTGAAGCTAGGATTACACTTCACTGAAGAGGTGAGGAAAACAACTGCTTTTGTGCTTTCATTGCATGACCTCTAAAGTTCGGTTTGGGTTTCTTGGTTTGCGCAAACCAAAACATTCAAAAGCGAAAACTCCCTGATTTCCTAATTCCCAGCTAGAGGACCAGGATCTGTCACACCAAGGTTCTTCAACGCTATTTTGGCAGTAAGGAGATCTGTAAGGAAAAGCCCTTTGAGGCAGGGCCTGTGACAAAGCGGTCGGGAGAAAACAGCCTACATGGTTCATTCCAGTCTTGTGAGCTCCTCCAATTAGCGCAGGGGTGGAAGGCGGACACACTGGGATCTTTGCTCCCCACCTCCTGTCACACCATCCAGGATCGCTCAGAGGCTTTTCTGTAAGTCTGTTACTGTGACATGGATGCTCTCAACCCCCTGCAGCCCAGGAGGAGGGGGGGCACCTATCAATCCTGTAAAAACAGCCTGAGCTTTGGCTCTGGAGTAAGTCTCAGAGCTAGTCAAAATGCATCTGGCAGGCCTTGCTCTACCATTCTGAATACTTCACTCCTGTCAAGTTACGACAAGACTTAAAAGCAACCCGAATCCTCCATGCTTGAATCACGCAGGCAACTCCATTTGCTTGGATGTGCCCATCCCCATGAGTAAGGGCTGCAGAATCAGACCCAGCTTTTCCTTACCATCCTGCCAAAAACACGCGCACACAGAAAGAAGAAAAGAAAAACCCCGCTGACTGATACCCCTGCTATTGTTCCTGTCCACGACAGCAAACTGGTAAAAGGCCTGACTCAGAAGCTTCCCTTCAAAAACCTGAATCATCACAGTTTGGAAGATGGTCTCGTATAATGAAGGAGCCTTTCTTCTCCACTCCTCCCTCTCTGCACAAGAGAGAATTTAAGAGTCCAACTGACGGCGGGGGGAAGAAAACTTCATGCTTTGTTTGGGTCCTTCTGCAAGAATGGTAGAGTCAGGTAGAGTTTTGGAAGCAACTCACACTATGCAAGTTAATGAGATGTTTCTGTAACTTTCCTTCACCTGCAGTTCCCTTCAGCAGACTGAAAAGCATACAGCAGTCCAGTGGTTGGCAGCTGTATTTTCGGTCTGCAGAGCTGTGTTTGATCTCAGTTACACCTCTTATTTACCAGTGTGACTTCCTTGATGTCAGAGCATAACCCACACTGCCTAGAAGAGAGAGAGAGGCACCCCAGCTGTACATTCACTGCCTGGATTAACTTTGTGAACTTGGATTTCTTCTTAATTTACACTGCATCCGTTTTTGAAAGCCTTAGCCTTGTGGAATATAAAGATCTTTGGAATGACCTTCACATAAACATTATAATGTTGTAACACTTAGTTATTACACATCGTTTACCATCAGGAGACCTCAAAGAAACTTGAAAAGGAGGCTTCATTTTAGAGCCGCAGCCAAGCAAGACATGGAGAGGCTAAGTCACCCAGAAAAGCAGTGACAGCCAGCAGAACAGAAACCCAGACCCTGTGCTCTGTCCCCTACAGTTGCCCACTACAGATGGTTTTATGGATCAAAACGCTGTGGCTACCTGCCTCTTGAGGGCGAGCTCCAGCCTATTGCTTGTGGGTGGATGCAAGTACATACACCTTCCGAATGATGCTTTGGCACCTCGCACCCCTCTGCAAACAGAGGTCACCCGTGACTCAAAAAGCCATGCTCCTCTGGATCCAGGTCATGGCAGAGACAATGGCTGAGGGGAGAGGGACCGATGAAGAAAAACAGCCGCACTGAAAGCAAGAACATATCACCTAACAAGGTGATTCAAGCCTAGGGTTGCCGGGCTGAACTGCACCTCGATGCAAAGGCTCTGCAGGAGCAGCGATCACGCCAGCGTCCCCACTGCACCCTGATGAAGCCTGTGCCCAGCTTTACACCACTGTCGGACTTGCTGGCATCAAGCGTGTGAGACCTGCGCCTCAGCTGCAGATACTGCTGAGGCAAAGCCCCCCATTCTTTACTCCAAATACCACATCCTCTTGCTAGTAAAAACTGCTCTAGAAGCACAGGGTAAGGCTGCTGCCTCCTGCCACCCAACCAGGGGAGCGGGAATGGGGATGCCATTTGATATAAAGGCACTGCAGTTGAGTCAAAAGTTTGCGTTTGATCTTGAATCATGCATTTTTACACAGGGAAAAATATTTAAATCACTAAATCAAAACACATCTTTCTATCTCCAATCTAATCACGACACACAAACGCAAACTGCAGAGCATCAGGCTGTTGGCTGTCAGCGAGGTTCCCGAGAGAGCCCAGTCACTTCGGTCCCACGAAGAGGCGGCGGATGCAGTGGGCGCTGTGGAAAATTTCCACCTGCGAAACAATTCTTCTCATCGTCGCTCCCGGCTCTGCGCGGCAGCAGACACACAGGGTGCCGTGTCTATTGCGCCAAACGCTATTTCTCATCTCTCGGATTAATTTTAAGCTCACTCTGATCACAGACATGAGACGCTCTCCCGAACTGAAGCAAAATGGCCAGAGTGCTGACAAAAGTTAGCTGTGCTGGCAGGGGAACACTTTGGGCAATTCAAGCAAAGCACAAATTTATCAGCAGCACCTTTACAGCCTGTCGCCTTTACTCCATGGATGGAGCTCCCTTCCACATCAGTAGGAAAGCCGTGCTCAAGGAGAGCAAAAGACGGGATGGGAATCCACGCTACCTGTCAGAGAGAAGAGAGTGCACTCTGTGCTCCGTTTAGAATGGGTCTGAAATTTGCCTTTGGCACGCAATCTGCAATTTATCGCGTGGCCAAGGCAAACAGGCAGTCTGCTCTGCTGGAGAAGAGGCTGGAGATGGCTCCGTTTCCCTCCGACGGAAAGCAGGGAGAAAGCAGAGGTCTGGCCCCACCGGCATGAGAGACAGAGTACACCAAAGGAAGCACTTTCTCAGCGGCAGCCTTTGGAGTTGATGTAAAAGAAGGACTGGCATTAGTGTCACACATCCGCGTATCCTGTGTGGGTAGACTTAAATATACTTAAGTACGTGCATACACCCCTGTTTACTTACAACGATGCTCATGTCTGTCTTTCCTGGCCTTACTTCTCAGTAGCAATCATCACGTTCGTGAAAAACAAGCATAACTTTTAAAATACACGAATATGAGGGGGGAAAAAAAAAGAAAACTTGATTAATTTAAGGGCTTTAAAGTCCCAAATCTTAAAAACTCATCCAAGCACTGTTATACTCCATAAGAAAAACTGTGTTCAAGTCTTAGCTTCTTAGCTGGTGTTTGTGCTCTTTCCGAAACATCAGAGCATTCCTCACACCATGCTGGACACCGCGAAACCCTTAAGACACGTCTGTTTATTTAAAAAGCAAATTCAAGTCACGGAGGGGTATGCTCTCCTTCACTTAAAGGAAAATAAGCCTTGCGTAAATTCTGCTTACACTCACATATTTGCAATGCAAAATATAAATTGCTTCCTATCACCCTCTTGGCACAGCTGGCTGCAAAGCGGAGCGGGAGACGGCCCCGCAACGCCCCAGACCCAGCGTCACTCTTCCAAAAACCCTCTTCCTTTCAGAACGGCCCACGGGAGCCCATTCAAACTGCCCCGAAACCCTCCACGGCCGGGGGG
>VZSF01007399.1:310643-330172 GCA_013398295.1 Chionis minor
GCTTCGGCCTGCTCCTGGCTGGGGCTTCTGCGGGCGGGACCCCCTCGGAGCCTGCCCGGCGCCGCCGCCGCTGCTGCCGGGGCTCCCCTACAGCTACAGCTTGCGCCTCCTGGGATAAACGGGGACTTCGGCATCGCCCTCCGGGCTAAAACCTTTCCCTGGTGGTACAGAGTTTAAAATAAAATAAACACGACAACCCCAAGCAACCCAGCGCCCCCTCCTCTCTCAGCAGCGATGCCCCAGTCCGAACCGGAGGCAGCTCTTGCTGCCACTGGAGGGTTCTCACCATGGCGGGGTTTCTCCCCTGCCCTTCCTCACGCTCTGCTCTGAACTTTCTGCGGGGCGAGCAGCCGCCCGCTCCACCTGCCCTTCAAACCGCTCCTCGGCCAGAGCTGGCGAGGGCAGAGCGACCGCCGGCACCGTCACCACCGCCATGCCTCTGGGTGCAGGCCCGGGCAGGGACGTGGGTGCAAGCCGCCAGCCGGCCTCACGCGCCACCCGGGAGCACACCACAGTACAGCCGCTTCGGCCGTCCAGCGCTCGGGCTCCCGGGTTTAAAAACCTGAGCTGGCCTGAACCTTTCGTCCCCTTCCCAGTGTGGAAAATAATAATTATTATTGCAATGTTAATGCGAACAGCTACTGGCTGCGCTGACACCAGAGTATTGTGCAGGCAAGGAGGAAACTGCTGCCTCTGCGGGGCCCGCGGTTGTGAGGGAACACCATAATCCCACCGGAGTTACTTGCCATACCTACCTGAAGCAGTAGAATGAACCTCTGACAGAATCGGGGTTTGAACCCTGGGTCCCTGAAACCAGAGCCACTGTTGGGGACCTTTCCCAGGCCTCCCAGCACCCCCTGCTCCCCGATGCCAAAATCCTGCCAGCAGCATTAGCCAGGGAGCTGGCGACACAGAGAGGCGCTGGCTGAGATCAAGGAGAGGAGAGGAGAGAGTGTGAAAGCACGGGCAGCGCTGCCTTCAGTGTGAACATGCTGAATTAAATCAAAGGAGATTGATGCAGTGACAGAACAGAAACCCTCCAAAAATATTTCAGAGGTTTCATCATTTCAAGTTAAAATACTTCTGACAAAAAAACCAAGCTGCAGACAGCAGCATGGAGCGCGCTTTCTGGTCCTTGCCCATCCCAGTTCAGCAGCTCTGCCACTGACAGCAGCGCACGCAACACGCGTACCGGAGCTCTGCTCCTTCCGCACCGACCTGGGGATGCCCCTCTCCGTGGGAAGACTCCTCCATGCCGTGCAGGTGCTGCAAACTGGCCAAAGAGGCACCAGGCACTCCACAGGCATGCCTGGGCGTTGGGACATGGGCACAGCAGCAGCCATCCAGGATCCTCATTTCAATACACACCCGCGTATCGCCCTGCCCACAACAGCGAAATACTTTTTGAATCGTACCCTGGGCTGCGTCCAAAGAAGCAAGGCCAGCTTCTGTGAGGGCAGGCTGAGAGAGTTGGGGTGGTTCAGCCTGGAGAAGAGAAGGCTCCGCAGAGACCTTACAGCAGCCTAAAGGGAGCCTACAGGAAAGATGGGGACAAACTTTTCAGCAGGGCCTGTTGCAATAGGACAGTGGATAGTGGCTTTAAACTAAAAGAGAGTAGATTTAGACTAGATGTAAGGAAGAAATTCTTTACAATGAGGGTGGTGAAACAGTGGAACAGGTTGCCCAGAGAGGTGGTAGATGCACCATCCCTGGAAACATTCGAGGCCAGGTTGGATGGGGCTCTGAGCAACCTCATCTAGTTGAAGATGTCCTCGCTCATTGCAGGGGAGGTTGGACTAGATACTAGATGACCTTTAAAGGTCCCTCCCAACCCAGACTATTCTATAATTCTCTGATTCTGTGACTAGAGAGCCATCTTCAGATTAGATGAACAAGAAAGTAGAATAAAGACGCCTGTTCCTATAGTCTAAATATTATCCAAGAGTTGCTATGGCTGGCTGCACACAGACACAGAAATAAAAGCAAACATCGCTCTCAGTTTTTTTGATTAGTTACTAACCACTCTCATTAGAGGAGGTCTCATTCTGGGGTTGGCCTCTCATTATGCACTCAGCTTCCCACCTCTCCTCCAAGGGTTTCTTGCAATTGAAAACTTAATCAGGATGTCAGTTTTCAAGGCTGCTCGATTTATCGATCGTGCTCCTACACACAGCTTTAGAAATGCTGGTGTCCCTGTTGGCCCCAGGTAGGCAGAGCCAGTTCCCATCTGGACAGCAAAGAGAGTAAGTTAGCAACTGTCCTGGGACGTAACTACGGCAGAAGTGTTTTGGTTTGTTTTGGTTTGCTTTTTTTCCGTGTAGGATACACTCCCTTCCCCCTGGCAGGGCAGGTTTCATCCCATGGTAAACAACTCTGAAACCTGTAGCGCTGTCAAAGACTACAATAAGTCATGCCAATTTGTGAAAGAGACCATGCCTGTCTCATTGCTTGCTCTTGATCAATACCACGTAAAAGCAATCAACCAGCTTTGGGGTGAGAGGACTTTGAGGGTGAATGTCCTCATTGCTGACATGACAGAGCACTATGACAGTACTCCCAAAGTATTCCTTTTAAATCTGAATGTCCTTTTGAAGTCTGTAACTGCTCAAAAATGTGACCCTGAGAGTCACTGCAAAATCATTATTCACCCCTCCATCATAAACCCACTTTCCTTCCCATTGCAGAGCCACTCATAAATACCAAGGTGAAAACTCACTATGTTGAGAATTAAGACTGGGAATATCTGGGAAGCCTAGCTTAGGAACAAATTTCCCTCTCCGAATCACAAAGTAATTTGGCAAACTCCTTACTAGCGTAATAAATACCAGCTTGTGAAACATTCCCATTTCTGGGGAGTGTAAGACAGAGGAGAATCCCCTCTTCTCTCCCACTGATAAACCAGTGTGTGGGTGGAACAGGCTTTGAACTGATCTGTCTGCAGGAGGAAACAGAAGGAAGGGAATCACTGTCGATGTTACGCTTCTGAGAGAAAAGCTCTTATATTTATCTTCTACAGGAGCATTCTGCAAAGAACTGCTAAAGAAAGAACAGATAAGACTAACATGCTGCTAAATATAGAGTTTGCTTTATATCACCTCTTCTACTTTCTTTCACTCTTGTTCCTCTTCTGACCGTTTCAGTATTCTGCAAGGAGCGTCTCTTGATCACCAAATATTTGAACAGTGTGGGAACTTAACAATGTGCCGCATTTAGGCTGTCAGATCATAGCGATGTACTACCTGATTCCACCTCCTTAAAAAAAAGATGAATCTGATGGTCTCGGCGCTTTTTGAATGCCAGTCGGCAAAGGTGGATTTTACAGGCATTGTGACTGTTGGAGATGGGCTGCAGGTAGCAGAACCCCCACATATTCTTTGGAGTTCCTTCTGCAATCCAACCAAGGAAATCCTAGTTAGCTGGCTTCAGCATTAGCCAGGCTGAGATGGGGAGATAGCTGATGCGCAAACATCTCCTCTGATATTGAATCATAGAATGGTTAGAGTTGGAAGGGACCTTAAAGATCATCTAGTTGCAACCCCCCTGCCATGGGCAGGGACACCTTCCACTAGAGCAGGTTGCTCAAAGCCCCATCCAGCCTGGTCGTGAACCCTTTGAGGGATGGGGCATTCACAACTTCTCTGGGCGACCTGTTCCAGTGTCTCACCATCCGCAGAGTAAAGAATTTCTTCCTAATATCTAACCTAAATCTCCCCTCTTTCAGTTTAAAACCTTTACCCGTCATCTATCTCTGCACTCCCTAATAAAGAGTCCCTCCCCATCTTTCCTGTAGGTCCCCTTTAGGTACTGGAAGGCTGCTATAAGGTCTCCCTGAAGCCTTCTCTTCTCCAGGCTGAACAAACCCAATTCTGTCAGACTGTCCTCATAGCAGAGGTGCTACAGCTCTTGATACTCTTCGTGGCCCTCCTCTGGACTCACTCCAACAGGTCCATGTCCTTCTTATGTTGAGGGCCCCAGAGCTGGATGCAGTACTCCATGTGGGGTCTCACAAGAGCAGAGCAGAGGAACAGAATCACCTCCCTGGCCCTGCTGGCCACGCTTCTTTTGATGCAGCCCAGGATGCAGTTGGCCTTCATTGCTAGCTCATGTTGAGCTTCTCATCAACCAACACCCCCAAATCCTTCTCCTCAGGCTTCCTCTCAATCCATTCTCTGCCCAGCCTATATTTGTGCTTGAGATTGTCCTGACTGCACGTGCTGGACCTTGTGCTTGGCCTTGTTGAACTTCATGAGGTTTGCACAGGCCCACCTCTCAAGCCTGTCGAGGTCCCCCCTAAGACTTATAAGTCTTAATCAGTGTAATGGTGTTCAAGCGTGTATTAAACCTCACCTTGGGGCTGAAAAAGAACAGAAGTGCTAAGGAAAGCCTTCTTTTCCCAGACGCATCCTGCAATGCTTTAGTGATGCATGTGGATTCCCCACAAATAACTGCTTGCATCTCTGTTTGCTGCCATGTAGACTGTTCTCCTGGGAGGGCCATGGAAATGCTTTGCTGCAGACTCCAGAGGAGGTCCTGTTGCTTTGCTAGGACCCTAGGAAGGTCCCCAGCGAGCTGGCTCTCAGAGGGGCAGAAAGATGCGCTTTTGTTCTTTCCAGAGCCTCATCACAGCAGAAAACCACATAAAGCATTGGGAGTAAACTGTGTAAATCACAGGATACAGATGTGCAGAGATGACAGCCAGATGTGCCTTAGTGGAGCTAAGGAACAGTCATGACTGTTTCAAGGAGAGCAAACAGCCTAGCGTACTTGGCATTTTCCCCTGCAAACCACGCCAAGTTCTGCTCTTCAGACCAAATAGAGATTTTCTTCTGTTTGGACTGGCAGATTACGCTCACAAAGAGGTTTCAACTCTGGAGGAAAATATTTAGGATTAATGCAGAGCGGCATCTTTAGGTAGACATTAGGCAGCCAGAATCCAGGCCGCCAGCTATAGTGATCTCCGACTGGTGGGCAGGATCCCGAGTCAGTTCGGAGGATTGAATGGAGGCTGGACACCAGCACTTGGGAGCTGCCCTGGAGCCTTGTCCAAATGCCTGCAGGGTCAGGGACATGATGAGATTGGGGCTGGGCAATACTGTCCACGCAGAGACCAGCTCGGAGCATCCGTATGGCGGAATCACCGAGTTTTACTGCTGTTGCATTTCAGACACAAAACTGCTGTTGAAGACCCAACTAAGGCAGTCTAAGCAGACCAGAATGAAATAACAGGAGGTTTCCTTGTGTTTGGTTTTAGTCTGGGGCCTTACTTTTTCAGCACAGCTCCTGTGCCGTCTCTCCAAGTCTCTGTCTACACTGAAAGTTTTAGCCTTTCATCTCACGCTTTAGCTGGTTATATGCATGTTTTAAGCAGTTTATTGGAGGGCTGTGGTGGCTGAGCATAGTTGAAGTATGCATGAAAAGCAATAGGCTCCAGGCAGGACAGTGGTGGCTAAACCCCGTTGCTTCTCTCCAGTGAAGTGAGAGGGGCTGGCTTAAACCAGCTGTTTAACCCACAAGCCTGAGACACGGCAAAGAGGATGCAATTAAATACATTGCTGATTACCACGGGTGGTTGCTCACTCCTTCCTGCATGAGATCCCCTGGTGAGCAGAAAGTTTGTGTGAGCGGTCCTCCTCTGCTCCCACGCAAAGTTAGCCATCCTAATGACATTTGCTGGTGACGCTGGTATCGGTGACTCCGACCGACTTTGCGCTGAAGGAGGGCAGGGAGTGAATGTGCACTCCTCTGCCGCCGAGCTGCAGGGACGTCACTGCCAGCTGATGGCCAGCAGCTGAAGGATGCGATGTCTTCAGTCAGCTAATGGGCAGTGCCACGTGAAACAAGGACAAACTATTTACTTTAAGTCATGCACTCGTACTCCGGGTTCAAAGTGGTTCAAAAGGCTGCCTGGCTGATGTGATTTCCATGTAAAAACAGTTTACAGTAGTTTAGGCTACGCCTGTTCCCATTTGATTTCAGAGCATTTAAGTAAGTTTGCATCTGCTTAGATAAAACAGCTTAAGGTCATACCCTTGGATAAAGCTGAGTGTCTTCCTTATGAAGGCTGGCAGTCCTCCCCTATCTGAAAAGCTTGAGCAAAAGTGTTTGTACTTACATGCTTTTGGGGAATTCAGGGTTTTAGGGAGGCATCAGCATGACCCAAAGTCTTCCCGCAACAAGAGGGAGGCTCATCTCCACCACGGAGCTAACACAACTGCTCTCTCGTGCTCTCCCAGCAAATAGAGGCAATACCTCTGGCAAACCCATCGGCTTTCCTAGGGCAGAGAAGGGCTTTGCCAAATGCACCCAACCCCTGGCAGCACCTTGCACAGAGGCTGAGCAGGCAATGGCTGGAGAGAGCCAGGGAGGGCAGGAGCGATCTGGAGAGGAGGAAGGTGAGGAGGTGGAGGAGTGCTCAGAAGAGCTGGAATGCACCAACAGAAGGGCTTGCTGGATGGAAACACCTGCTCGCCATGGGGTCCACAGAAGTCCAGGAGCCCCCAAGGCCTGCCAGAGGCAGGAGGGTCAGCATTGAGGTGTCACAGAGCCACCTTTGCTCAGCCAAGCACAGAGGCTGCAGGCTGAGGACAAGGAAATTCGTCTCTTCTGTGTTTTGGGCCACTGAATAGAAGGAAACTGCCACGGGAAAAGCAAAGGGAATGTCTCCAAACAGCAACGTGAAAACAGGGCACCAGGACTGTCCCCAGAACATGCCCATGAATGTATCCCTCCCTGTGTTGTTTGTCCCTCCCATCGGTGATGGTGGGTGCCTGTTGTACAGGAGAGGGCAGGGGGGATGAGCGCTCAGCCTTTCAGCTGTTTGGGAAAATAAACAAGGCTGTGACAGAGCTGATTTCTGGCTCGCCTTCTCCCAGAGGGTTGGGGGTTTTTTTGGTGGTTAAAGGAGGGCAGTATCGTCTGGCTTTCTTACTCCATTTGTCTTCCATACTCTCTCTCAGACAGATTTTTCTAAAGCTTTCTATGTCCTCTGTCTTTCTTGACTGAAGCTTTGCTATTAAATACATACACGAACAAACAGATGGAAGAAATAACACACACTGTATTTATACGTGTATACACATTGGTCCCTTTTTAAGGCTTGGAGATATTTTTCTCTCCGGCCCCCATCCCCCTTTTCAGGTGCTACTTTCCCTTACTGGAGCCATCCAGGGTGGGAGCTGGACAGGCAGGATGGAGCAGGAAAGCCCTCCTTTATCAACATCCCACCTGGCTGCAGTGCCCCATGAGCCGTTCCCAGGCTGGGGCAGGCAGCACTTCCATACCATCGCTCAGGGACAGGTGCATGGGTGCTCGCCACCGCACAGAGGTGCCTTCCCCTCTCCCGGGGTAGCAGAGCCGAGCTGACAGCAGGCTTCCCGGTCTCGCAAGAAAGGCAGCGCTTGCCTGGGCCGGCATCCAGAGGGGAAGCCTGCGAGGAGCACTGCGAGCGCTTCCACTTCAGCACAGAACAGTTTCTCCTCTTACCACATCGAGCCATGGCTCCGGCACTACCCGACCAGCAACGGCTGTCGGTGATCCGTCACTGCCTCCAGCTTTTCTTGGTTCCTGCCTAGCCGAGATCCTCCTCCGCCTTCAGATGGATGCGGCGCTCTCCCTTCCCAGGGCCACCGCAGAGGCTTGTCCCTGTGGTTAAGCCTCTGCTATCGGCATATCTTTGGGAATATCTTGTATTTCAGTGGCAAGAAGTAATTACTGAATTGAGTCTGCGAAGCATAAAAGCCAACTAGGGTTCTTTCAGGATGAAAGAGGCAATAAAAACGCTGGTATTAATAGAAAAATATTTGTTACTTCATGGGATATCAGGGCTTCCTGTGGTTTGAGGTTATGTCTTGCATAGCTCATTGCTGAACGCCTCGCGAGGAGACTCTGCTTGTCTTTTTTTTCTTTCAGCAGCCAGCTTGTTCGCTCTCAGATCAATGATCTGGTTTACAAATAGAGCAATTCTGCATCTCCTTATCGGATGTCCTCTCGTGCTCTGCTCCGCTTCCGCCAGCACGCGCAGACGCAGAGTAGGCTGGTGGCATGTCTGTTTGCATCATGCCTTGCTGAACGGCTGTAGAATAACAAGTGGCCTACAGAAAAGCACATTGAGAGCTGCTCTTCTACCTGCCTGGTAGCACTAGAAAACAGCAACGTTTAACAAAATTAAAAGGGCAGAAAATTCAAAACAAATGCAAATGAAATCCTTTTACACACAGTGAAATTACCCTGGAGGACCGTTTGCCACAGGAAGTTGTTTCTGAGGCCCAAAAAATTTCTGAAATGCAGAAGAAGGCTGGGTAACTGTGTAAATATTGAGAGTAGCAGTGTCAGAATTAATCCTAACATTACTATATCCAGAGTTCACAGTTTACAGCTTGTAAAAGTCCTAGAAAAAAAAATATCAAGAAATCTGATATAAAGCTCAAATCACCACCGACGCGCCCGCACCTTTACTGCTGAAAACCCCTGCGGTGGCCTGCCTGTGAGGGATGCTTGTCCTCCAAAAAGCATGGCAGGTCAGAGATGCTGGCGGGATGCCAGAGTCTGCCCCATCTTCCTCGCGTGTCCCTGTCCCCTCAAGACCCGCTCTTGCAGACAACAGCTCTCCGGGATTTCTCCTAGGGAGTTTTTTTTCCCCTTGGCTTCGGAGGGTATGAAAGCATCTTCTGTTTGCTGCCTTTCCTGAACTCTCCTGCTGCTTCCTTGTTGAACACAAGGACTTGACAAGCTCTGTAGGGCAGAAACTCTTTCCTCTGCCTCTCTGGCCAGCCCTCAAGTTGCTAATGCAATACTGGTCACCATCACAGGCAAAGCCACGCCAAGCCACCGGCATCCCGGCACTCAGGATATGGGTGATGAGTAAGACACGTCTGAATCCTGCTGATGCATCCGGCCTTGCGGCATGCTGATGGGTCACAAGGCAGGTGAGGGCCTGCCCTGGGAATCGTGACTTCCAGCTGTGCGCCACTTGGCAGCAATGCAGCTCGGGAAACTTCGTCCTCTTCGAGAGCTGTGCGTGCCCAGCACAGCTGGAGAGCCGCTCCAGGGGAACACGGAGCAAAGATGTCACGGCAGGCTCACAGGAGAGGCTGCACCTGCCTGCGGAGAGGACCACATACAGCACACCTTTCCCTTCCCCGGCACTTTTTTCCACCTCACGCCATCCCTGCCAGCCCACTTTCCTCATCCCAGTCCCTCTGAACGGCAGCCCTGCCGCCTTTCAGCATTTCAGTCGCTGCCCCAGCCTGGGAACATCCTCGAGCTTGCCATCGCCTGGGTCTTTCGTAAAGGCACCGAACACGCCAACCTGCGAGGAGTGCCTCCTTCCGCAGCTGCCAGCTGGGCTCCGCGCTGCTGATGGCAGCGCTCTGGGTCCGATTCCCCGTCCTCCTTTCAGCCCGCACACCGAGCCGTCGCTGCAGCAAGGAGGCTGTAAGAAACAGCAGCTGTCTTCACACAGACTCCACCTGCGCCCTCCCCACTCACCTGGTAACACCGGGCAGTGGTTTCTTGTTATTCTACAGAGGTAGGAGAAAGCGAAGAGCAACGACTGTTCAGCACGTGGTGAGCCCAGGGTGCAGCAGTAGGTGCTGCTCAGCTTGGCATCTCTGGCGTGTCCTGTCAGAGGGTCCTTCCCAGGGTCCTTATTGCCTCGGCACTGCAGAAGCCGCTTCTGCGGCTGCTCTGGGGCTACCCTGGTGGCCTCTCCCAGACCTCTTGGTGTGAGTTTCCTTCAGACAGCAGCTAAATCTTCCTTTCCCGTCACCGTCTCGGAAGTGTTCCTGGATTTGGTGCAGGCTGGAAATGGCTACTGCTAGCAGCAGAGGGACACATGGTCTGCGAGAGAGGTATAAAAGCTTTAAACCCTAGGGGCTGTTTGTTCCCTTCGCACTGGAAGGACCTGTACGTGGCAGAGATCCCTGGGCTAATCTATGGGTCCATATCCAAAACCGGCTCATCAGCACTTCACATATGAGCTGATGCAATCGGATCACAGTGCTGCAGCTTCATCAGATAATTCCCAATTATAATAAGAAATGTTGCTGCTTGGCTGAATGAGCTAAACTTACTGGCCCAGCTGAAGTAGCTTAATTAAAGTCACTGGAAAGAAGCTGTGCTCATCTTTCCTGTGATTAGATACATGGTTTATAGCTTATCATCTTTTTCCACAATTCCAGATACAGGAGAAGATGGGGAAGAAGCTGATGTAGGAAGCTTCATTAGCATCCTAAACTGTGAGTGGAACATGCCTGAGTTGACAGAAGACCAAGAAAGAGGTTCAGTAGGGATGTCACCTCCTGTCCAGTGGTTGCCCTCCCTTCTCTGCCTATAAACATGGTGCTTGACAAAATTTGTCGCCAGTTCTCAGCAGCCGAGCACAAATATGTTGAAATGGTTATCATCAGCTTGTGACCCAACTTGTTCTGGAGTACAGCGATGCTGCTTGAAAGCCTGCCCGTGGTTCCCTAGAGCTGCTACCGGGGTAGTGCATCTGTAGTGCTCTGCAGAAGACCACTTGTGCTGTGGAGATTGGCTCTTTGTTTCCAGTAATAACATGCAAACAGATAAACTCCTGCTCAGACTCGGTTCCAGCTCCATTTCAGTCTCTGATTTACCAGGCAATGCATCTCGGAGTGTGCATGCTGCTCTCGGAGACATCTAGTGAGTAGGCAGCGTAATGCAAACTAACATAGACGCCTTAAAAGCACTTTCACCGAGAAACTTGCCTCCCCCACAGTATATGAAATAGGGCACTGAATTTCCAGTCTCTAACATACAACTCTACCAACTTTGCTAAAATAAAATCTTTCATTTGCTGCGGTGCACATCAGATTTATTAACCTTATGCTGAACCATACAACACAGGCTTAAACACATGGGAATCTTGACTCCTCCGGCAATGATACGGTCTGATGCATCAGTTATAACATCTGCCAAGGCACCTCAGTGGTTTTCACTGCACTGCAAATCTGGGTGCATTGGGGATTGCTGTCCAGTCCATAGCACAAATGGCCTCAGAAAGTGAGTACAAACCTATTTTGAATGGAAGAAGAGGAATCCTTGCCATGAAAATAAACAAGAGACTGGAATTTGTGGGCAAGGGAGTCTTGGGGTCACCATCACCCACTTAAGCAAGTAGCTGTCTGACAGCAAGGGCTGTCAGAGATGTTCACATCCCAGAAGTGAAGTTCACATCCCACATCTCCTGTTCACATCCCAGAAGTCAGCAGCAAGGGAACAAGGTGGAGGAAATCTCTGCAAATTTTCTCCCTTTGGAAGCGGAGTGAAAGGGATCCCTGACATTCTTGTACTGTCCTTTGATACAAGGGGACAACTCGGATCAAAGAGAGCGTGGTGACTCTTCAGCAGGAAGCTGAGGAGCAATCTGCAATTCAAACTGTCAAGAGCAAGGGACGCAAGTGCAGGAGCAGGTGTCCTTGGGCAGAAGAACCTGTCGCTCCATTAGTCAATCAGTTCTGTGGCGCTGGCGTTTATTTCTCACGCAGAAGGGGCTGTCTGGATGTCTGCTGGTAGAGCCAGTCCCAGCACCATTGTCATCTTCTATACAAAGTGTTCCCCTGCATCCATTGTAGGCCGATTTTGATCTAAGTGACTTTGAGAATTTAAATCAGCAACTCTTCATGCAAATCATTGATTTTCAATCTTCTTTTTTGGTGATGGTTTGGATTTTTTTAAGCTACAGAAAGGGCAAGTATAGTCCATTGTTTGGTGTAATTCGACGTTTTGCTTTTGTGCAGAACAGAAAACACTGAGTCTACACAGACATATTTAAACCACTCCATTACTTAATGGGCAATTTTACCTGCTAATTGTGCCAAGGTTAAATAAGTACAAAAGAGGTTTTAAAATTTAAAAACTAGTTTAAAACTGCCTTAAATGGATAGATAGCAGCAACGAGCTCATCAAAACCAGTTTTGCATTCCAAACTAACAGACTGATTACACTAAAACTGTAGTATGTTATTATATGTTGCTAGTGAAATAGATTCGCTTGCTTATGGTCAGCAAATATTTCAGCATTTTAGAGCTAGTAAGTATCATCTCACAGCCAGTCTTTATACATGTAATGGAAGAAAGACAGAAACAAGCTCCTTGATGTCTCATCTCCTCAATACCACCTCAACCTAATTTAGCTGAAATATTTGACCCAGAAAATATTCTTTAGATGTCACTGGATGAGGATGATGCTGTTAAGTTTTGAGAAACTGTTTGTCACTTCTGCAAACTGCACGGCTTGACTTTGATAGAACACTGATAGCAAACCTGTAGTCTTACATATTAGTATTTAGTTTAACGAGATTGAGGCACACTTATGCCTGAAAATTGGTATCCATAATTTAGCCGAATTTACTTGGAAATGTTTTATCTTAAAATAGGATTTGATTTTTAAAAATCTAGCAGAAATTAAAATCTAACTAAGTACAAAATGTCCTGCTTTATTTTTAAAAGTGTCTTTGTTACTGAGTACGCTTCTAAAAAGCAGTGCAAACCTCCGGCACTTCTAACAGCTGGAACAGGACAGCGTGAGGACCCTTCCAGGAGCATCCCTGCCAGGAGACGATAATCCCCATCTGGTTTGCAGCCGGCAAATGCACCGTCCCAGACAGGCTATCAGGACCAGCAGGAAACAGCCGGCACCTCCAGCCCAGGCGGCAAGGTCCCATCATGCATGAAGATTGAGGCTTTTCCAAGAGGCGCTCGCTCAGTTTCTCTGCTGTTCTTGGTTTGGGGCACAAATACAAACAGGAGGGCTGCAATGTGGATGCCCAAAGTCAGCTGCTGTGTCGTGATGAGCTTCAGCCCAACGCTGTCAGGGTTTTGGGAAGCCCTTGGCCAGATCCACATTGCTGTATCCCAGCAGTGTTAAATGGCCACTGTGGTTAAAAGGGGCTCAAAGAACACCCCGCTTGGAGACCCTTCATTCAGCCAGAGGTCCCCAAGTTCCAACGGTGAGCGCGGTGCGAGTGGTTACGGTGCCATGAGCTGGTCAGGATGGATGGAGCTCCCCAGGGCTGGGCTGGGGATCCAGCAGCTGGGCTGTGGGCAGCCGCTGCCCCCAGGGCCTTACAGTTATTCCTCAAATCCCGTTTCATGTAACACCTCCACGAGCAGGTCCTCACACTTGGAAGGGACACGGGGCTGAACTACCCATTGCTAATAAAAACTCTGACAGTCCTGCGTGCGTACAGGAGCTGTGCAGGAAAAGCAGCAAAATCAGTCCCTACTTCAATTAGGGAGAAATCGGTAATTTGTGGTGAAT
Source organism: Chionis minor (assembly GCA_013398295.1). Lineage (NCBI taxonomy): Eukaryota > Metazoa > Chordata > Aves > Charadriiformes > Chionidae > Chionis > Chionis minor. The sequence goes on from VZSF01007399.1 coordinate 323,925, forward strand.
CAAGCTCCTAATTAATCAGCCAGAATGCCATTCATTTGCACTAATAAATGAAACTCCTTACATGAAAGACAACACTTTACCATTTAGTGTACGAGCCATCATTATTAAAAGGGAAGGCAGCCACATCACAAAATGAATCCTCTCATTTGTTACAGTGGCAAATTAGCCCTAATTATTTTTGGTAATACCTAACAGCCTGCCATGCAAATGCCATGTACGTTAAGTTAATGCACACCAGGACACTGTATTTTGTAAAAACAAATAAAGAAGTAATGGATTTTGAAGTCAGGTGGGACCATGGAACCATCCTGAGAACCTTATCCAGCCGCCCTCATGCAAACCCCAGCAAGTGGGGGCTCTCTGGGGTTTGCTCCTGGGACTCCTCGTGCCCCAAACAAGACGTCTACTCCCGGGCCAGAAAGCCAAGCAGTGCAGTCATCCCAATAATAGGTTGAAGTCCTCAAATTATGCTTATTATAGCATAAGGGATAGCAAAGCAAGTTTCCACTAGATATGCTTCAAATTCTCGTCCAATACACTGCATTTTTTTGCTGAATAGATATGTGCTGCATTTCTACTGACTATCTAGAAACCAAAGAAATAAAACCTCATCCAGACCATGACTTAATTCCTCCGTATATATTTTTTTTAAAATTTCACACTTCAGGAACTAGCAGTCAGCTGGCATAAATGGGTTTAATTCTGCTGGCTGCCACACCGCTATATCCCTGGTAAAGCAGGGCAGGTTGGAAAGCAGCGCACGGTCTTACCTAGAGAGACATACTCAGAAAAAATAATCTAAATTAAGTCACTGCTTGACTTTAAGTGGATTAGTTAAACTGTATTCAATCCCTCAGTGCAAGTTCTTATTCAGAAGCAAAATGACCTAAATTTGATTTACCTCTAGTCATTTCCAAACTTAAATAATATTAAGGCCACTTTAAATCAGAGTAGGACTGACCCCTGGAAGTTAAATGCAGTCTAAGCAATCCACTTACACAGTTGAAAAAAAAAAATCAAAGAAAATATTCAAAAAGTACTGGCATTAAACTGCTAATTGATAAGACTGTTTTCCCATTAGTTCGTTGGTTAATATTGGCTGTTAACTGCAAACATTTTTGTACTCCTAATTGCCTTAGAACAAAACTTGAGCCTAGGAGAAGAAAACCAGGAGGGAAAATTAAACTTCTGGTTGGCATGAGATTTTTTTCTAATTCAAATGAAAATAAATGGTAGGCTCATCTCTGTTCCCCATGCTCAGGAACTTAATTAGGAGAGCAGTGCTCCGTTAGCCGATGTGGATATGCCAGGTACCACCAGCTAAGTATCTGCTTCAAAAGAACAGAAACAGCAATGGAGACAGCACCAGCCATAAAAGAGCTAAACTATCAATAAAAATGGAATATTCTTGGTTGAAAAAACCCATAGCCTACAGGTCGTGTCAAGGTTTACACCACGCAAGTCCCATTAGATCCATACCCACTGCAAAATGAGAATTTCTCAGGATAAAAAGAAAACCTGGCCTCTGTCCCGTGGGCAGCCCTGTCTCCACCTTTTCACTGGAAGCACGGGAGGAGACGTCCCCTTGCGTGCACCAGGAACGAAACGCTGCGCTTGTGGCCTTCTGGGCAAGGTTTTGCAGACAGAGCTGCACTTCTGTTGGGGGTCCCAGAAACTTGCACCCAGGTGAGCTGCTGTTGGGCACCTCTGAGAGCCTAGTGAACCTCAGCAGCCTTCGGAGGAGGGCTGGCTGGTGCCCGGCTGGCACGGATGCAGCTGCAGCAAGCACAGAACTCCCCTTCCAAAAGCTCACAGCAGCACTGCAAGATGCAACAGAGGCAGGCCACCCCTGTTCATAAAGGCCACCAGCAATAGCTGAATCCCTCATGTACCGAGACTCCTACGAAAGAGGAATGGGATCCATCCTCAGGCAGATGCCATAGCTCTTCCCTAAATTTTGGCACGTGTAGGAGCCACCGTCCCTGTCCATCAGAAGTGTTACTGTCCACCCACTTGGTGTTATTAGAGTAATACCACTTATATTTTGCATTTCCATAGGGCTCCACGGTGTGACAATGTCACACTACAGAACTGGGCCACCCAGGCTGTGTTCCCCTAGAAATCACTTGGGTGTGACAAACCCACCTCGCCCGTTGGAAGCTGTCAGATGAGCAGTCAGGTATCCAAGTCAGCTGCTCGTAATGTGTTTCGTGGTGATCTTCCATAACATTTTGGATAATTACAGATTATGTTGTTAATTAGGGGAGTAAATGAGCCCTTGGTTTCTGCTCTTAGCAAAGCGGCAGAGTTACAAAGGCAACAATATTTTAAGTAAATAGCCAACCTTTGAAAGAAGACTCTGGTGCTCAAGATACCGTTTTAGTGAGTTAATTATCCAGCGTGCCACCCTCTCATTATCTGGTAATCCAGCAGTTTCATTAAATCCTTAGGCAAGAGCTCTCTCCGGCTCCTTTGTACTCGGCCAGCTCTGTGGGGATGTCGCTGCTGACGAGCAGAGCCCCAGAGCCACACCGTGTGACAGCCCAGCTGCTGGCGTGGGGATGGCTGCTCCTCTCCTCACCTCGACATCCCGGACGTTCTTCTTGGGGGAGGAAAAAATCACTCTGGGAGGCCTGACAGCAGGATGGAACAATAAGGCCAGTCTTCCCTGGTGGCTTCCTTACAGCCTTCTGCAGCAGAGTAACAGCTGAATGTATGTTTGTCTGTTTGTAACAGCTGAAGAAGAAGACATCCATCCTCCAAAACCTGCATAACGTACAGGCTGGATGGCAAGGGGCCACGGAGCCAGGCTCTTCGTTTCGGTAGGGATTCACCAGAGCGCCTTATTGCACACAAACTGTTCCGACCAGCTGTGTTGAAACCCAGCCCTGCTCCTTGAAACAGTCTGGGCTTTTCTGCCAGAGGATGGGGATGCTCACGTTGAGGCACCTGCTCCCAAGATCTGCTGCCCCAGCAGTGGCAGCACAGGGATAGCCTGCGGTTGCGCACACCAGACACCCCGTTTCCCATTGCTGGGAAAACAGTCAACCCCTCTGTCTGCAGCCTTCGGTGCCGGGGGCCATGGCACAGCATGCTCGGGAGCAGCAGGAGGCTGAGATTATCCGGGGAAGGACACAGAGCCACACAGCAAAGCCACCTTGGTCTCAGGCCTTTCTAACAACAGGGGTGCTGGGGAACTGATTTTTTGTTACTTTGAGAACACCAAAAAGAAAAAAAGATGTCCCCCCCCACTCCATGTCATCTGCCTTTCCTGAGATATGATTTTAAAAGTAAAGCTGAAGCTATACCAAGAATTTCATTTTGCTAATCAGCTAATACACTCTTCCCAGCGTTACGGTTGTGTTATATAAACAGCAATTTCCATTGTTTGCTTTGAATAAAAAGCCCACGTATATTCTTCTAGCATCCCTATTTATTTTCTTTGACAGTCTTAATAATGCAAAACCAACACTATTCCACCAATCCCTAGAAATAACTGCCCTGTAATTTAGTCTTGTGCTCTTTTTTTCCAGTGAACTTTCCATCAGATGTTTAGAAAGCTCATATGCAAAAATTTTTGACTCACAATTTTTTTTCAGCTAACCAATGGCATAAACCACACTGCGTTACTCAGCAGCTTACCAGGATATCTAAAGGATCTTAGCTACAATAATATCAACTGAATCAGAAAAATAGACAAATCGCTGCACCTCAGATAAAAACATCCTTCAGCGCTTAAATTGCGTATGCCAAGCTGAGACTTTCATCTTAAAAAGAGAAGAAAAAAGGGAGGAAATTTGAGTAATTGACTTTGGAGTTGCTCACTTCCACCCAGCAAATGCTTTTCAGAATTCAGAAGTGCCTACACACAAAATTTTAGAAAGTGCATGAAATAACAGGCTTCTGGGGACGCAGATGCCTCAGCGTACAGGCACACACCAGCCAGAACCGCTGCGAGAGCCCGGCACTCGAATACCCTCACACTCCGGCCACTGGAAAAGGCGGCTGTAGCCCCATGGTTGCCAAAGCCATCTGATCTGGATTACATTCGAGGGCACAATCTCATTTCAGTCAAATTAGCAGGTGCTTAATACAGGGACTGAGCTAGCTTTATTCCCACTGCGTGCCAGGTGAAGGGTGACGGGCCATCCGGCTTCAACCCTGGCTGCACAAAGCAAGCCATGCACGTTTTTTCAAGCATATTTGAAAAGGCAGCTTTTTCAACAGCTCCACGCCGCCGTCCTGCTCCCCCGGCATGGGACACCCTCCCACCAAGGATCAAGTGCAGCAAGGAGCTCCGCTGGAGAGCCTGGAAAGAGCCTCAGAGCAGCCAGGGGTCTGGAAATGCCTTCGCTTTGTATACGCTCCCGAAACCAACCACTTGATGCCTTGCTGTGCACCATTTGCAAATCTCTCTGCTCACCTTCAGGGGTCAGCCTTTGGGATGGCAGTGGGACTGCCTCTTCTTGGAGCTTCTGCCACCTCCCCATCACTCCGTCAACGGGAAGGGTGCTGCCCCACACAGCCGGCAGCTCCCACGGATAAACCTTTCCTCTCTAAGAGGAGGACACCAATTCCACCCAAATTCCAAAACAAAATAAAAATGAGCAAGTCTCAGATCACAGATTTATCTAGTTCTTGCTCTGGCACCGAGTTGGGAGATTCAGCCCTACAGGTTTGGGGAGAGTGGCTGGAAAGCTGCTTGGAGGAAAAGGACCTGGGGGTGTTGGGTTGACAGCCGGCTGAATATGAGCCAGCAGTGTGCCCAGGTGGCCAAGAAGGCCAACAGCATCCTGGCCAGTATCAGGAACAGTGTGGCCAGCAGGACTAGGGCAGTGATCGTCCCCCTGTACTCAGCACTGGTGAAGCCCCACCTTGAACTGTATTCAGTTTTGGGCCTCTCACTACAGGAGGGACATTGAGGTGCTGGAGCTTGTCCAGAGAAGGGCAAGGAAGCTGGTGAAGGGTCCAGAGCACAAGTCTTATGAGGAGCGGCTGAGGGAACTGGGGCTGTTTAGTCTGGAGAAGAGGAGGCTGAGGGGAGACCTTATCGCTCTCTACAACTACCTGAAAGGAGGTTGTAGCGAGGGGGAAGTCAGTCTCTTCTCCCAAGTAACAAGTGATAGGACAAGAGGAAGCGTCCTCCAGTTGTGCCAGGGGAAGTTCAGGTTGGATATCAGGAAAAACTTCTTCACCAAAGGGGTTGTCAAGCATTGGAAGAGGCTGCCCAGGGAAGCGATGGAATCACCATCCCTGGAGGTATTTAAAAGCTGGGTCGATGTGGTGCTGAGGGACATGGTTTAGTGGTGGTTTTGGCAGGGTTAGGTTGATGTTTGGACTCGATGATCTTAAAAGTCCCTTCCAACCTAGGTGATTCTGTGACTGACAGTGGGGTAGGGTGAAACCCCTCGGAGTCACTGTCCTGTGCCCTGCCTCGGAGCAGCGCGCCGGGGCAGGGGACGAGGAGTGGGCTGAATAACCTGCAGGTGATGTTTCACAGCATGGTTTTGCACGCAGTTCTGTGTATTCCTGGGTCCAGATGGGCAATAAGTTGCTACCAGAAACCTGGTGGGAGAACCTCTCGCAGGTGATTCTGTCGCCCCTCCGCACTACCCCTCCGCATTTCTCTGTGTGGTGTTGTCATGCCAGCTCCTCACGTATACACAGTCGTACAAACACCGTGCTCTGAGTATTGCTGTTTGAGAGAGGAATACAATAACATTTGTTTATAAACAGCATTTACACCCCTGCCCTTTGCCCTGCGGGCAGTTTTTGTAAGCAAGCAGAGCAAGATAAAAGCATTGCATAGATGGGAAAGCTTGTATAAAGGCAGGTGTTTCTAGGTGAAAAAAGCACTTTTTGGAAAAAGGAAGTATCCTCATTAAATGAAAATTCAGACAACTATATGCTTTTAACCCAGGCTTCATCTTCTACATATTCATTTATGTATTCTTCATTTTCATCCTACAACTATTTCCAAATATTTCTAATTTTTGGGAAATAGTGCCCCAAAACAATCCTTTGGAATAAGCAGGACATATGAAAGAACTCCATCCAGTGTCAATGCCATGACTCTCTCAAAAGCCATTTATTTTGCTTCCACTGAATAGCAGCAGCACCAAGTGGTGATCCGGGCTGTGGTGCCCCTAAGTGCCTCTCAAAAAAGCCACTGAAATCTGGCGGGGCAACATTAAGTGTGAAGAAACTTCTTTGCATCTCACCCAGGTAAGAACCTGCCCCCCCGCCCC
>VZSF01007399.1:330229-417386 GCA_013398295.1 Chionis minor
TAAAAAAAAAAACAAACCCAAACAAACAAAAAACAAAACCAAAACCTGATTAACCAACATGGGGAAGGCAGGGAAGAGAAATGAAAAAAGAAAAAAAAAAAAAGCTGCACCAGATTCTGCACTGGAAACAATTAACACAACCTGTGTCAAAAGATCCATCCAGGATCAGAATGGTTGAGATTCTGGCCCGATGATTTTAGGCTAAAATTTCAATTCTCCAGAGAACAGGAGGTTTCTTGGACGTGCTTAGCGGCACTGATGTTCCTATGCATTTCACTGCCAGGAGATGCAGCCTCAGAGTGGACTACACTGTTCCCAGAGTCCAGATCCCAGGGAATATACATATGGTCATCTTGGAAATTTTCTATTTGTTTGGCTTAAGTTTGTTGAAACTGATGTGCATCAAATCTCGGGCTCAATAAACAAACTCTTCTTTTTTTTTCCCCCAAGCAAAACTTCTCACTTTCTGAAAGCTTCCAGCTAACTGTTCAGCTCTCGCAGCACCCAGCAGTTTTAAAAAGAAACGAGTTTCTAGATTTATATCCACATGGGAAAATCTAGTTGCAAGTGTGGTTAGTGAGTGCTTGAAAGCTTAGCTTTGCCTGGAGCGTGTAAGCACACCGATAGCTGGACATTACACTTTCCCAAACCGTGTGGAGTGGGTAAGACTAGAAACACATGTGGCTGTTCTTAAGAAACTGGCAAAGGGAACAACATCTTAGCCAATTACAGAGATGGAGTTTTCCAGCTAAATGTGAAATGATTTTCCTCCATCACATTTCCCTTCGCCCTCATTTTTTTTAATTAGGTTAATTCACTCTGTGCTTGCTGCGTGTTAGCAGGATGGAGCTGTGGGAGTCAGTCCAGACCGGTATGGGACTGCCCAGTCCCATCCATATCCCGTCTCTCTCACGGACCAGCTCCGAACACCGGTTTGCATCAGACCAGTGGCACTGCCAGCACAGCACAGCGACATTCCACAGCCCGTTTGGCAGCAGTGCAAAGCCATTCCACAGCGCACAAGGCAGGGTAGAAACCTTGCGTTACAGTTTCTTATGGAAAGCTTGGGACAGGTCGGTGGCTATCACAAGGCACAGCAGCAGAGGAGTTGCAGCAGCCAGACTGATAACAGCCCCGAAATAAACTGCCTCTTCCTCTCAACTGTTGTCTGTATGAGCAGCGCTTTTCCTGAGAACACAAGTCCAGAAAAAATATCATGTATGACAGCGTGAAACAGCACAGCAAAAGGGATATGTGTGCTTGCATAGCAGAGAGAGAGAAAAAAACATTTTTTTTAACCTAAGCTAGTATCTAGTCTCAAGAATTTTTGGCTTTCAGTGCCTGTTTTTGCAATATTGAAAGCACTCTCTGCATTACAGCTTCCATGACTTCTCAGTTGTCTTTACATCGTACCCCAGAGAAACTGCATGTCACATTCCTCCCCTCTGACCCCTCTGCTCATGGGACATCTCCTGGCCCTCACTACACCCTCCTCTTCCTCATCTCCCTCTTTTTCTGCAACAGAGCTGTTTAGCTCTTCCCACGAACCCGGCTCGTGTTATATCCAGCACTCAGCGCTTCACCAGGGCAGGTCCCTTGCACAGAAGGAGATCAGAGTCCCTTCCTGCACCACCACAGGGCCTTGGGTTGGTGCAGGAGTCACATCACTCCTCCAATGTCCTCTCTGTGGCCGGCGTGCTGCTCCTTACTCCCCTCAGGAACGAGGTCTCCAATCCTTCGGTCCATCCTATTTGGCTGCAGGATTGGAGACCTCGTCCCTGCACTCAGAGCTGAGCCTTGGTCGCTGTGACATGAGCCAGCAGCAAGGGGAACAGGCAGCCGTGCCCACCCCTGCCTTGGCCAGTGCCCTGCAGAGACCTTCTGGCCACTGCTCCAGCACCAGCGGGGAGCCAGCAGCCCAGGAGAGAGCAATGGTGGCTGCTGCCCGTGCCACCACGCCTGGGGAGAGCAGCAGCATCTCCAACCTTTTGGAAAAAAGTAGCTTGCTTAAGTGTGGCGCAAACCCAGGAATTGCCAGACATTATCATTGCTCGTCTAGAACAACATCCCGGGTTTGATGGAGACAGCACCAGGTGTTTCAGGAAAAGATGAAAAACCTCCACAAAGATGCAGGTGAAGGATAGTTTCCCCATCCCCAAGATGTTACACAGAGTAGGGAGGTTTATATCCCTTCCTCCATCTGTCACTGCGTATGATTTTTGTCTGTCTCTGGAGAGAGGATTCAGTGGGCGCTGCTGAGCAGCACACACATCTGGGTAAAATCAAAACCCACCCGGGGGCTGTTCTTTTGCACTGTAAAAGAGACAAATTCCACTGAACAGGGTCTGCCCCCAGGCAGCATGTTAATACCCAGACAAGTGATAATAACAGAGTCACTGGGTTTGGATAGTGCGCTCAGCCCTCCTTATAAGCAGCACTGGGGAGATTCCTGGGATGGCCATTGCCATGCACGGGGATGAACATGAAGAGGTGTGTATCTGTGTGCACATAAAGCAGAACACGTGTGCGTACCCACACACACGTGTCTAAGCTTCAGGTTTTTGAGCTGTGATTCTCTGCAATTAGCTTCTATTTATTGTTAACCTAGGATCAAATTTAATTTTCAAGAAGCGTACATCGTTGCTTAAATGCTGCTTCCCGTATTTAGGGAAAACCACTTCCGAAAACCAGGCACTCAGGTTTCAGCCATTCAGGTGGAGCTCCAAGTCAACAGAAGATGCTGGGGGATAAGGTGGGAGCAGAAGGCGCCTACTGCATCCTCCAAAGGGTCAGCCTCTCTTTTTTGGAGGCTAAGGAGAACAGAAACCTACTGGTTTATTCTTTCCCAAATGGGAAGGTGCAGCACAGCAGCATGAACAAAAATTGTGGGGTGTTTTGATTTAGTTTGGTTTGGGGGTTTTTTGTTGTCTTGTTATTGTCCTTTTTTTAAATTAAACAGAGCCCTGGACTGGGCCACTGTGGCATATGGCAAAAGGAGTAAGAGGCTCTTAAAGGCAGATGTCAGATAGTCTCCCCCGGGTCAAATTTCATCCTAATCTTTCCAAGTTAGAGACTATTTTAAACTCTGCTTCATGAGTTTTACTGTCTAGCCAAAAGTGGGTTTGTCATTAATTACAGTCACTTTGTCCTTGCTATTCATAGGATTCCCACTCCCATTTTTGGATCTTGCTAGGACCTTTGTTGGAGGAGTATCTCTGTTCAGCGCAACACTGCCATCCAAAAAAAGCCAAGAAAATATTTATTGAACCACGGCAATGGCAAACACGTCCTTTCCCTGGGCCAATGCAGTTACCAGGGACCACAGGATGGGATGAGAATTTAACACACGCATGGACACAGGCATTTTTCCACATGCATCCACGCTAAACACAGCGCTCTCTCCTGTCCCTGAGGATGCTCAGACCTCTCTGAAGAGTTTTCCCAAATAGTGCCTCAGCCCCTGCCCTCCCCCCGTGCCAGGAGCCCCTGTGTAAAGCCCCGTGGGGAAGTCTATGCAAGCACACCCCACCAGCCAGCTCCTCCCCAGCGGAGTCAACGGCCCTGAGCAGCCTGTGAGGCACCGTTTCTTGTGCAGCACCTGCTCCTAGAGGCTGTCGTGCCATGAATCACCTAGAATTTGCGGCTAAAATACTGCAATATTTTGATAATATCCTGGCTTTTACAAAGACACCGTGCTATATTATCGATTCTTTCTGCTAACGAACAAAACTTCCCCATCCCCAGTAATTCCAGATTAAGTGTTTGATACTCAGGGTCTAAGTTACATTGAGCTTCTAAAGTCTTACGCTGAACTCTGCCAACTGCAGCGCACGTAAACTGCTTCTGGTATACTTATATTCACTTGCCTTACAGAGAGCTTGAGCAGAGCTGAGCACTGTGTTTCTTGAGCCCTGTAGCGGAGCTGCAAATGCCTCTTTTTCAGATAAACAAAGAGCTTTTGCTTATCTTTGGTGGCCCACAAGTTATCACATGCTGTAACGTTAAGCCAGGGTGTTAGCCATCTCTGTGGTGGAGGAGAAATTATGTGGCTGCACAGCTTCGAAATGAAGCTGCGTGCTGTATCTACCCATCACTGGTTCATCAGAGCCTTGATTGCACCACCTTAACAAACAAACCCCAACCAACGGAAAAAAACCCAAACGCACACAGCTTTTCCACAGTTAACAGCACATCCACAGCAGAGTGCACTTAGCATTTAGAACAGCATCACATGGATCCACATGCCTCATCTTGAATCAAATTGCTGGATCCATATTGGGATACCAGCTCTTATAACGACACAGGTCTACAGATGTGTGAATTTTAACGTCAAATTGCTAGGTCAATACAGTGCCGTAATCACAGGCTCAGAGCAAACATTGCCAACAGCAGCTACAGCAGGTCATCTTCAGCAAGACACACCTAGATTCCTCTGAAAACCCCTTTGACAGCCAGGAATTACCACACCTAATGATGAATTAATGACCTGACCTCTTCAGCAAACAGAGGTTTAGCTATGGTCCTTCAAAGGCAGCTCAGCGCAGCATCTGAGGTAGAAACACTTCATCTCCGCTAAGCAAGAATCCCTCTTCCAGACTGACATTTCAAATCACTTCCAGAGGTTTTCAGCAGGAGAGGCTCTGCTGACCTTGAGTAATGTCAAGGAACGCTTGTGTAAATTTGCATGTAGGTCAATTAAGTGGCTGAATGGAAAAAGCAAATTGTCTGTTGCGCGGTTCTTTGCCCACCTTGTGTCCCAAGTGATTGACTGAATGGGCAAGGACTGCTTGGCATCGTAGAGCCAAGAGTCCACCTAATGGCTCACCAGCTTTTGCTCTGAGTTCTCAAAAGCCAAAGGTTAAGAAAGCAAGACTATATGGAAGTGGTTTCAGGCCACTTTGTTATGAGGGTAGTAGAGGCAAGTGGTAATCATTAAGCAATTAAAGCACTTACTCGTTCCCAGTGAATGCTGCCCATGCTAATTATGCAGAACTTCTTCCTCAAAGTACATCCACTAATTTTATCTCCTACTATCTACTGCAAGCCAATTAAAGGAAAAAACAACAACAACCAACTGTGAAACAAATGATGAAAATATCAATAAAAAGGGAGTAAGGATTAGTAAAAACCTAAATCCTAATACTTGTACTGCAAATTGCTGCTGCCGTGCAAGGACTTCCGAGGAACACGAGGCTGACCCAAGCCCTGCTCCCACAACAGGCACCCCAAGCTGCATTTCTAAGCCACCCAGTGCGTATGCATGGTGCTGGCAGCGGTGACAACCACCTCCAACATTTTGTCACCTCTGCCCTGCCAGAAGTTGCTGTCTCATCAGGGCTGCCAGGAGAACCGCTTGTGTGACCAGCCCCTAACCCACTCCACTCCCAGTGGGAAGGGCTATAACCTCTCCCCCTTTAAACCCGAGAGGTCCACCAGCCTGCTCTGGGGACATCTCCCTGTCCCTTCTCTGCAGGGATAGGGTAGGATAGGCAGGCTTTGGGCTGAGGAGCTTGGAGAATTGGTTTCCTTTCCTAGCTCTGCCCTGCACCACAACTCTCTCCACAGTCTCAAGAAGGCGGCTGCGTGAATTGCTTTAGAGAGCAGGCATTGCCAGATCATTTTGCTTTGAAGAAACCTGTAAACCAGTTAATCAGTCAGAAGTTAAGGTAATTATAATGCCTGACAGCCACCAGGCCGGGTAGCAGCGGTAGCTGGAATGTTCTGCAGTAACGAATAAAGCTACAGGAAAATCACAGCTTTGACTTAGAAAAAAAATAAGTGGGTTGTGGGCTTTTTTCTTTTTAGAGAATAAGCGTATTCTTTTCTTTGCCTCCTTCGACTTGATGTGGAGTCAGTCACATTTTCAAGTGTTATTCTCTTCAGTCAGAAGGAGTAGAAATGACTGGGAAATAGCGAGAAAATCTGACAAAAGAGAATTTAAATCCTCTTGACTACAAGAAGTTGGACTTTAAAGCTCCCTGTATCTCATGAGATAGAAATGCAAGATTTAGCAAGTCTATGAATATTTTAATAGAAAAAAAATAGCACAAGTTCTAATTTACATGCATACAGACACATATATATACACACACATACAAACTAAAAATGTACATCCACTCCCCTTGCCTCATGCCAACCATCCATGGCCAGGTTCTTCTGCACTTTTCCCTAAGGGTGGAGACCTGGTGAAGTCCTCTCTGCAGATACCACCACATTGTTTAACCTTGACTAAAGGAGATTTTCAGAAGAGCCTGTCATGCAAAGTGGGTCTGCCATCCCTTCACCTCTCATCCTGAAAACGCACGTGCTGACGCCAGCAGAGAAGAGCTCCGCGGGCTGGAAGCCACTTTTGATGGCTGTGCGAAGCGCTGCACTGAGCCTCACGCTTGCGCCATTGAGGTTTTGTGAGCAGAGGCCCAGAAGACATGACCTACCAGGGGAGGCTGAAGGAGCTGGGTCTGGTTTGTCCAGCAAAACGGTGGCTGAGGTGCAGGAGAAGTAGAGTGGGCAGGGAGGGGAGGTTACAATAGCAAGCTTTAAATACATAAAAGGCTGCCTCAAAGAGAAGGGAATAATTTGTTTTCCACAGCCACGGTGAACAGGGCAAGCAGTAACAGACATTAATCATAGCAAAGGAGATGCAACCCAGACATTAGGAAAAGCTTTGTGACAGGAAAAGTAACAGAGTGCTAAAATGAGATGGAGCCCCAGAGCAGGGGACCTGTAAGAAGCTACTGGGACGGAGGCAAGTAGAGCTGGTGAGACCTTTCTGGTCCTGCCCAGACCCATTCCTCCAGGATATGCTGTTTAACGAAGAACATGCTGGTGGAGCTTTTGCAGGCTGGGGTCAGAGAGGTCTCTGACAGCACCTTTTTAGGGGAAAGGAGCATACGTGTCTCTTATGCCAAACAGTAGAACCAGCAGCTGAGCACCACGCCAACTCTTCATCTGAGTGTAGGTGGCTGCTGCCACCTCCCACAGGACAAATCCTCCTTCAGTCTTGGCTGCTGAGCACAGATGCTTGTAGCAAGAGACAGCAGAGCCTTGGGCCGGGAACCCTGAGCAATGGCTGCCTACCTCAGTGGCATTTGGCAGAGAGGGGTAAAAGAAAAGGAAAAAAAGAGAATGGCATTTCAGACACCCTGTCAAAGAGGGGTAAGAGAGCCCCCATCTTTCATGGCCAGAGCTCAAAAGGTTGGGCAGATGAAGCTGAGGGGATGCTGGCTTGCACTACTGTGGTAGCATGCCTGGAGAGATTACATGGAAGGATGTAGTAGCTCGTTGCTGGGCCACTGGATGGGGTCTTTCCGACAAAGGTCAGGAAGAGCCCTGGCTATGCCTCTGGCTTGCTTTTGGCAGAAGAACGGGGAGAGCAGAGAGTTGGCAGGGCCCCAAACCATCCCTCTGCCAGGGGATGGAAGGGCTGTTGGGGTGATGGGGACAGCTGATGCAGGGGGGAAATGTCACATCACCCGTGGGGCTGTGGCAGTTGTCCATGGCCGTGGGAGGAACAGAAGGGTCTTGCCAGCTCCCTGGACAACTGAAGGTCCTGGCGGGACTGATGTGGCATGGTAGAAAGGCCAGAGAGAAGAACAGAAAAAACATGAAGGGATGAAAGCGAGCGCTGCTGTGTGAAGTTCCCCTGGCTGGGACCCAGAGCAAGAAACCTGGCAGAAAGCAGCAGATCCCTGGGCAGTGGAGGTGGAGAGCCCCTGCCACACTGGGGCCAGCACAGCCAGGGGGCCGGAGCTGCCCCATTGCCACCACTCCATGCCTGAGGGCGCACAGCTTACAGCCACCTTCTCCCAGGGCTTCCCACCAGAGCTGGGAAGGAAGGGGCTGTTACACTACATGGGAGATGAGCGATGTGTGGTCACGCCAGCCGATCTGGGGGTTCTTCGAGTCCTCACCTTAGTGGGAGAAACAGCTTATTCCAACAAGGACTTCTTACAGGACAACATCAGTTCCCAAAGGGTCAGGCTGCACGAGGAGAGAGGCTGTTTGATCTCTTCCCGGATCTCTCTTCCTTCTCTCTACAATCTCATACTTGGATGTGAACAGAATAAAGCTGCATACAAAATGTCCCACGAGGAGCCCATTGGCGTGGCCTGGGAAAGGATGTGTAACTCCTCCACCTCTGGCAGCCCCGAGGTGGACGGTCGCTCCTCACCTGGGGTGCGGCTGCTTCGTGCTCAGAAGTGGCCTCGTCAGCTGCTGTGCTCCCAGGAGGGACAGCCTGATGCTGCCTGCGCTCCTCGTGAGCCACTTGGGTCGTACCTTGTGTTGGCATGCTTGAAAAGCAAATAAATCTCTTGGGTTTTAACTATTTATTTGCCTCACTTGTCTCAAAGTCGTGTTGGCTAGGTTTTTCTTTTCTCCAAATTTTTCTTACGAGAAAAAGTGGTAGACTTTATTCTTTTTGAGGTGCAAAAGCAGAGAGTTCCTCCTGATCCCAGGAGAGATGGGACGTTCAGAAAGGCATTAAAGTATCATATGCAGCACAGTAAGAATTAGAAAGGTTTCAACAGGCTTAACAGATGTATCCCTGACGTCAGGTGTGGGTCAGGGTGAGAAAAAGGTGTTGGAATCTGGGTCTTTCCTTTGTCTCGAATGGGGATGATAGAGAAGAGGCATTGCAATTACCATATTTGGGTCTGCCTAAAAACACGCTGCTGTATTTTCTGAAATAAATTATGAATGCTGCAGAAATCCAAACATGTCTTTTTATAGCTAGTCATCCAGGCAGAAAGCCAGCGAATGCAGAGCTACCAGCCCCAGCTATTCAGAAATCATGAGTCAAGCCCCCAAAATCCTGAGGTTGACTTAACTGTGAGACTTCACAAAACAGGGCTCCTTCCTCCTGTTTCACAAGCTTTAAAGGAGGGAAGGGTTAGAGGTAGTACTACCATTTCAAATCTGTCTGTGGGCCCCAAATTACCCTGTTTAAAAGGCAGGCAACCGTTATGCTTGATCTTACAGCTCAGGTGGCCAGAGATTTCGTAGCGGCACCGGCTGCTCAGGGGATGTACATGATAAGGTACGGCCGTGTGCTGCTCCGTCTCCTCGGCATCGCGCATGGCTGGGCAGACACAGCACCGGCCAGGTCTCCGGGCAGAGCTCTCCTGTCTACAATATGAAGCACAGAAAGTCTTCTGTCGTGCTTCGAGTTGGTCTGTGCTCCCAGACGGCAAAGCAAAGAGGTCAACCAACTAGTGTCATGGGTTGCAGGTAGATAACAGCAATCTCCTTGCACTTCTCTGCAAGGCAGGCACAGGAGAGCAGAGAAATGTATTAAATTGCTTACAGACGTGCTTCTGGCCTGTCAAATCTGCCCTCTCCTACTCATCAAACACTGTCACCGCCGGACAGGGATGGAGCTGATGCAGCAGAGGGTCAGCGCAGCTTGTTCTGCCCGGGAGAGGCTGTGGTCCAGCAAGGCTCGGAGGCACCGGCTGCACTGACAGCAACCTGGCTGGACTTTCCCTGGGCTCTGATGCTAACACCCTCCCAGCCTTCTCTTTTCACTCTTCAAGAGATTGCATGTGAATGGCTTTTTTGGGGTTTTTTTGCAGGCAAACCAGGACCGTTTCTCTCCGAGTGAATGAAATTCAGAGATGTCGTTGCAGAGAGCAAGCAGTGCAGGGAAGGGGGGGCAAACACCAGAAAAGAGCAGAACTGCAGCAACAGGCATCACATTTCCATAATAGCTGGGTGTACCTGGGGGCCAGGCACTTGGAAGACCTGGCGCTACTTTTAGGCACCAAGACCAGTCTCTGCCACCACGTCCACAGACCTCACTCAGGGTATCGCAGCCAGCAGAGTCTCAGTGCTGGGAAGCTCTGGAGAGGGGCAGTCAGCGAGGAAATCGATGAGCCACATCCACAGCATGATCTCTTCTACCGGCCAGGGCAGGCAGGAGAGCAGGGCCGCGTCTCCAAGCCCACTCTCCTCCCAGCAACACTCACTATTCAGAGTTTAGCTGAATTGCAAAACACCCAAGTTACTTCATTCTGCACATCTACAAGCTGTTATTTACAGAGAGGCAGCTGAGTTGCCTGTAGTGGTTTTAATAATACTTTTGGCTCTTTTAATAGTTTTGGTTTTGCTAATTCCTTGGTCTGGTTTTCCAAGACAATGCTAGCTGCATTAGAAAAAGAAGGCAGAGGCTTTTAATAAGGCTTCACATTCTCTTATTGCACAAAGCTGGGATCTGAGAGTGCATCTTCTGCTGAGAGAGAATCGGGTCTGGGAAGAAGGAAAAACAGCACTGAGCCACGGAGCAGCAGGTAGGGTCAGGACATTAGCACGCCACAACCTGCGACCGGCGCGGGCTAAGCTTTGCTGGCCTGGTTTTTATGTGGGCAGCTGGCTCAGGGGATTTTCCGTCTTAATAGGACAAATGGATCCCAGTTACAAGGCAAATAGTAGGATGCTATGACTAGACACAATCCTCAACTCAGTCTGCTATAACAGGGATGAACTCAGAATTGCTTGACCTCAGGGAGATCAGGGGCAAAGACATCCCATTGTGATTAAGCCTTTTACTTTAGATAAAAAGTGTCTATTTATGATTTATCCTTTCACCCTCGGCACAGCTGCTTCAGCTGAGAGCCTGGCAGTGACAAAGGTGTGATGGTAGGAACACCAAGATTTAGGGAAGAAAGTTAATATAAATAAGAACATGCACTTAACACCTCTAAATGCTGCTGTGTTTTATAGCCGTCAGGAATGACACTGGTTGAACAGGAGGAGGAAGATGCATCCCAAGACAGAAGCAGAGCTGCCTGCTGGCCAAAGGACACTGTACGGTTTCTCATGCTGGAGCCCAGGATAATCCACACTACATCCACTGTTGCCTGCAGGACACTCACATACCAGCCTGGGTTGCGTTGAGGTCACCTTCTGAGAAAGCACGCACTGCCTGCAACAGCTGATGATGCTGCTAATGAGTGGAGACTCCACTAATGGGTTAAGTCTGCACTAGTGTGTGGCCAGAGCTGGCAGAGGCTGCTGGAGCCACCCAGCTTAGAGCCTGCGGTCATGGGGCTCCTGGTTCACTCACACCGTGAGAAATGCTGCAAGCCGCAACAACGGCTGTCTCGGTAGAGTGCTGGGAAACAGCGGGTCTTAATCAAAACCACGCTCCAGGCCTCTGGATCTCCACCAGCACGCTGCCGGTTCCCAAAGGCGTGTGCCGGGGTGCTGGCAGCGCTGCCGTCTCCTCCGCGCCGGCTCCAGGCACACAGAGCCCGGCTGCCCCTCATCCATGTTTGGATTTCTGCAGCAAGGGGTGGGCAAGGGGCTCTGCCAAGGCAGCTGTTCTCTGCTGCTGGAGAGCAGCACAGGGCCCACGTGCATCTTTACCCAAACAAGCATGACAACATCGATTTGTGTCTCCACCGCCAAGACGGAGCATGTCACCACCATCAGGAGAACAGCTTTGGCGAGCCTGTGGCAGCTGGTTGGAGAAGAGGACAGAGCAAGAGATAAGCTTGCAGCTGGGATTTCAGGCTCTGCCTCTGCCCTGTGGGCTTCCCTGACACAGCACCTTCCTCCTCCTCCTCTGTGGGGTTTTCCCCAAGAACGGCACCTTCCTCCTCCAGCCTTGTCCCCATCCTGCTGCTATGAAGTGCTTCAACATCACTGGCCACAGAGCACCACAAGGAAGACAGCAGCCTGGCATCATCTCTATGAACTCATGCTTTTAAAGTGGAGGCTTCTGCCTGTATCTTAAATGAAACACTGAGCATCTACTTCTTGATCTATCAGGCACCATCTATAGCAGTGATAACGGGAAACAGCTTTGATCTTCTCTTTAAAAACCCAGTTACAGGTACTTTTAAAGTATGCGTTTACTTTAGTGACACATAGGTTTTGAGCAATCATGAACGCAATCATAATTTTTTTCAGCTTATATGGTGCAAAGAGTAAGGAAGTCTGCAGAAGTCACAATGACCATAATTAATACTGAATCCTGCAGCTCCATCCCTTTTCCCAGATTTGTAAAAATTTCAGGACAGCAGACAGGCTTTGGGTTATACCCAGTGCTGGGTTAAAAAAGAAGTTTCAGCCCAAGCGCTGTGTGGCTGAGCAAAGCACACCACTACGCTGGAGTGAAGCAAATACCCTGCTATCAAATTAGAAAAAAAATATTTATCTTTTTCTTCTCGTCACAATTCAGCCTACAAAGTTCTCAAGTGCAGGGGTAGTCCAAGCCCCTCCCGCACACTACCTCTTGGGCAATTCCACCAGGAGCAGAGTGGGAGCAAGCCATGCATAAACAATTCCCGGCTCGGGGAGAGCCCCATGCTGCCAGGCCACAGCCCGCGGGTCAGAGCCCATCCGTTGGGACAGCCCTGTGCCACCCTTGCCCCCAGCACTGCTGAGGCAGCTGCCACCAGCTGGGTGCCACCCTGTCCTCTCAGTGGGGACCCTGGGTGATGTCCCTGTTGCGGCTCTCTGGAGCACCTTTTGGGCTGGTGATGAGCATGTACAGCAGGTTCAGGAGATGTCAGCACACCTGCTTGCTCACCTTAATGCAGGTTCTAGCACTACACACATAGGAAAATAAAAATAAATAAAAATAAAAAAAGATACTGCAAGACAAAAAGTTTAATTCTCAAGAGTGACAGACAGAATGAATCCAGAAAAGGAGCAACTGATTACTGCTCACTCAGTTTGTCCCCATGAATTATGCTTATAAATTTTCATAAGTTTCTTTCTTGCTCTTAATCTTCACTACTCATGTAAAACAGTCCTCAGAATGGGCAGAGCAATTACACACCTTTTTTGTTTGTTTTGCTGATGGCAAGAACTGGTTAGCACCAAAGAAGGGAAAGCAAATCATTTATAGAAGTGAAAGTATCATGACCAAAAACTCCACTACCTCCCATCACAAATGCACCCTAAAAACCTTGTTACGGATGCACTGATTTGTCCTGCAGCTCCACCATCCCACTCCGCTGTCCGATTTCCCAAGAATTAATGCACTTGTATATGAAGGAAAAACAAATTAGCTCAGGCTAATGCATTTTTCCATTGCCAGTAGGCATTGCTGGAAAAGTATATGGAGGAGATCAAAGTGATAGGGTCAGAAAGGAGAACGTAAATGTTTATACCCTGCTAAAAGGAACAAACTACATTCCTACTGCTTGGGAGCAGAGGGAGCAGGCCAAATAAGTAACCACATCTGTATGCTAACTCTGCTCTAAAGCAAGCCTACCTCATAAGGCTATTTTCAACGCATTTTGCACAGTTGTCATACTTGTATATGCTAGCCCCTTATTTCATGCCTAACGATCTCTCCAGGCCATTCCTGGGCTGCAGGGCTGTTCGAAGGCTCTGACATACGAGTCCTCCCTGGGCTCATCCCTTTGCTCCCAGGCAGAGGGGAGCAGAGGGAAGGGGACAGAGCAGGGACCAAAGCCGCTTGGAGGATGCCTCAGCAGCAAGCCATCTCCCCTTCCCTGCCTCTGCCACCTTCCCCACCACGTCCTTGCAGCAGGACTCTCAGACTGCATCCTTACGTGGGTACGGTAACCCCAACGCCTTGGCGACGTAACAGAGACCAAGGGAAAAGTCGTTCTGCTGGATTGCTTTGGATCCCCAGCAGCAAGCTTGGGAGAAACGCTGCACGAAACTGCGGTGCTTACATGGGCTAAAAAATTAAATAAATATATAGGTATAGCATATTATTCATAACAAATTTTATCTATATAGGCTGAAACGTACAGGGATGTTCAGGAGGCAACTCCCAGAGCTGTCCGGATAAAGTAATATATATATTATAATGTAAAAATAGAGAAACGCTTGGCCTCAGGCCTCCGTGGGCCACTTTCTCCAAGCATCAGGCTCAGGGTGCAGCTTCCCACCCTGCTGATGGAGAGCGGCTGTAGGAAGGGCTGTTCTGGGTACCACTGCGCACACCATCAGCGCTTTGGAAGCTTTTGTGCTTAAGTCTCTGTGAAGCCAAAGGAGCACTAGGGATATGCAGGAAGCTACGTCAAGTGATGCGGCTGCCCTGAATCCCCAAAATCCCCTCTCCGCTGACAAAGCCCTCAAACACGCCTCTGGCAGAGTCACAGCCCGTTGAACACTGACTTCCGAGCAGAAGCCCGTCCTGTTTGCAGGCTCTCGTGGCTGGTCATCAGTTACCAGGAGGAGAGGAGCATTTTTCGCCTTTCATCTGGAGCATCAGGCCGGGAGTGCTGGCAGTGTTTGCAGCAGACGACACAGAGGCTGTTTGTGGATGTTGAGCCAAGGCCATCCTTCACCCCAGCGTGACAGGACGTTTGGGAGCTGGAGCCTCCCTGTCTGCTTCCCCCATCCCTTCTCGGCAGGCATTGCTGCACGAGGCTGCTGCTGCAGTCTTAAACAAGCTGGAGCTCCACTCTTCCCCCTTTCAGTGGCTCTCCACCAGGTCTGGCCAGTGTCCCAGCCACCCCAGGTACAGGGAGCTGCCAGGTGGGCTTTCAGGAGCAGATGGTGCCCACCATCACCACCACATGGGCATTTGCAGAGTGCTTGCAATGCAAGCCCTGCGTGCCCAGCTCCAAGACCACAGCAGACCCACCGAGCAGGAGCTCCTCCTGCTCACATCTACGAAGACAGACTCAGTGGAGGAGGAGGAATGCTGCAGAGCTGGTAGTGGCCTCTCCCTGAAAGCCGTTACTTGCTCTTCCACAGGCAGCCACCAAAGGCTTGGGCTTTGCCCACCACACTGATGGGAGGGATGATCATCATACTGATGGGAAGGAGCTGGTACATCCCAGCCACCCACCACTCGTCGTCCTCCTCCTTCTGAAGGCAGATGATTTCTACTCAGACCAGATGTCCAATGGTCAAGAGTTTTCCCAGTAGAATGGTCTGCCACTGGAAAAATGGAGATTTAACAGAACTCCAAGCGTTGGTCAGGCTCAGGACATTTGTTGGCCGAGAGCAGGCAAGCTTTGCCTGCCCATCCTGACCTGCCAGCTGCAGGCAGAGCCCAGTCCTGGCAGGCTGCCTGCCCACAGCCTGACTCCTGGCAGAGGCACCACTCTCTGAATAGGGGTTTTTCACATCCACGAGGGAAATTTCCCTCTTCAGGAAACGCACAAGTTGTCCTCGTGGCGACTCCTCACCAGGCTTGATGACTTGCCGGAGGATATTCCTGAACGAGGACCCAGCAGGACGACCGAGGGACAGACACAAACCAGCAGTCCCAAGAGAAAGAGCCTGGCTTCATAACCGCTGAAGCACTGTCACCCCTTAAGCTGCGCCCAAGTGCCGACCTCCTTTCTCATTTGGGACAAAAACTTTGTTCTTTCCCCACGTTTACTCCAATGTTCCTACAACAGAATTTCATCCAAAAGTCATTTCAAACCCACAAACGGCTGATCTCCCTGCATCGCTTGCTTGTTTGTTGACATTTTCCAGGAACAGCAGCAGGCAGGGAGATGTGTTTTTCTGTCCCTGCAGTCACGACGTGTCTCCAGTCGCTCCCATCTTCTTCCTGCCAGGACACAGAAGTGGGAGTACGTGGCAGGGGGGGTCACCCTGCACTCCCAAGCCCCAAAGCAGTGGCAGAGCACCACGACCCTCCCAGCCCCTTCCAGTGCCCACGCTCACAGTTTTGCTCCCCAGGCACTCAGAGAAGCCCAAGTCCTTCAAGGATTATCTTGAAGGATTTGTCTGCTGCTCAGAAGCTCATCCTCCAGGGGATGGAGGAGCTCCTTTGCGGGACCCTTGAGGGTATAGAGAGACCTCTCTGTACTTTGGACAACACAACAAGTTCTCCTTCCCATTTGCTCAGTAGAAGAGGCAGTGGAGACAGACACTAGAAACAGTCGGCATGCTCAGGATGCTGGTCCCCATGCTGGGATGCCAGCGTTCTATCTAGGATAGCTGACAGAGTCAGCATGGAGGATAAATCCATGTGCAAAAGCAGGGCCTGCCATTTCCCTTCTCTTCTGGTAGATAAACCAGGAAAAGATTTATCAGCTCTTGTGTTTTCATTTAAGGGCAGGTACCTCTGCGTGCCCTGTACCTTCTCATCAGTTGATGCACTGATTTTTCCATCAGTTTTGTCATCAGTTGATGCACAGAGTTTTCCAGAACTCTGCATGTAAATGAAAAGATTTGCCACTGTGGCTTCTTGCTAACTTGGTTATGAACACAACCAGGGGTTTTGGTACACCTAGCTGGAGTCATTGAAGAGAGGATTAGTTGGGACACATCCATCCTCTTACCTGAAGGCAAGGGTAACCATATCCTAATGTTTGTAAAGAATTACTTAATTTGGTCTTAAAAACTGCCACAAGCTTTACTTCAGCACCTCGCTGTCCTTCCGTTTATAAACCTTCCCCTTGTGTGTAACAAACTGCCTCAAGCAAGATCCCAACCCATCCCATTCTTTTCCTACCCACAATAAAAATTCATAGAAAACAGCAGCGTTTCATTTTGGAACTATTTTGAAAAGGAATGTAACCCCTATTAAACTCTGAGGAACCGAAGCAATGTCAGAAAGTGACCTGAATAGCACAACAAATTATACTTTTAATTTCAAAGCTGTCTTGGGTGTTTTGCACCACAGGCACACAGAAAGAATATGCACATAAATTTGAAGAATTATAGCCCTGTTTACTGCTGTTATACAGCTCAACATCTCTGGTTGGGGAACCTGCTGCCAAGAACAACCCATGCAGCTCAAGCAAAAGTAAAGGTGACAGGAGACGATGGCAGAGTCCTGCCAAAGCCCCCAGGAGGATGTCTTCTACTTTCCTTTGTGGCTGGGAACAAGCACAGCTCTGCAGACGCAGATAATAACTCAGATACCCTTTTCAGCATCTGCATCCCTTCGATTGGATTTCTCTCTCTGCCTGCTGATGCTCAACCAAAACTGAACCGCAGGGACATGCTGCTTCCTAAGCCAGCACTGCTTCTGCTGGGCAGAGACCAAGCACGTAGCAAGGTACCACGCTTAAAAACACACCTCGTGAGAAGCTGGAAGCAATACCGAAAAATTACTGTTCCCAGAGCAATTGTTAACACTCAAACAGCAGATTTTTCAGGCTGTGGGTTCCTGGGTGGGAGGGACACCAACGACACAGGAGGAAATGGGGTTACCGGGCTTCGGCAGGCACTACCCTGCTTGTCCTCAAGGCTGTTCCTCACAGTCCGTGGGAAAGCTTTAGGAAAACAAGCAGCTTATTCAACAGCCTCTTTGGCACCAGTCAGGAGCCTCCCTTGGTATCACTGGGCATTCGTCATTTGGCAGAGGAGACCAGCGTCACTTTTTTTTTAATCAGCATAAACAGGGTTTAAGCCTCCACTTTAAATCCCCGTTTACCTGTGGAGGAGGCCCAGTCCGCCGGGCAGCAAGAGGAGCCTTGCTCCGGATCCAGGAGAGGCTGTCCCAGGAGCTTCCCTGCCTGGAGGGCAGAGTGATCTCCAGGCTGTGTGCGTTCAGGGAGGCATCATCTGGACTGAAAACCCCCCACCAAAAAAACCCCAAACCTGCAGGAGAGGCTACGACTGTGGTGAGCATTGTTTCTGCTGGACTGGGCTTGTTTGTTTGTTTCCCTGTGCCTAGAACAAATATTAATAGCTGTATATACTCATCTTTACAAGCGCAATCCCCCAAAGCAGCGTCAGGACCTCACGTGAACCCGAACAGTGACTCACGGCTTGACATTGGAGGAGACAGTCAGTGTTTAACCTACCATGGCGCCAGATTAGGGTTTTAGCCACGTGCCACTTTGCGTTTTCCCTCATCCTGCCTACATAATACTTCCCCCCTGCCTCCCCCACCCAAGAAATTTAGGAACAGCTTTAGAATTTGCTAGAGTTCCAATTGCCCAGAGAACCCAAAGCCTCGGTACATCACCTGATGAGGAAGCCAGGCAATTTAGGGCACGGACTGCAGTGGGGACAGTGGTCCCCAGGTAACAGCAGGGACAGATGCAAGGGGATGACCAAGTCCCACCTGCTCCCTGCTGCTTTCTAAAAACAGTTGTCCTGCACATGTGAAAAGAGCTCACTAGTTCTTTTTCCAATCACTGCTGCGCTTGAGGAAACGAGAATCATTTGCATCGATGCACGAAGTTTTCCTTAAGCCCTTTTGTTGGGAAGGGTGACTCACTGAAATATCAATCTGAAATGTTTTCTCGAGGTATTTTTAGACAACAGTGGTGGTGGTCCAGTGAGTCACAGCTCCAGTGCTGCCCATTCAACTGTATGCAAAAAGCAATGGGATGCAATTTAATGGATTGCTTTCCAGGGCTGCTTCCACCGAGCTCCGCTTCCCCGGCAGCATGAGCTTTCGCAGCCACATTTGTTTCTATCGCACCATGTTTAAATGAGGGGTTTTATTCACTCCTCACGCACAAAAGAATCGAAGCAAGCATCCAAAAGCCTTTCACCTCTAAATTACTGTAATCCATACTTGATTTGGCTGCGTGTGGTTATCCTGAGCGCAAGAAAACACAAGAAAAAAAGCAATGCTGAGAAGCATTTAAGAATAAAGTATCAAGAAGCGGGGGAAGTGCAGAACAGCACAGGTTTACAGCCTCGTGCTGTCTCTGTGGGATACGCTTGCTCTGGGGTGCCCTGGGCGTTCTGCTCCCCCCCAGGCACTCCTTTTACCCCAGCTAGCACTTACAAGGGAACTTAAGCACTAGCACTGCCCTGCTGAGGGCTCAAGAGCCTTGTTCCCCATGGCAGGCAGTCTTGAGTTTGGTGAGAGGGACAAGCTGAGTCTCTCCTGAGTCTGGCAAGGTTAAATTCTTCAGGTGACAGGAGCATCGGCTTCTTTTACTAAGAAGAGAAAAAGGCAGGGTACACTTTGGAGAGCTTTTGCTATTTACCTACAATAAGCCTCGCACTTCAAAGGGCTGGAGGAACTTGTGGGGAGAACAAGCAAGAGGAAAGACTGCCTTGCTATCTCCTGGCACAGTATAAATATACTCTCTAGTACAGCAAGTGATCTGACCAGAGATTTTTGTTTGTTCACTTCAAAAGTGCCTACTGAGAGATTTGTTCAGGTCTGGAAACCAAACAAAGGAATATCAATGGGAGCACCGCATCTGAAAACTGCAATAGCTGCTCTTTGGAGATCCCCGTTGTAATTACCACATGATTTCATCACTGGGCAAACCCTCTCCCTCCACTCCCTTGCCCTAAGGTCAGACTAGAGCAAGCCATCAAGTTCAGCAAGGTTGCCTTTTTTTTTTTTTTTAATTTTTATACAGTGTGTGAAGTACAGCCCATGGAACAGCAAAATGCCAGAGCCTTGTAAAAGGCACAGGTCCACTTCATAACATAAAAGCACTAATGAGCTCTGTCTCATGTAAGAAAAAGCCTAAAAAGTGAGGAGATAGAGAAGACTTTGCTGCTTTTCCTACCTGAGGATCTGCCTGAAAGGGTGGCCAGGATCAGGTTCCTCCTCAGATGGGAAACTGCCAGGTCCTAGACTCAGAAATGCTCTACAAACCCAGCAGTTTCTTTCATCTCTGCATATGTGCTTGCAGCCCAGGGCCACCGAAGGCGATGCCAGGACCAGGGCAGCCACAGTGGCCAGAGCAGAGGCTGTGGATGATCTCCAGGCTGCGATGGAGCTCTGTGCCCCAGGCCTGCTCCAGAGCCTCGCACCCACCTGACGCCCCAGCCACAGCATCTATTTACACACACAGTCAGGAGAACAGGGACCAAGAGCAAACTGCACAGGATTATTAAGTTGTTTCCAGCTCAAACTCTTATTCCCTGGGGAATAATTCGTAATTCCCTGTCTTCAATCCTCAATTTGGGTCAATCAGGCAACAGACAGGAGAGAGACCCAAAGAAGTCTGGCCCTGAAGGGAGGGACTAAAGCTCCAGCTAAGATTTATTTCTGTTTGCTCATGTAAGACACCCTGTCTGGAGAAAGGGAGAAGTACTGAGGCTTGTGAGGAGGGGAGAATAGAGGAAACACAAACCCTGAGACACCCCCTGCCCCCAAAGTGGTTTTGCTCCACTTTACTTGGAAGACAAGAGTTAAAGTCCCACGGGGTGTTACAGACCACCTGGGAGGAGAGGAGCTAAAAACTAAGTGCAGGGCAGGAGATCTCTGCCCTCTCCCTCCTTGCCACCCCTAGCACAAAGCCAAAGCTGCTGCTGCAAGTCCCTAATTTTGGATGCCCTTTGGGTGATGCTGAAGGACGGGTACACCCTGTCCTTCCCAGGCATGCCCCGGCGCAAGGGGCAGCATCCCCACTAGTTCAGAGTGGCTTCTGTGCTGCCCACTGCCTCCATTTGTGAGGGGGGGGTCCAGGGGGAGGGCAGGGGAGGTTTAAACAGAGTCTGTGGTTTAACGAGTACCTCCACAGGCTGGGTGCCTGCAGGTCAGGGGTGAATCCTCAGATTGGGAGGTGGCTGCTTCCCAAAATCATCTTACGTGGGTGAGCTGATGGGAGCATCCCCAGAGGGCTGCGAAGAGCTGGGGTAAAAGCCATTTTCTGGCATTAATTCCTCTGTAAGCAGACAAGTGAGAGCTGCAGGGGAATGGTACGAGATCTCCACTGTGTTACAGGAAGCAGGATAATCTTGGAGATCTGA
Organism: Chionis minor; assembly: GCA_013398295.1. Lineage (NCBI taxonomy): Eukaryota > Metazoa > Chordata > Aves > Charadriiformes > Chionidae > Chionis > Chionis minor. The sequence continues at coordinate 350,801 of VZSF01007399.1, forward strand.
CAGAGGCACCCCTGCTAAAATGAGGCACATCAGTAAGTTGCTTTGAATTGCTCCTTCAAGAGACCAAGAAGATAACGCACTCGGGGGTCAGGATGGTCACTGGCACAAATGCCTGTGCAGGCAGGGCAAATTGGTCCTGCGTCAGATTTAGCCTGAGAGCAAAGTGCCTCAATAATTCACATCGATACGAGAAAAAATAAAGATGATGCCCTGGGTCTTCACTGAGCAAAACGCAGAGAAATGAAGGAAAAAATTTTCCTGGTTAATTTTAAATATTTCCTGGTAAATCTCCACCTAGCACTACTTCTTTGGACAAAGAAAGCATGTATCGCATGTCTCCCTACTTCCCAGCCACATCTATGCAAGACTGCTTGGAAAGATGCTTTTAGCCAAAGCTGCTTTTAAAGCTGATTTGACCAACTGAAAAAGTTTCAATGACACCATTGATTTCATACAATTGTTCAATAAGCTAACAAAGTGGGGGGGTGGGGGGAGGCAAAAACCCAACCACAACCAAAAAAAGCCCTGAGCAATATCTGAAAAGTGAAGCCGTATTGTCACAACATCTTCAAACAATTTTGTTTGTTTGTTTTACTGAAAGAACATGTGATTTAGGTATTTTCATTTCATACATTTTTAAACACAGAGTTTCAAAGTGCTCTGTTTTGTGGTGGATGGCATTTTTCATTTGGTGAAAAATAAGTCAGTTTTGGGGTTTTGTTTTGTTGGGGTTGTTTTTTTCCACAGTGTTTGTCCCAGTTCAGGGCTTTTCTACGTTCCTGGCTGAACCCCATCCCACCATCCATCGTATGCATGCCGGGAATGGCAGACCCCAGCCTCCCACAAAGCAGCGTTACAGCCCCTCAGCCCTGGCCTGTAACCAGCCTTATGAGCAGCACAACTCACCACGGCCAGTATCCACCAGAGCATCCCACAGCTCCCGGGGTCACCAGTGCACCAACTCAGAGCAACACTTAAAAGCAGAGGCAAAAAGCATAGGCTGTGGACAGACAACTGCTGGCTAGACAGCCAGCTGTTATAGAAATAGTCCATCCTGTTGGTCACCAAAAGAAAAAGCTGGACCTCATTATCCCACACCACATGATTAAAGAAAAAAAAAAAGCCACTGTGCAAGCAGTTTTTAAGAGATAAGGAAGATTATTTGGAAAATAATCCTGGCTGGATGCATAGCCACATCTGTTAAAATGGTACCTTAGAGAAACACGTGGTAAAGTGATACCCATTCAAACATACATTTCTACAAATCAGCAGCAAAACCCTTGGAATACCAACACTTTGGCCTGGGCTAACACTACACCAGCACTTTTGAAGAGCTCTGCTCCAGCTCCTTCCCCTGTTAGATTTTCAAAAGGCACTGGCCGGTTTCCCTCAGCTTCGCCTAGTGTTTATTTCAGGAAAATCAAATAACAAACATTCACACCAAAACACCCAACTCCCCTCCCCAACCAAAGTTTCAACCCAAATTCTCCCTTAGGAACATAATATTCAAGAGAGCTAAGCCTCCCAAACGTGTGTTGTAACCTCTATATGGGCTCTGAGAGGCATCTTCATGCAGCCCAATAGGTCCGGAGCATTTAGGGATCTGGAAGAAGCATAGGCATTTCAAGAAGGGGTTTGCTGCCCATCCAGCTTCCCAGCTACAATTGGGAGCATCTCACAGAGCTGTGGTCCCCTCCGTCCTCTCCTTGGCACTGAGGAGCTCAGGGACAAACTGAGCCACCAGCAGCCAAGCAGGCTGTGCTTCCACTCCACAAAATCCAGCACTGGGCCTGGAAACCACTGTCAGGTTTCCTGACAAGAAGTGCAGCAGGAAATTTATATTAATTCATTGCTAGTTAAGGACACTCTTATCTTTAGTGGTGAAGCTTTTCAGTTAAAGTATACAAAAACCCACAACACCCACGCAGAGAGCAGAGATAAAAACCTGTTTCACCAGCTGAGAACAAGAGAGCAAAAATACAAGGATAGAAGCAGAATAGCTTTTTAAGAGGGGAAAAAAAGTGGAGGGAAAAAAAGCAATAATAATAAAACCCCCACATATCAAGACATTTTGTACATGCATTTCAAAGACTGAATATTTTGGCCTCCCTATCTCACCTTGCTGCCAACACAAGAGGCCAGGTTCCCGCAGCAGCTTAGGTGAATCCCCCAGCATGGGGTGAATGTTCCCAGCCACAGTGTGGGGAACGAGGAAAGGACTGAGAACATACCCAGCTCATCCTCAATTAAGTAAATGATGGCAACTGCCTTGTTTCATTTGCAGGTGGGAGGAAAATACAGCATTTATGGGATGTTCCCAGCTCCTCCTGCAGACTGAGAGCGCAATGCTGGGCAGTCCCCAAGAGCTGACCAGGGATGGCAGACTGAATACTCCTGTGCAGCACCCACGTAGGTGAAAAACTTGTGACTTGTCATTAAATTAATCTCACTTACCCCCATTTTGAGCAGATCTTGGGCCAGAATCCTCCAAAAGTCCCTCTACGCATGTTATTCTGTGACTTTGTTACCAACTGTTACAGAAATTTGGATTCCTGCCTCTGCAAACACTTCACACTTTGACATGAGCTGACTATTTCAGCCAGAAGCATTGGAAATGACTGGGGGGAAGAGGCACAGGAAAGGATGTGAAGGAGGCAGACAGAGCAATTCGGGTGTAGGCTCCTCTACCCTTTTGGACTAGACCACATCTGCCCACCCAGCCACCCACTGTTGCACTTCAAAGTAAAGAGCATTTTATTCTTGAGCAGAGAATTCCAAAGCATGCCGTGGTGCCACTCATCCAGGGTTTTTAAGTCATATCCACCACCTGAAGTAAATACTGCACCCCTTAGCCCCACCAGCTGTGGGACCGATGCACTGCACAGGCTCTGTCTCATCAGCATCTCAAGACCAAAGGAGCAGAGATAATGGGAATGGACACAAAAAGCTTCCCCCAGTCCCAAGCTGGGACATGGTAAGAGCCAGCAGTGGGGGAAAAAATGATTTTTCTAACAAGTGGCTCCAAAGGGTGCTGGAGAGGAGCAGGCTCTGCCCTCCTGCATGCCGGTGGCTGCCGGCTCCCGGCCGGGTCAGCCCCTCGCCGCAGCGCTGGGGCACCTTCGCTACCACAAGTTTAAATGCTGCCTTTGGTTGCAACGGTTCACCTGGCACTACTGATGCTGTGCTTTGCAATAAGAACCCGCTTCAACGGGGCAGCAACAGAGCCTCTGCGTCCCTTGGTGCCTGGTTTTGGGGAACCCAGCTCCCAAGGGCCAGAGAAAGCAAATCAGGGAGGTACTGGTGGGCTCCCTGGCTGAGAATGTTCTTCCCGGGCCAGAGAAAGCAACCCAGGGAGACACCAGCCTGCCAGTACCTGGCTGAGAAGGTGCTTCCCTCTGCACCGCACTCTCGCTGGCTCCCGGCCATAGCCCAAGACGGAGCGGAAAGCTGGGAGCAGGGGCAGATGAATCTACGGCTGGAGTCAGGCAGCTCCTCGGGATGGCTGCTGTTGCCCGGCTCCAGAACTGATCTCTCCAAACCCCAAGGATGTCCCTGATGTATACTTTCAGCTTGCTGTTTCAGGCTTCACATAGTTTAATGCCCTCTAGAATATTAGGGAGGGTGTCATCTGGATTGATCAATTGGTCAAGGAGGAGCCACAGCAGGCAACACAGACACATTTCTGTTTGTCCCAAGCGCCGTGATCCCAGCATGCTTCCCCAGGTACCTTGGCTTCCCATGCCGGCTCTGAAATCAGGCAGGACACCGCTTGGCTGGAGCGATAACCCCTGTCCAGATGATCTGTGCTGGGAATGAGCCGATGTCACCCTGCATTGTGAGCTTGTTGACATTAATGTAACTTGTTCATTTACCCTGGTGACAAGCTGGAATGCCTCCCTCGCTCCCGGGGAGTGGAAGGGCTCTCGCCAGCCCCTAGCCCTGCCACGCTGCCTCCTGTGCCAGGTGGCTTGTCACACAAAAGCACAGAGATGTGCTGCCACCTGACCAGGCATCTTTCCACGCTTCCCCTTTGGGGGTTGCCCCAGAGCCTCAAAACTTAAAACCTTCTTCTGATTTCCAGCCTAAACAGTTTGCTGTCAGATTGTATTCATTTGCTCTGGTGCTGTCCATCACCTGAAATAGCTCCATCCTTCCATGAGGTTCTTCCTCACTGCTGTATTTATGTATTTCCATTCTGGAAGCATCCCATGCCACTGCCCTTCTCAGGCAAGGAGACCCCCCCCCCCAGAGATTTCTGGAGGCAACACTGGAGGATCCACCTGTTTCCATCCCAAATCATTTCTCTGAAGCTTTCCCTATTCATTTCCCAAAGCCACATTCAAATAGCATCCAACTCAATAAACCCAGCCAGGAACAATGAGTGAGCTCAGGTCCAGAGTCTCTCCTCCCTGCATAACTCTCCTTGCACAGAATTTTGTTAGGACTTTCTGTAAATCCCTTTAAAAGACGCCGGCAAAGCGGAGTTGCTTTCGCTCTGCAAACTTTACTTATTACCGTAGGGAAAGACCTTCACGGGCTCCCCAGTGGCATCAGTCAGGAGGAGAGTCCTCTGCTGCTCTCAGCCATGAGCGCTCTGGACATTATTACATGCGGATCTAAAGCTTCCATAATTCACAGTCCTTTGGGAAAGTGCGGCATGGGCACTGTGCTCAGGGACCGGCGCTGGCAGGCAGAGAAGCACAGCGCTGGCACCAACAGAAGGAGCCATGCTGCTGCTTACCCGGGGTTTGTCTTCAGAAAGCAAACTGCAGGAAACTGTTGGATGGAATTGGACAGCTTCCCCAACAAGATATTTTGGATCTAGCAGCTGTCACAGAACGAGAGTGTTTGACGTTCTTTTTTTACTGAAATACAGCATTCTGGAAGTGGAAAGTCATCTGTCATCAGAATGGGAAGTGTGTTTTGAAAGTGTAAGAAAGCATTTTTGTTTAACTCTCAGCTGAGGCAGGATTTTTGCAAGCCAAATGTTCCCCAGTACAACTCCCATGCGGCTGGAGAGCCATCACCAATGGAAGAAGCTTTGACAGAAATATTGCCACCAGATCTATATTCCCAGCAGAGAAGATGCAAAAAAACCCAAACCACTCTCTGGATAAACAACAAAGCAGAATGCCAGTTTTAAAGGAAGGATTAGAATAAATCAGCTTATTAAGCCTAGCAGACCAAAGAGGAGATAGTGCTGGTGAGGGACGAGGGGACAAGTCTGCTCCAGGGACTCTGGCTGCATTTTGCCATTTCAAATTGCATGCCCTAAAGCACGCCAGAGTTTTTCTCTGCACTGCTATCCAGCCTTGGAAAACTTCATTTTAGCGTGATATTAAAGTGTGCTTCAAAACAGACTAAAAGCCATGCTGGTTTATGGGAAAACTACAAGCAGGTGGATTTTAGCGAAGTGCGGTAAATGATTTTGAGACCGAAACCTGCCGTCATGCTGGCACTAACGTGGAACAGAGAGCCATAGCCAATGTTCCAAACAGGGGTCTGCTCAGAACTCCAATTGCTATAAATCAGGCCACTCTTAACTCATTACTCACACTGCCCTCTAAGATTGGAAACTGCAAGCTCATCTATTCAGCCTTAATTTTGACATTCGGAGATTTTTCTTTTTGAGCACTTACATCAATAGTCATAAGTTATTTCACTTATAATCCACTAGCGTTTACACATCATATTAAAACCCTCCAGTTATTTTATAAATACCTTTGGCCTATTGTAGTAGCATCATTTCTTCATGCTATTCCAACCCTTAAAATTCTGCTTTTAGAGGAACGGAGCCCTTCAATTCAGCATCTGAACTAGGACAGTTGCAAGATGCCTACTGATTAGGATTTTTTACTGTTAAAATTATCGCCTTTTCTATAAGTCAGTGAAAACTATCAGTACATTTTCATAGGACCCCTAACGTAATTTCTGGTTGCCAAGGAGATTTCCTTGGGGAATTTGCTATTGAGCAAATAAAAATGTTTTTTTAAAGAAAAATAACACCTGCAGTAAATTGCTCAAGTACAAGTGTGAATTTCAACACAGAATAACTTGCAGCCGCTCCATTGTTTGCCAGTACCTTAAAAAGAAGTCATGGAAAATATTTGTATTCAGATTTATATCACGTCGATACCTGCTGGGCACTTCAAGCAGGACAACTCAGTGTGCCTTTCCAGCAGGCCTCTCTCTTACACGTGAACGTGATGGGGTGCTCACAGACACCCTACTGAGAAGCTGTAATTTTATGAGCCTGTTCACTTTAAACGCACAACCGCTTGTGAGAGCACAGCTACGCTGGAGGTGTGGAGAGACTGCCAAAAAATACGTTGAACTGTAAATAACCAAAGCCACAACCATAGCCACAGACTAAGGAGGTTTCTTCGCTGGAGGGCTGTAACGCTCACTCTTACTCGGCGCGTTTATTATTTCCCTCGCACCCAAAGGCTTCCCCAGCATCTTGCCGAAGGTGATGACTTTTGCAGGATGGGAGGCAAGAAGACCACGGTGGCACAAGGAGCACACACAGGCTGGCTCTGCACCGGCTCCAGGGGGTGTTGGAATGCTCGAGCCGCCTCCCCGGGGCATCACTGCAGGTCGGCCGATGCCGGGGCAGACCCCAGACCACCCACCCCATAGGTTCTGCCTACGTCTCTTCAGCCCGAGGGTGGCCAGCGTGTGCCTGGAGATGAGACACTGCAGCGCCTCCGGAAAAGGGGCTGTTTTATACACAGCCAGTAAAAAACTGCCTACGACCCTCTTTGCCAGTCGTCTTCCGGCTGTAGCCGTGAATCACAGCGTCAGCACTGGTGAAGCTCCCTGCTCCGTGAATCAGGGCAGGAAAATGGAGCAGCAGCGGCAAGGAAGTCTGAGTCCATAGGAAATGGGATAAGTGAGCAGCAAGTTACTCAACACTCATGAATTTCATCCCTCAACATTTATAAACACAGGAGAAAGGCCACAACCATGCCTTTTCACTAAATAAGATCGTTTGCAACACTAGAAAAGACAAAGAAACATTTCTCTGACATAAACCTTGGTCTGTTCCACAGAGAGACTACAAGACCTCACCAGGGCACAGGAAACAAGTCAAGCCTAAAACACACCAGGGAGGGAAGCAGAGCTGCGTGTTAAAGGATTCCCATTTTTACTCACAGCTCACCACAAGCAAGAAGACCCACAGGACAAAAACCACCTTTCTGAGCCTCCCCTGAAAAGCACCAATCATTACTTTTTCTTTTTTTTTTCTCTCCACTTTTAAAATTATTATTCTGGCTTTGTTTTGTCTCCGCCAGCCTACCTTTCAGGATACAAATAGGTTGCCGGACCTTCCTCAGGCCACTGTGGTCTCAGGAACAAGCTGCAGAGCAGACGGGGAGATTTCAAACGAGCTAGAGTGAGCAGGAGAGCACAGTTAAACAAGATGAGCCTGAGACTCGTTTCCTCCAGGCTGGCACCTGGCTGGTGGGCACGCTGCTGACTTCACTTTCTGCGACCCGTTAAGCACAAATTTGACAGCAGGCTGCAGGGGCTGTGTTCCCAGGTAGGGATGCTCCTACAGGGACCAGGCAGCAGAGGAGGGGCAATTCCCTGTTCCCTTCTTTCCCAAAGACATCACTTGTACCTGGAGATGAAGAACCACCTGCTGCAACACAGAAGTGACCTTGTGAGAGTTAAATTGCTTGCAGGGACCAGATTTAAAATTATGTAAATTCTAAAAGGCAAGATTAAACAAAACCCCTCCACCCTGACCTGGCTATTCATGACTCACCTTTACAGGCCAGCTGTGGTCTGCCAAATCTTTACTGGCATTTCAGTATTTTAAAAGCCAAGTCAGGGCGATCGGAACCCCTCCTGTCTCGGTAGGAGTGATCTTTTACTGAGGAAGTAGTGATAAGCAAAAAGCTACAAGGGGAAAGCTAAAAAACCCCCACCCTATCCACAGTTGTTCCATACTCCACAGCAACGTAAATATGACGAGCAGTTGGATTAAGGACAGCAACCAAGGAGCTAGCTTTATTACTAGGTAATGACAGCTGTGCCATCAGCATCTTCTTGAGGGCCGCCAGCAAGAGATGGCAAGGGAAAGGAACAAGACCCAGGCTTGCCTGGCAAACAGCCTGTCCCACCACAGCCTTTCCCAGCTGTGAGCGCTTAGTGATTGCCCGAGCTGGAAGTTGTCTCTGAACCCAGTGCCAAGCAGCCACCAATGGCTTTAAGCCACGAATATGTTTAGTCGGGTTTTTTTAAAAGCAGGTTTTGTTTCTGGCTTCCCTAAAATGCCCAAACCTGGAATTTTGGATTTGTCTGAGCGGGGGCTGGGATCTCCCTGTGTGCACCATAAAGAGCTAGAGAAAGGACCGAGCAGCTCCGTGGCTTTGGGCAGCCGTTGCCTCTGGTAGGACTGCAGGCGTCCTCCTGAGGCACTTCTGCTCTTAGAGCTCAGAAACCAGCCCAACACAGACCTGCCCGGCAGACCCCAAGCCAAACACAGGCACCCAGAAGTATTCAGGTATTTTGCAGCGGTTCTTTTTTTGCAGGAGACACCATGGCAAGGAGACAGCCGCTGTGGCAAACAGGCTTTGTAACAGGTACCACCGCCACTGAAACAACCAACAACTCATTGCGATCTTTCCTTTCAGCCTGTCTCAGCTTGGCTGGAGTTCCCTTGGCTTGAATGCTCACACAGTCGCAGGGTGCTGCTTCTGGGGGAAGCACCCCCACCCAGCAGCTTCCGAGCACTGTCCTGTCTCCCAAGTCCCTGATGCTCCGTATGGGCCACACTGCTGCATCCCAAGGACTGAGCAATGCGGTGCAACGCGCAACAGGCACGCACCCAGCACCAGTTGTTTATTAAACTCTTCTCTGTTTTTTTAAAGAAAAAGTTTACAAAATGGATTTTTTTCACATGATAAATGACTGGCAGCTGACCTCTTCCGTTAATAACTTAATTCATGTGGTGTGACGTAGATGTTGAACAATAAATGACACTATACACAGACGATCATGTTTCTCTCCATGGAAACAGGCAGCACACGACACTGTCAAACAAGACTCTGAACATAAGCTTGCTCAGGTAATTTTCAGAATTGAAGTGTAAGTTTAAGGAAAACCACTGTTTTATTTTTGAAGCAGAGCATACGTACTGACAGTAAATGTTCTGCCTCAGTCTGCCCCCAGGAATCCTTCACCCAACCCAACCAAGCCTTGCTTGGGTCATTTCAACATCCGGCTGCATGGGTTTCTCATGTCTTGCTTCTCTTTCGCTATTTTCCATCCTTTTCCGAAGTACTAGGGGAGTGGCATTGAGGGGAATGGTTTCCAGGTCTCCTGTGGACCCTTCAAGGGTCCACTGGGGTTTTTGCACAGGAAACCACTGAAGGCAAACAAGCAGAAATGTTGCTCTGGACAGAGGAAAAAACAGGATTCTTTCAGCTGATGGAAAGAAAAGTATCTTATTGTCACAGCATGAAAATTAGTGCTGAATTATTATTTAACATTCCTAAAAATGTTCAGCTTCCATACTTTTTAACACTGTTGAAAAGATGGGATGGATCAGAATTTTCTTTTTTCAGCACACATCCCAGAAATAGTGGGGAAAAACCCCACACGTTGTATTTCAGCAGCAAGGCCAGCAGCTGCTGAGTAAAGTACATTTTTGCTTCATTTTCTGAGGTTACCTTCTCCTTCCCAAAGTACCTATGTGCATCCAACACTAAACCAGAAAGGTGCACCGATGAGCTTACTTGCTGTGGAGCATGAAGCCTGAGGGAGCAGGAACCCATCTGATCCCAGCTGCTGTATTACACAACAACCTAATTTTGACCGCAGTCCAGTTAACGAACAGCACCATTTCACACACACGGGAAAACAGAAATGCAGACTTGAAAGTTTCTGTGATTCCTTTTGAAGGTCCATCGTGAACAAATTATCTTCTTCCCAGAAATCTACTCAACATCGTATGCAAATTAATGTCATATAGGTAATACGGGTCCTCTGTAAAAGGGAAATCACCCCACATCTCTGACCACCAGGGAGTTTTGTGGATTTAAAAAGAAATAAAGAAAAAAATCCCGGCAGTTTTCCAAGCAGTATTTGATACTGGGTTGCATAAATCGCAAACCAGACCGAAATGCATGTGTAGGGATATGAGAGAAGGGTTAGATCTTAACTTCACCAAGCTGTTAGGCAAACTGCATGGCCAGCTGAGGGATTAATTATCCGGATGAGGGAAATACTATACTCTTGTAGTACCAGGGCACTATTTCCGTATGTCTCAGGACTATTTAAAAAAAAGGCGAGGGAGCTGAAGGGCCGGGGAGCATCCGCACGTGGCGCAGGGTGGCTCGGGCTGAGGTCTGCAGAGCAGCCAGGCGGCGCAGGGACCGCCTGAGGAAGCTGCGGTTCTGGTCCCTCTCCAACTTTCACAATGTTTTCCACTTCAGTTCCTGGGGATTATGTGCTATTTGAGTATTGCAATGTCCGGGACTGCTCCAGCATGACCTGCCTGTTGTGGAACATCAGGAAGAGACACAGCCGTCTCCCCTAGCTCCGGAAAGCATGAGAAAGCGCTCCCAGTTAAGTCTCCGCTGCATCACAAGACCAAAATTTTACTTCTCCTAGGCCAAGCTGAAGACAGTGGCGACTGACACACAGCTCCAGGATGGGGGGAAGAGGTTTTTACCCGCTCCCAGGTTCTGGTTGTTGGCAGCACGGCGTAAGGCGACACAGCCACATGCGAGACTCCTGCTCAGTTTTACTTTCTTTCTGCAGAGGAGGTGTTGCTGCCTGAATAATGAAGTGCCAGATACCAGCACAGACCACTAATTACAGCAGGGCAGGTAAGCGGGCAGGGGGCATGAGACGCTGTCACTGATGGGGGCTGGTTTACACAGGTCAGTGCCAGGCGAGCTGCAGACCCTGGGACCGCGAGGGACCAGCCAAGGTCCCCGAAGTCCGTCCAGCCACATTTCACAGAGCCTGACTGAACTTTAGAAGAGGCACGCCGGAGGCTGCAGTGACGTCAGACAGTTGACAGTGATCTGTACTTTCAGAGGTGTTTGGGAACCTTTCTCTGAGATGATAGAGAAGAGTCATCTTCATCATCTTCTCCAACGTTGAGAGGAAACGCTTCCCCTGCCATCACTCTTTACGTACGGCTGACTGAACAGGAGGTGCCACGAGCCAGCATCAGCGTACAGCCATTTCGCAATCATGAAAAAGATGGTCTTACAGAAGAGGAAGAAGAAAAAGCTGGACACATTACATGCCAAAACGTAAGCATTACAAAGTGCTTAAATGAACTAAAGCAATAGCAAAGTAATTTTTTCTAGCAAGAAAAGCACAAGCCCTTCTGCACAGTGCACAAATATCATTCTCTTCACCCACAGATGACATGGGGACAAGAAGAAAACTGCTGCTTGAAATTCCCCTGCCGTTTCAAACACACGGAGGAGCAATACACCTCCTCGTGCTACCTAACAGAGCCCACAAATGTATGGACCTCCATTAAATTAGCCTTGGGTGGTGATGACAGTTGAGTTTTAATGAGAGCACTTAGGTTCTGTTCAGCCTGAGGTTTCCCAGCTCTCCTTGATGGTGGTGGCGGTGCTTGAGAATCATTAGTGGCCATAACTTTCTGATGTTCAGCAAGTTGGTGAGGTTGGGTGAAGCGAGCTTAAGTAAAAACTTCTAAACTCGCAAGATGCCAGACTTGCCTGTTTGTTTTCATACGTGCCAGTACAAACACCCACATTAACGAGCATGAACAGTGTGATTCAGAACGATACCAGACACAGGAGGCAAGATTTTCTTTAAAAAGGCAAGCAGGTGTCACTGTTCATTTCTAAACATTATATTTAGACACCTGAAGAACAAAAATATAGAGCACCCAAGGATTTTCCAGATTTTTGAAAACAGCAGCACTGGAACATCCCTGGGGCTGGAATATAAACAATCTGAAATTTATTCCCAGAAGAAATTACTGAATCACTCTGATGAACAGTAGGTTGTTTACTGCCAGATTTTATGAGTTTTTGACATGAAAATTATCTCGCAGAATTGAAGCAAAATACGGGAACCAATGAGTAAAAATGCACAAACGTTGTTAACAAAAATTAAAGAAAAAAGAAATTGGTCTACTTTCATCAACTTCAGGGAGCTATCAAATTAAAAAAAAATAAGCCTGAAATACACCTCTGCTTTTCTGCGTAGGTTCGCACCACTTGCTTTCAGGGAGCGTGTTAGGAGCAGAGCACCCTGAGGCTTGCTCTCTAGTCAATGGAGAAGTGGTCAGTACACCCAGAGGGAGTTTCTTCTCTACCAATTACGAAAAGCAGCTAGGAGCAAGTTTAATATCTAAAATTAGGTAGGATTATGGATGGCCTTCGAATTCCAAGTTTAAATTCCATTTTGAGTGCCCGGATTTAGATTTTCCATTTTGAGAGAAGGGCTCAGATCTGTACAATTCATTATTTATGAGCCTGAGAAGATACCTTGAAGTATGATATATGTACAGATACATTTCTGCTCCCTTCCCCCAGGAGTACACAATCCAGAAGCTCTCTTCCCAGACCCCCAGGAGGCAACTTTTGCGCCACTGTCAGCAAAGCCCTTCCCCTCCCCTCCGCATCACTTCTTCAAAACTTCCTACCACTTGTAAATGCAGAAAGGAAAAAAAACCCAAAAAAACAAAAAAACCAAAAACCCCAACCCCAACCCCAAAACCCTGCTAAGCAGCTTAAAGAAAGACCATGCACTGTCTGAAACTCTAAAATCAAAAGCTGTAATCTTCTGCAGCAGGTTACTTTAGAGCAAACTGCAGATAGCCCTGGAGATAGAGGAGGTGACTTGCCCTCCCTGAGCCCCTCCGGCTGCCCAGAATTAACAGGATTATCACAATTTCACCTTTTGGCCCTTCCTGGGCAATTCTCCATGGGCTCCAGGTGCTGCTTCAGCAAAGAGAGGGAGAGTCACACCTGGGGCCCAATTTGGATGTGTCCTGCCCAAGTCACATCTGCTTCTGCTCGGCTGAGGTCATCCTTGTCACAGGGGGCATCTCTTCCTCCCTTTGATCCAGAGGGCACCGTCCTTCTGATCTCTTCATTATTGTCTCTCAGGTCTCATCAGCTGCTCACAAAGCAAAGCGAGGGAAAAACAACTAATGAAATAAAAATATCATTGCAGAAGATATTTTTTAACAAATTACAAATTTTAGCATTTGTATAAAATTGGCAAATCGGACTCACAGTGCATACATTAAAAAAAAAAAAAAAACAAACCAAAACACAAAAAACCAGAAAAAATACCTGACATTTTCAGATGTTTGGAGAAGGCAGTGAACTATTCTAAGCACGATCATCCCCCGAGTGTGAAAAGTGCTGTTCAGAGGACTACCCTCCACTTTTCAGAGCTGCTTTTCCATCCAACACAACCTGCCAGTATGGCAAAGCAGAAATACAAGGACCAAAATGGTAGAGCTGACTTTTGCCATATTCTCATCTCTTCTGCTTTTTTAGGGGCAGTTTTATCATTCCAAAGTTTTCAGTTGCACACACCCCCTCCCCATATCCCAAGACCAGCAATTCAGCACACAAGACCTTCAACAAGAATGAATTTAATTCCTCCAGCGAGAGATGTGTGTTCCATAGCATCACCTAGAGTTTAGAACGACCATTTCAGGTCAGACTGGAGAAAACCCTTCTGCTCGCGCTGCCTGGCTGCCCTGCTGCCGACATCCTTTCCACAGTAAGGAGAGGCAAGGCACGCTGCTCCGAGCTGTCACCTTTGCCTCTTTCCCCCCATTTCTCAGAGGAGCAGGCTGCAGCAAGCCTCGGGGACGCCACGGATCAATAATTTCTTAAGTGACCACAGACACTTCACTTGGGCAGTTTATCAGCTTGGCTGGTTTCTGTGATCTGCCGCGTTTCCCAGCTGCTTCCACCACAACTCCCCCAAATAAAGCACACTAGTCATAAATCATTTCAGGGCCAACTTGTCTTCAGGGGCAAAGCCTTCACGGAACCAAATAAGCTGCTGCAGAGTTAAGGAAGGTTGTGGAAGATGCACATAGAGCTGCAGAAGGGACCTGTGGGTGGGCAAGAGCCTTGGGGGCAGACACGGAGCTTTGGGGGATGCCCAGCAGCACCATGCCCCATCCTGCTCCTGTGCGCCTGCCCGGGCACCCGCCACTGGCTGCTGCGGGGACAAGGTCCTGGGCAGATGACTTCTCCTCACACGGGCAGTGTTGTAACCCACGCGTCCAACACACACGCTGCTCTGCTGCCAGCAAGCCCAGAGACACAGCTCCTTGGTGATAACAGGTAATTAAGGAAGCCAGCACACTTGCAAAAAGGGAAACGAGTTTCTGACCGTTAATTCTACCTTAGTTAATGGAACTCCGAGTGTCTCTGGCATTTGGCTCTCATTTATATAAATGTTCTGGGGATCATGCGGGTGCTGAAATCAGAATCGGGATTTCATTCATCTTCACAGTACAAAAAACATCTCAGAGAAGAAAAGGCACGTTAGCTTAGCTGCATACTTCAGAGAACAGAAAGCACAAAAGTTTCAAAAAGTAGCTTTGTATACATTTAAATAACTACACTAGTAGACATAGCATATTCGAAGCTGGTGAGGGGTCTGGAGAACAGGTCTTATGAGGAGCGGCTGAGAGAGTTGGGATTGTTCAGCCTGGAGAAGAGAAGGTTGAGGGGAGACCTTGTCACTCTCTACAACTCCCTGAAAGGAGGTTGTAGCGAGGTGGGGGTCAGTCTCTTCTCCCAAGTAACAAGCGACAGGACAAGAGGAAATGGCCTCAAGTTGTGCCAGGGGAGGTTTAGGTTGGATATTAGGAAAAACTTCTTTACCGAAAGGGTTATCAGGCATTGGAACAGACTGCCCAGGGAGGTGGTGGAGTCGCCGTCCCTGGAGGTATTTAAAAGACGGGTGGACGTGGTGCTGAGGGACATGGTTTAGGGGTGGTTTTTTGGCATAGGTTTATGGTTGGACTCAATGATCTTGAAGGTCTCTTCCAACCCAAGTGATTCTATGATTCTATATTCAAGATGAAAACTTATTACTGACTCTCAACACAGCAGTCAGCAATTAGAAAGTACCTCCCAACACAAGGGTGCCACCCAGCCAAACCTGCTGCAATACAGCTGTGAACAGCTACATATATTTGAATTTATTTCCCTTTGCAATCTCTACCTTTTCCTGCAGCAGCCAGAATCCTAGCAGGGACACTTTCCCACTGTTAGGGATGCAGAAAGTAGTTTCTGCTCTATGTACCTCTTAGCTCTGTAACTCTTAACATGATTGTTTCCGTAAATTATGTGATTACAGAATTGCATAAAACACACTCTTCTCTAAACAACATTTTCCTCTTTCTTATTACTCAGTGAAAAGAAAAGCCTATAACATAAGGCTTTTAAGTAATCCAAACTAAGCTGTTTTTCCTTGAGAAAGTTGTGAGCTAGCCTAAGACAACAAGCCCTGGTTTCCCAAATTTGGGAAGTGGTCATGTATTCAGACAGGGAAATTTGCACTATGGGATACAGAATCTGCCTTCATAACACATATTTGTTCATTTGTACTACGACAACAGGTGGAAATGGCTCAACATATGACAGCATGTTATGTTACCATTTCAAATATGCCTACAATGACCATTTTCCAATAGCCATACCCTTACACCCTGAAGAAAAATGGCACAAGTAGTTTTGATGAGCGAAGGGGTTACCCAGAAAAGCTGTACTATCTCATTTCATCAGGAACACAATTTAGGTTCTACTTTAAAGACTACACACAATTAAAGATAAGCTTAATAAAAGAATATCATTTCAACCACCTAAACTTGAATATTGAAATAAATGATGGATTTTGTGTACATACATACATGCGTGCTCTCCAGCCTGTGCATATATCAGTCTACAAATGAGAGCTGAGATGTAAAGGAGACGATTAAATCTGCATTTCTTTGTACTCAGAGAGAGACTCATCTCTATTACACAGGTAAGAAAGGAATTACGCTTCTCAATTTTTTCCCTTCCTTTGCTTTCAGAGTGCTTAAGTAACCTAAAAGGATATTTAAAAAATACTCAAGTCGCAGAAGACAGAGTTGCACGTTCGCTGAAAAAAGTTAAGACTGGTGAGGTTTGTTATTATAATGAATAAAACTTCAGACGCAATTCTAGTTCAACGAAACACACCTTGAATGCTGCCTATATAATGACCGTGCTGCACACGCATCCTCTCATCTGCAGAAATATTGTACCCCATGACTATTGCCGGCACACCTGTACAGGTACTGCCTCAGCTTCTTACCTATAATTGGAAATTCCTTCTTTCTGGGGCATTTTGGAGGGATGGTAATATTTCAGAGCACGGTCCTCGGACCGGCACTGTCCCGTGGCACAGGTTCCCCACCTGGGTGGATAGGATCATAGAATCATAGAATCACTTGGGTTGGAAGAGACCTTCAAGATCATCGAGTCCAACCATAACCTACACTGCCAAAACCTCCCCTAAACCATGTCCCTCAACACCACGTCCACCCATCTTTTAAACACCTCCAGGGACAGCGATTCCACCACCTCCCTGGGCAGTCTGTTCCAATGCCTGATAACCTTTTCGGTAAAGAAGTTTTTCCTAATATCCAACCTAAACCTCCCCTGGATGCAACGCAGGAGTGCTCAGCAGGACACAGCTGAACTCCATCTGGGCAGGGGATCAAACGCTCGTGCTTGTAACACAAGACCAGCCGTCCCACGCGTTGAGCCGTGACACGCTGCCCGCAGGCAGAGTTGTGTACGCACGTGTTTGGAGTCAGCACCCCTCAGACCTGTGAGACTGCCCTAACTACAGGCATAGCAGGAGTGATTAAGCCTGAAAACTTGCTAGGAAAATCATTTCAACCCAAAAGCAGCAAATGCTGATTCTTGTCACCTCGAGCCACAGTAGCCTGGAATAACACCATGTCATGAACCACGAGCCTCAAACAAGTCAGCTCTTCAGAGGAGACGCTCGCTCCCCCGCCAGCGGCCAAAACTTGTGCTCCACTGCTTTCGGGGTCAGCGGCTGGTCAGGTGCAACCGCCAAATTGCTGGAGCGTGGCAAGAGACAGAGACATCCTGAGACATCTTGAGTGTCAAAAGACTGTTTGCCCGGCACAACGCAAAAAAAGGCTGGTCTCAGTGCACAGAAGGCAACTTTCGCTTTCTCCCACTGTAATATGGATATTTCAACTTGCTAAGAGGCTGCTGATGAGCAAAATTAGATATTAGGAAGAAATTCTTTACTGTCAGGGTGGTGAGACGCTGGCACAGCTTGCCCAGAGGAGCTGTGGATGCCCCATCCCTGGAGGCATTCAAGGCCAGGCTGGATGACGCTTTGAGCAACCTGGTCTAATGGAAGGTGTCCCTGCAGGATGGTTGGAATGGCAGGGGGGTTGGAACTGGGTGACCTTTAAGGTCTCTTTCAACCCAAACCATTTTATGACTCTATGAAAACCACCTGGACTGATGGGGACAAGCACTGCTCCCTCCCCAGGGGGTCAACAGAGATAAAGAGCAACAGCCATTTTGGAAAAGGTCAGGATTTACACTGGTCTAACAACTCCTTTGCCAAATTTTAGCCTGTCACCATTTGGCAGTGCACAACAGGCATGAAGCCCTGGATATTGAATGCTGCCAGTGGGAAGCCTGGCAGCACTTCGAGAGGGGGTTTTGCAGAGGCAGAGATGTCACATCCTTACCATAATCAATTTGTCTTTTGTAAAAAAATACTCAGACTGGCACAGACAGTCCCAACTTTAAAACAACAGCAAAAAAAAAAGCTAATGATTCTCTGGGACTCTGATGCAGTCAGTTTTCCCCTAGTCCGGAACGCGCTTGTGCCAACTCCCCTTCACAGGTGCTTGGTTTCCTAAACACAGAAGCGTGCCCAACGTTTCCTCTGGGATGGATGTGGACACGGGTGGGGATTTCTGCCATAGAGGTGATCTGCGTGTTGGTTGTAAAGATGAGCCTGCCGGGCTGGCAGCTGAGCCCCCGGTTTTTAAGATTTCCCCTTTTCGGAGAGAGTTCACGAAGGCTGAAGGCATTTGAAACTCCTCTGACTTGCCTTTTGAGTCATATTCCCAAACTCGCCACCACGGCTTCGAGGGTGAGAAGAGGAACGTGCAGGTTTCGGCTTTGTTCCTTGTTTCTCTGCGGGGCTCTCATCTTTCCGCACAGCAGCCCAAAGGAAGCATCCCAAAGGAAGCACCCCAGCCAGCAACGCAGCACCCAGGAAAAGCCTCAGCGCCGAGGCGAGGGCTGCAGCGTCCTCCTCGCTGGGAGCAAAACGCAGCGGGATGGAGGGCTTTCCCTGCAGTGACACCTCCCTAAAGTCTCGAGATTGAAAACGTATAGACAGAGACACACCGAAACCTGAGTGTGTTTTAGCAATACATTATTAACTTAGATCAGGTAATCAATGCGAGAAGGTAGTACCTGACCTCGTCTGTCCAGAAACCCTCTCGTTTCACACTTAAACAAGTCAAAAACACAGTGGAGAAAAGCAAGAGGGGGATTAAGTGTTCTCCTGTAATGCTGTTATATTGTGTTTGCTTAGATTTCTGGATTAACAAAGGAATGGGATTTTATTACATGCATGAGAAATTTAATACAAAATTAAATTAATACAACGATTTGTATTACTGAAACAGGACAAAATGCAGAGAGAGCAACATGTTGAGTGGTAAAAGGGTGATGTATTTCTTCGACTATAGAGCTTTATATTAGTGATGAAGGTAAAAAGAAACAGTTTTAGTTTCCCTGTAAATGGAATTCCCAGTTTTCTGCATTCAGAACAGCTATGAGAAGGAACAAATGAATAAATCTATTTCCTACCCACAGCCTATGGCAACTTAAACATCCAAGCTTGCAAAGATTATATTGGGACTTCAGAAACATTATGCAAGCCAGAAAATAAGCTAGTTTCTTTCTGTGCAGCTATAAACTAAAAACCCCCCAGCTTGACAAGAAGGCATTTAGATAAGGCACTTTCCTAATGAAAAGAGAAAAAAAAAAAGTATAATTGGATGATGTGGTATTATGGTATTATTCTGAACAGTGATGCAAAGCTGTGCAAAGATAAAACAGCTGTCAGATAATCTTCATGATCAATACCAAAAAGCCTTTGCATTCAGCTCTATTGCTCTTACAAGATGCTAAACAACAAATTAAAAGTCACAAACTGAAAACCCAGAACACTTTCAGAGGACAAGCAATGCAGTTTCGTCTTCCTACGATCCTTTCAGAGAAGAAAATAAATAAATAAATAAGGGTTTCGCTGCCGTTTAACGTTTGAATTCAACAGTTACTTTGAAAAACAGAAATGTGTAAAACTACAGCCATTTATTTCTAAAAATCCACTTAGCATGTGTTTGCTTTCACTGAAGAAGTATTAAGCGGACGATGTGTTGGACTTTCAGCTCCAAAAGCTGTGCAAATCCAACTGCGGGTATTGAATTATCTCAGTTCAGTGGTTGAAGTTCAGCTCCTGGTGGAAGCCACTCCTCGATATCTCCCTCCTCCAGAGCGGCTGCCTCAGGTGGAGCCTGAGCACAAAGCCCAGCAGGGGAGCCCAGGACCCCCCCAGCAGAAGGAGCAGCTCGCTCGGCCAGCAGCATCGCAGACATCCCAGCAGCTCGGCTCAGGAGGAACATGGGCAAAAATGAACACAACTACAACGCCAGTTGTGCCGGAAATCTCTTTTCATCAGCATTTCAAAGTTTATTACAGACAAAATAGGCCAAAGTGCAAAAGAGTTTCTGATATTATGCAAAACCTTTGTTTTGAAGGCTGGTAGATATCAGGAAGAAATTTTTCCACCCTGAGGGTGGTGAGACACTGTCACAGGTTGCCTAGAGAAACTGCGGATGCACCATCCCTGGAAGTGTACAAGGCCAGGTTGGATGGGGCTTTGAGCAACCAGGTCTAGTGGGAGGTGTCCTTGCCTACGGCAGGGGACTTGGAACTAGGCGATCTATTTTTAAGGTCCAACCCAAGCCATTCTGCCACATCTTAAGGGGGAGCTGTCAGGGTCTCTCAGCTGTCAAGGCTTTGAGTGGCTGAGAGATGATGCCTCCACTCCGTCCACCTCCAGGAAACACCTCATGTCCCTCTGAAGGGACCCCAACAGCAGATGAACCACAGCTGCCAGCAGCTCCATCATCTGCTTCCTCCGAAATAGCTTCTCAAAGCACCAGAGCAGACCAGCAACAGTGATCCAACACTGCCCCAGCCTTGCTTCTGCGCATCACCGTGTTTAAAAAAAAAAAAAATCCTTTAAGAAATACTTCTGGGGGAAAAATATTAATGCGGAAGGAAATTCACCAAGAGTTTTGTTGTTGTTGTTTTAAAGTTTCTGCTGTTTTCAGCCTTTGGTTTTCCACTCAGCGTGCGTTGAGCTGCCAGCCCTCTGGTTGTGGCTGTGGTGCTTGCAGCTGAAGGACAGGGTGTTACGGAGTCAGTCAGCTGGCAGCCAGGGTGCCGCATGAGGTTCCGTGGAAGATTCTACTTCAGCTCCTACGGACCAGGCAGCGCTTGCATGGCTCTGCTTGGGTTCCGCTTGTCACACAGGAGCTGTACGTGAGCAATAGATGACTTGGGGACAGCAGAGAGCATGCAGCCTTGCGTCGGAAGAACCTATCTGGGACCAGGAGAACCAGATTTCACCTGGGGCTTTACTGGGACAGCTGTAACACGTACAGAAAAACGTATTGAGGGTTACATGAATTTTGCTATAACAGCTTCGGCAGTCAGCGTTTGACTTCGCAGCTTGCCTTTTTCCTTCATTTTTTTTTTTCTTTAGTACACAATACGTTAATTGAAAAATTAATTCAATTTCAATTAAAAATCAATTGTTATGCAAAGTAGCTTTACCATTTCCAAGGGGTTTTTCCAGGAGAGGAGTGGCTATCTCCAAGTCCCGCTGCTGGAAAGCCGCTCCTGCAGAGAGCGCCTTGAGAACGCTGCCATTTACCCGGCACTGGAGCAATTCCGGCACATTCCCATAAATGCTCTCATGATGTGCTGATCGTCGCTTTAAAAAGCGCCAGCCCAGAGATCTGATGGAACGCATTTCCAGCAATGCTTTCCATTGCTATCCTGCTAAACAACATCTGCTATAAATAAGCGTGTTTCATCAATAATACATAAAGAATGTATTCAGCACGGGTTGGGAAACAGATGTATATATTGAACCATTCAATAATTTCCATAAAGAACAAATGTAGTCAAGTAGTACTGAAGCAGTAATCACGCATTCAGTGAAAGCCACCATAAATAGTTTTGTAACTTGGGAACATTCCCCCCCCCCCCCCCCCNCCCCCCCCCCCCGTTTTTTTTTTAAATTTCTAGTTGTCCTTGTTTTCTGTCATTTTTATTATTGGTTTTCACTTTATCATTCTCTGTGCTTTCCACAGAAAGAATGCTTGATCACTTCTTCTAAAAGCCACCGATAAGAAAATTAAATCCCTTTGGCATCACTGCACAGGGTAGTTGCATAACAAGCCGAGTATATATAGAAATTGCATTTTGAGTGTTTACATAAGAGCTCAGAATAACACAGATGTAAAAAAAAAAATCCAACTCAATTTACGAACCAGCCCTGCAGTGCTTTTGTGTCTGATAACTTGGAGCAAGCGAATCAGCTTACTAGTAGTATGCAGTTAATATTATTCTTGCACTATTTACATAACTGGAAAAGAAAGATTAAAAATTGAACAGGCAAATGTGTGTAAAAGGGTGATTTGCTTATCTTAAAGAAGATTTTCTGTCTAGCCAGGAAGACTGGCACAGAAGCGAGGCTTTAAAATACTCCAAGCTATCTGAAATCTCTTCTAGTTTCTTGTATTCATGCAAATCAACCTACATGCTTAGATCAGACTTCCACAGACATTTTCTGCATGCTCTTCTCAACAGTCTCAAATTAACGCTTCCAACACAGAACAAGAAAACCCAAGTTTGTTCCACAAATCTTAAAGTAACTGTATTCCCAAAAGCAACTGGAAAGGCACAAAATCCAGGCTTCCAGTAATTTAAAGCTTCTTTACCTTACTATTTTAAAAATCAAGATAATTGTAGAGTATAAAGGCGCCCTAAGTGCCAGATCAGTGGGCCAAGAGGATTATTGGGGATAAAATTATATTGATTCAAATCCATCCTGTATATCTGCAATCTGAAGGCAGGTGGATTTGTAAACAGGTACAAACTGGAAAGCTCTGCTGAAAAGGTCTGCAACATTGAAAACCAAATCATCTAATGTCACTGAATATGTCTATTCAGTTCCCTGCCCAATTCATCTGCAAAGAAGTTTGGGGTTTTTTTTAATGTCTAGATAGATACAGGCAGCTTTTTTGCCCCAGTAATGTTATGTCTTTTATTAAGAGAGAGATACTCAACCCAATGCAGCTACCAGACAGCATTCCCCTAGTAAAAAGTCACTTTCTGTTGCTTGGAATCAATCGCACTGGTGACCGAGCCTCCTTGGGACAATGGCCCCACTGGCCACGCAGCAGGGTGAGGACCGGGATGCTCCCCATTGGGCTGAGCTGAGCCATGTCCCCAGCCAGACCGGAGGAGGAGGAGTGGAGGAAGGAGACTGCTTTCCAGAAGAACCCGATGACATCCAAAAAAGGAGGATGTCTACAAGCCACCTGGGCAGTAAATGCCCACGCTGTCTTTCAGGCACTTTCCAAAGATGCCATTGAGAGAAGCAAGGGTGGTCCAGCCTGCAGGTAGCCGGCATCTCCAGCACCAGCCCAGCTCCCCCAGCTTCTGCCCTCACCAGCAAGGTTAAGGGAAGTTTCACAGACCTCATAACCTGCGGGTAAGTGGAGCGAAGGAGGGAGAGAAGGCAGATGTGAGGGCTGTGAAATCATGGGACTGACTTTGAAGAGAGACTTTTTCCCCCATCTTTGCAGAGCGCTTCACATAATAGATCCCCAGGGCACGAGAGCAACAGCAAACACACATCGCTTCGGTAACGGCACGCGTCGTTTGTTTAAATGTGCAAATTTATCCCTTTGAGAAAGGGAGAGAAACACTCAGAAGTGTGGACAAGCCCTCAGAGAGGCAACCAAACAATCAAGAAAAACACAAACCATCCATCAGTTCTCTACCAAGAAATCTTAGAGTGGCAAAATGAGTGAGAGTGCACTGAAATAAACCCCATTTCGTTTGGCTTTGGCCAGGAATCCCCAATTCACCAGCCTCTCCCATTTTGAAGCAGTTGTCAGCAAAGCCCACAAGGTGGAGGGAGACGTTTTCTCCCTACCCCTTCTGCGGTGGTGTGAAAGTCCCCAAATAAAACATATCTGCAGGACCGTTTTGCTTTTCCAATAAGAAATTAATCTAAAACCCTATGGGACTTTGCGCTGTGTTAAGTGATTTAAAACAAAGTCTTTCATAGACAGTCACGGCTGCAGATGAACAAACCAACTCAAAAACCACGTCTGTCATGGACCTCCTGGGGTTAACTCAGCTGAGAGACCTCTGTGAAGACAGGAAATTGAGAAGAAGAAAAAAAAACCCCACAAAGCCCATGTTTCCTGAGCTAGCAATACAATACAGTCAAGTTGCCCAGTCCCCAGGCCACATTATGACCGCATCCAGCCCTGGTAAACACATATTTTCCTTAAGTCCTCTGCTAGCTTCAGCCTTCATTTAGCCAACCACTGTTCCTGCAAACACAGACTCCACTTGGCCTGAGACCGCTGGGTCATTACAGCCCGAGAAGTGCATGGAAAGTGCTAGCAAGGTATTTCTTAAAGCGTTATTTGATGACTGAAAATGTAGTAATTAGTGTACTTCCCACCTATGCACCGAAATAAGTCTGCAGACGTAAGTAATAACAAGTGAAAGACAAACCATATAGGTAGAAATAATCACTTGTTTAAGCACTCAAAATAAAATTAATATTAGATACTGCACAGATGATTACAGTATTGACTGCAAATTATTTTTCCACGGGACGCTGCATATCTCACAAGGCTATCTGGCGACACGTGCGTCAACAGAATATGCTCAAGAGGGTCAGTTCATGCGTCGCTTTTAGAGGGGCACCAGCAATTTATCTTTTTCTGCCAAGACCATTTGCTTTGTTGAAGCAGATTTCGTTTTAAGGGATGGGATATTCTCACAGCAAAAGAGCAAAGTCACATTTCCCACGTAGAACACTACAGTAAATATTACACAAGTTAAAAAACTTAAATGTGAGTTTTTCTACTGAAATTCTTTGAAATTTTCATTCTAGCCCCAACTGAGCAAGTAAAACTTCAAAAACAAAGCAAGAAGCATCGCCAATTAAGAGAACAGAGCTGTAAAAGGAGAAGCAGGAACAGGGTCTGTGGACATCTGGAGCACTCACATCTTCTGCTGAATATTACCCCTACGCCGAAGTGAGTGACAGCAAGAACTGACAGCCCTGTGATGTGCTGCTGTATGAAGTTATATACCAAAGCCCACAGCACGTCAGAGAAGTTTTCTAGTCCCAACCTCCCATCTCACAAGCTCTGAAGACTGAGTAGCATAATCATACATGTCCAAAATGCTCCCATAAGCCAAAAGAAAATTATTAAAGCAACTTAAAATTTCCATGATAATTACCTACTGGCTGACTTTTTTCCTTCAAAGAAATCTGAACAGGCATGCAAGATGTTTACTGTTTTGGCCCAAGGAAATATATTATGAAATAAGAGGGGAGGGAAAAAAACCCCAGCAGTGAAGAAGGTGAGCAAAGCATTGCTAACACCTCCGATAATTCCGAACCAATTCTTCCATCCTCCAACCCAGAGCAATTAATCAGATTTAGAAGATGGGTAGATGTGGTGCTGAGGGACATGGTTTAGTGGTGGTTTTGGCAGTGTTAGGTTGATCATTGGACTTGATTATCTTAAAGGTCTCTTCCAACCTAGGTGATTCTATGAGACTGCTGCACGGCTAGACACGTTTGGTTTCTGGTGTGTTTCCTTGCACTGACCTCCTCAGAGGTCCTGCAGAGAGCAGTCAGCATGCACAGGGTCCTGCTCAGCCTCCCAGTAATCCCCTTTTGCAAGAAAAATATCTATAAGACTTTACAAAATACAAGAATGATTGCTTTTCTAACCCCAAAAATGTGTAAAACAAATATTCAAAGTTTTGGAAAGAATCAGGATAACCAAAATCATAAAAGTTTATGACTAATAAGTAGCCATAACACAGCATTAAAGAGGATACTAAGAGTGTTGGGGGGCTTTGTTTGTTTGGGTTTTGTTGGTTTGTCAAATGAGGGTCAGCTTGATGGATAGGATTTTTACAAAGAAGCCTTTTTTTTAAAAAAAAAAAAAACCAAACAAAAAACTAACCCACCAAACAATCATCAACCAGGCTGAGTTTGCACATGGTGTTGGTGCTGAGTGTTCTAGAGGACAGGACCTGTGACCAGACACCATTTAAGAACAACAGGCAGAGACCTGCTCTCCGATCACATACTGGGCCTGGGACACGAAACACACAAGGCACCCTTCGCTTCAATCCAATGTAAAATAACCTCATGAATAAAATGCCTCCTCTCAAAAACCTTTAAAATTTGAGTATTAGTTCAACCTAAATATCCTCTGGGCTCTTGATGGAGAGCAGCATTCATCTGCATCAACTGGGTTTTGTGGGCTTGGTTGGTTGTTTTTAAACTAACCTACATCTTGAGTGCATTATGTTAATGTTGCTAACCAAACCTGTCCCACTGGGAAAAGCATTTAAACACACCAGATGCCACTTTAGCTAGGCAAATTAAAAAAAAAAATTAAAAGAAAAATCTATCTTTGTTTCTCCTCTAGGATGGAGGAGAAGGTCAATAACAGATCATCTCCTGGCATCTGCAGGTCTATTTTCTTGAGCAGAATCAAGTTAAACAAGGCAAATTTTTCCTAGCCTGACATGAAAAGCTGCAGGAGGGTCCAAAAACTAAACCGCACTGGGAAAGATAAGAGAAGCTCCAGCTTTGAGGAACAGAAAAGACCAATTGCCAAGATCAGAGAGGGAGGAACAGCGGCAAGTTCAGCACTGTGGGAGGCTGCTAACGGGATGGGAAACACTCTACTTAATATTTGCAATAACAATCTAGGCAGACAGCACTGTTTCAGCTGCAATCGAGTTTCTTAACCATAAAACCAGTGTCAGGAAAACATGCAGGAGGTCCAAAGAAAACTGCAGACCGTTTGGAAGCATAAAACCAGCATGCTGGATGACACCGGTCAAATTTGTTACTAATAAGTATATCGTTTTGTGTATAATAATTATATGAAAGTATGCTATTTTCATATAATGTGCATAAAATAAGTTTAAAGGAAGCGTGAATAAGAGTGTATCAAAGATCTGTGCAGCTAAGGAGGAGACATAAACAGTGCACTTGCTGCTTAGAAGGCATCTACCTGCGACAGGATCGAGATGCAGCTGCCTTGGGTACTCCCACCCACTTCTGCACATCCCATGGACCAGGGAGTCCAGCTCCAATCCCAGGAAGAGGGGAAGCTGCACAGGGATTGCCTCAGCCCACTTCTGGACAGACTGCTTCAGGCCCTTTCAGCAACCCTTTTTCATCGTTACACAGGGTGCGTTTAATGAGCTTTAGCGAGGGCCACTGGGGCACGATGCTGAGAGGCAGCCCTGGACAAGAGGAAAAGAGTAAGGGAGAGAAGCAAGGAAGAGAATGGATTTAGAAAATCCCTTTCTTAAAACAAGGTGGGAAACTGAGCCAGAATGTGAGACCCTATGGAGCCATCCCCAGAAGTTTCCACCACATCACCAGCACCGTGATGTGATCAATACCTTTGCACATCTGGAAGTAAACCATTCCCTCCCCCACTCTCATCCTTTATTAATAAAGCTTCAAGTATGGTAAGTGTGCTTCTTGCTTCTGAGACACCATCCATGTGAAATACCAGAAACCAGAAGGCAAACAATCAAGATAAAATAATTTTAAAATACTGAACTAATCTAAAAATGTACTTACGCCAACGGCACCGGCATCGTGCTCCTGCTCACACAGCACTGAGACAATCCCCATGCCGCCCTAACAGGAAAGTTCAAGCTGAAGCATCTCTGGGGAGCTGAAACGCCTTCAGCTATGTTATGTTAAAAGGTTTGAACTGAAAAGTGTTAGAAACATTAAAAATACTAGGTTTGTGTTTTCTTCATGTTCAGGAGAGAAGACATACTTGGCTGCAGCGTTATGAGAAATTTTTTTTAAGCATAAGTGATAGGTATCTGGAATTAATTAATTTTTGTATAATCAAAATCCTCCTACCACTTAAAATCTAAATCACTTCAATCTCTGACTTGAAAAGATCCTGTCTCATTCAAAACAGTGATCCTTCCAAGGGCCATGGCGGTGTCACTTATTCCTTGTACCGCACCAAGCACGTGCTCATCTGCACCAACTTCCCAGGACAGATAAGGACAGGTTCAGGGACACAGCTCTCCCTATGCTTTCATTCTTCTGCTCTCTCCCTCTGCAGCATCCAGATCCAAAATATGGTCTAAAATAGAATTTAATTTATTTCCTTCTGGACAGTAATGGAACAAATGGGCCCATGGAGATCAATTCAGCCTTCTGCTACTGTACATGCATTAAACATTAAAACAGCTATACTCCTTCCCCTAGTAGAGGTATTAAAAATGCACAGAACATTTCCAATTTCAATTCCATCATTATCCATAATGCTCTCAAAGGTTTTTATTTTTTCAGATGTCACCATGTCATTTCTTCAAGCAGTTTCTTAAACTTCTCCCTCCTCCGTTTCTGACGGGCGGCTTCTTACTAGATACCAAATCCTTGCAGAACAGACAAATTCGACCACCCCAGGCTTTCCTCAAACAGGAAAACCAAAAAGCACCCCAGGCATAGCTAACCTTGTCTTAGCACTACGTCAAGCTTCGTGGAGACAGCAGAGAAGTTTACTACCGTCTTAGCATTGGCCTCTAACTCCTGATTTCATCCTATAGCTGCTGCCCCCATTAATTTGGGACATCGGTAGCATTCATCTGCAGACCAAGGCTTACCCCAGGTGGTAATTCCATAATAAACAGCAAAAGCCCATGCTCTCAGGTGCAGCTCCCAGCAAGGTTCATGCCTGTTTCCGTGGCTGCTTTCCAAAAACAGGCTGTCACCCCTGGGATCAGGATGCTGTTCGAGCAACAGTGCAATAATCAGCTGCTTAGGGTAATCTGATCTTCTCCCCTAGCCCCAGAGGGGCCCTCATAGTCCATCAGCACTCCCCAGATTAGAGCCACAAACAAGAATACCAGAAGCAGATTGTCCTACATAGAGTTTTAAGTTTGTGTATGAAGGAAAAAACTAAAACAAGAAAGCAATAAGAGAATATTTGTCTCTTACTCAGGGATGGTCCTTATAATCATATCCATGACCGAGCAAAACATCTCTACCAGCAGCCAAGGAGTTATCTCCACATCATTCTCCATGCAGCAGAACGGATGTGGCCTCATTTGAGCATCGTTTCCCTGCCCCAATGCCCTTGTCCCTCAAGGGACACGAGGGGGCACCCAATTTCATGGGGCTGGTGGGAACTTTAAAATCTTGGAGACCTTGGCCTTTTGCAGAATTTGGCTGAGAACAGCCTGCCGGTCCAGGCGTTATCAAGGGAAGGAGAAGGGGGTGCACGTATACATACATGTGTATATACACAGGCACATAGAGCTATAGAAGGTTAATTGCTCAAGAAAACTGGATAAACTTTCCCTTCTTGACCAAATTACAAGGCAGGTGTGTGCAGGGTGATCAGTGGATGAACAGTATTCCTTCTCAGTCCAGCTTCGTTAGATGTTACATCACCAGGGATGCAACTGCTGGTGTGACTTCTAAATTTCTTTCTCCATGAAAATCAGTGTTTCCAATGTCGTCCAAATGGATACACCTAACTCCAGAAAGGAGTTATCTAAACCCACTCCACAGATTAAGGCTGGAAGCTACAATGCTGCTGTAGACCATTAACAAAATTCCTGTTGTTTTCTGTACCATAACCAAGAGCAAAAATAAGTATCTGATCTACTTGCTCTCTGAAAGATGGCTCTAACCCATGTTATACTGAATTTGTCCATACAGATGCTACATGTTCAGCCCATTTGCTCACATTCCCATGAAATTACTCAGATTTTTTTCTGTTTTCTATTAAAAAGAAAATTATTGCCCGTATGAATCCTGCAGTCTTGCTGCTAAGACCCTATTATTTCCTTAGAGAAATGTAATCACTATTATCAACTGTGAACAGAGTCACAGCATCTCTAACACTGACCCTTCACCGTTTTATACATTTATATTTTCCTATTTCTTATGCTGTTTCTAATCCATGGCTTTATTTTGCCTTTCAAGCAAAACTTTGTGCAACAGCCTTACCAAAAAGGTGCTTTGACAGCCCAGAGAAATGTCAGCTGCTCCCTCCTTTATTATTTCATTCGTGTGTCAAAAAAATTCTCATACATTTGCAAGTTCTTTCTTCAGAAAGGGCCCAGCAATCAGCAGGTACTGGTGATGTAAGAATATTACTTTACTTCATACTTTCAAATCATTCGCTTACTATTAAATAAGACCAACACAGTTTACAACAACAAATTAAACTGTAGTAGCTACTGCTCTTTACTAAGGTTTTACAAGTCGCTCTACAATTTTGTTGTATGAGGACCTTTATTTTCTGAATTAATTTTGAAAGCAATTTATTAACAAGTCTGTAGCACAACGAATGTACGAAACTACATTTGGATTATTTAGGTGTTGCACTAATGACACTGTTACTGAGGAATTATAAAGATCAGATTACTAATTACAACCACAATAAACCACGACATTTCAGTGTCACATTCGATGACATAAGAGAATTATGTGGGCAATTATTGTGGATGAAGCATTTCAGAATGCAGGCACATAAGCCTTTACTTTTGCTGTTCCCGTACATGGGTGGTCTGAAAGATGCTTGGACAACTTCTCCACCTATCTGTCCATAAGGTCCCAGGTATGGATCCCATCAAAAGATGTTTGGTGTAGCCTTCCCTTAGGAGAGAGGACAGTGCTGTAAGCACACCCTGGACATGAAGTCCCATCTTTGCCGATGCTGGATGAGGTTTATGGAGGAAGGGAAGACAACCTGAAACACTTGCCATAACCAGGATGTTCAAGCACAGGAAAGGCTGAAAACCTGCATCTTTCCTAGCCTTGCCCACACTGCAGCCACCAGCAAGGTGTCATCAGGGAAGAGCCGATGGCCCTGCTGATCTGTGAAAGGAGGGCAGGGGTAAAAGCTCTCTGTGGTCCACATTTCAAACTGAATCCTTGCCATCCTCCACTGATTTACCAACTCATGTCAGTGACTCCTACCAAACTATTGAGCAAAACAGAAGTCTCACCAGAATTGCCCAAGACCCAGACATCACGAGCCTGCTTCCTGAAATCACAAGCAGCAAGAGACAGATGCAGCCATCATCCTGCCACTGATGCCCTCGCCATGGGCCACAAGTGCTCTCATTCAACGGATGTGGTCACCCACACCTGCAGCAAAGCCATGCAGAAGACATGGGAAAGGAAGTTTGCCAGGTGACACAGAGGGAGCACATCCTTAGTCATCCCACCGGAAGGTGGAGCAGCAAGAGCAGAGGGCCAGTCCTGCCACAAACACCACAGCCAGACACCAGCCTTGACAGCACCATCCCGTCGATGTGGCACCTGACAACAGCAGTCCATGACCCCTCTGAGGGTTGGTACAGAGTTCAGAGGGGAGAGCAGAGCGCTCTCCAGCTTTCCCCAGACACTGTTCCCTGGGCAGACTGGACACCAGCTCAATTCCCGTAATTGTGGATGAGTCCTCAAACCTGCAGATGACCCTCATCTCGAGGACAGGACCACCACTGCTGCTGATTACGCACAACTTGGGCTGAGCACTCTCTGTGCTAAAGCTACAAGGGTACAGAGAGGAAAAATGGGAGCATGCTGTGCTGTCGGGGGGGGTAAGACATCACCGAAGGATACAGAGCAGAATTTGGAGGTAAAGGGAAACCAGCTCCAAAACAAAATACCTTTTCTATTTAAGGCAACAGAAATACCAGCCACACACTGTTTACAGCTTGTTAGTTTATACAGTTTTAATTCCAATGTGTTCTAACCTCAGATGCTTTAGTCATATGCTCCCTGTTAGCAAGGTTAGTGTGCCTGCTGATAAGCATCAATTTTTTTTTATTTTTTTAAACTTTACCAACAACCATTTGCCGGGGTTGAATGCAATTCTGGTAAGTTCTGTTTTTTCAAACTTTTCTCTTACTGGTATTTCCACTGGAGAAGGGAGATCACAACACTGTTACTCAAGGTTACAGTTATGAAACCCCATCATCTGATGGGATGTGGACATATGGAAGCATGGAAGCAAACAGAGTTTGTAGGCATGGTCCCTTGCTGTGTGCCACGCTGCTGAGGGGTCAGCAAGCCTTGTCCAGCTGTGACAAGCCTTGCGCTACTCTGCAAGGTTAGAAATTTCAGATAAACCACTTTTACCCTGCTCTGCTGAAGTCACTTGATTCCTCAATAGAGCAATTACAACAAAACTCTCCCCAGACAGCTTTGCCAGCTGTGTAGCAGAGGGAAGAGGAAGAGACTAGCAAGTCCATGTCCAAGCACAGCCCTGCCCAGACATCAAGTCAAGCCTACCTGCTCCAGGTCCCACAAAGCTGATTTTGGGGTCACTCCAGAGAAGCCCACGTGCCCCATCAGCACTGGAGGAGCTACCCACCATGGCCAGCATTTTCTCAAGCTTTCAGAGAGCCTCTTAGAAGAGCCCATCTGCCACACCTAGGGACAAAGACATTAAATTTCCTCCTCTTCACCAAAGCACTGCTCTATAGCAATGAAACCTTCATGGCCAGCAGCCCCTCATCTTCTCACTCATACAGTGTTCAGCTGGGACCAAGGAAGAATATTTTCAGTATGTGGGCCTCAGTTCTATCTTGTTTGTGAGCTCTTGTGGCAGCAGATAAACTCTCCGTTAATGAAACACAACTTACAAGCACACACAAATGTTTATCTTCCTTCAAGAGCAATGTTTTATTGACTGATTGTATCTACAGAAGTGGAATGAAAGAACAAACATCATAAATCCCTCATGAAGAGGGATATTTTTGTAAAAACAGGTAAGAAGTCAACTTCAAGAGAGATAATACGCAGAATTAAGAGTCGGGAAATAAAAAAAAATATGTCTCTAAAACCCAAAAAAGTAGCTTGTGAACGTCAATAATTTTCAGGTTGATTTAACAGCTACTGTTGCTGAATTGGTGGACCTTTCAAGGCAGTGATAGAAAGTGCCGCACAACAAGCTCCAGAGCATGAAATATATTTACCCCTGACTTAATGATGGAGTCAGCCCTCTTAAACAAGCAATTCCATGAACAAGACTATTTTTAAATAGCTGATCCAGAAGAAATTCCCTAAGTCCCAAAGCCTTTCCATCAACCTCCTTGTGGATCCTCCTCTGACAGATAAACAGTGAGCTGACTGTCTTTCTACTACATGCACCCAGCTGCTAGGTATTCTCTCTTCTACCCCAGAATCTGATTTTTGCAAGACTTAAAGCCCAAAAGCCCCTAACCCATGACACACAGCTGCAAGAGTGGGGACAGACAACAGCAGAAGCCGTTTCATAGAACCATAGATGGTTTGGGTTGGAAAGGACCTTAAAGATGATCTAGTTCCAACCCCCCTGCCATGGGCAGGGACACCTCCCACTAGACCTGTTTGCTTAAATCCCCATCCAGCATGGTCTTGAATGCTTCCGGGGGTGGGGCATCCACAACTTCCATGGGCAACCTGTTCCTATGCCTCACCACCCTCAGAGTGAAAAATTTCTTCCAATATCTATTCT
The DNA here is from genome assembly GCA_013398295.1 of Chionis minor. Taxonomy (NCBI): domain Eukaryota; kingdom Metazoa; phylum Chordata; class Aves; order Charadriiformes; family Chionidae; genus Chionis; species Chionis minor. Next base: position 383,742 of record VZSF01007399.1, read on the forward strand.
AAATCTATCCTCTTCCAGCTTGAAGCCATCACCCCTCATCCTATCACTACACGCCCTTGTAAAAAGTCCCTCTCCATCTTTCCTGTAGGCCCCTTTCAGATACTGGAAGGCTGCTGTAAGGTCTCCCTGGAGCCTTCTCTTCTCCAGGCTGAACAACCCCAAGTCTCTCAGCCTGTCCTCACAGGAGAGGGGCTCTAACCCTCTGATCATCTTTGTGGCCTCCTCTGGACACACTCCAATGGGCCCATGCCCTTCTTATACTGGGGGCTCCAGAGCTGGACACTGTACTCCAGATAGGGTCTCACCAGGGTGGAGGAGATGGGTAGAATCACCTCCCTCAACCTGCTGGCCGCGCTGCTTTGGATGCAGCCCAGGAAGCCGTTGGCTTTCTGGGCTGCAAGCACACATTGCTGGCTGATGTTGAGCTTCTCATCCACCATTTCTTCTCATTTCCTTGCACAGCCAGGCAGAAAGGAGCAAGAGCTACATGGCCTATGTAGCAGGACAAGCAGCAGAGCCTGTCCCCTCCACAGGGATGTCCCTTCCTCTCCTGACCCCAGCAGGGTCACTCTGCTCCAATATCCTCAACCACCTACAGACCTTTCCCCAATACACATAACTACAGGGTTAAATCAAATGTGGCGTAGCTTAAGAAACTTCATTTGCCATGTTATTTTTCTGGTAGGTGTAGCTACTCCTGGTTGACCATCGGCACAGCCATGCCCCCCAACTAGGGGGCAGGACTCAGGTTCCCTGTGAGAGGTGACCCCACCTGAGCAGGCAGGCTGGGAGCCGTACCAATTTCAACTGGAAGTTCCTGTGCCATCCAAAACAAGGCATCTCCATGGTCTGAAGTTACCATGGAAACGATGGTCCTATATAGGTCATCCTGTCCCATCCCAGGACTCCTGCTACAGCTTGAGGTCTCACTCAACCTGGCATCAGAACAGCTCAGGATACATTGCTGGAGGTGACTCACATCTGCTGCAGTTCACCATCATTATACAGGGTGCGGTCATTGGTCACAGTCATAATGAGAAGGCGTCCAAACTTCTTAAATAACAATTAGCTGCCAGCTGAGCTAGGCAACCTCCAACTCCCTTAAACAAAACTCTTGTGCCAGGTACACAGACCACACATAGAAAATCTTTTCATATAAAAAAAAAAAAAAAAAGGCAAAATCCCGGTATCACATTTGATTCCTTGGAGCTAAATTCAAGTAGCAGCTTTTAAGCAGAGTTTGATTAAAAATCAATAAATACCATTCCATTTCTATATGCTAACCTGATGTTTCAGAGGCAGATCTCAGATCTGCCAATCTGATCAGCCCGCTAAAACATTATAAATAATCTAGAAATACCACTTGGGAAAAAAAAATCCTGAAAGTGTAACTGATAACAGCCTATTTGACCAGCCAAAATCCTGCAAATATGCCACATTGTTTCTCTGCCTTCTGTCCTTTCCATGCCAACTTGTGAAATTCAGGTCATGGTCGCTGTGCTAATACTCCACACGCTCCGTCTCCGTGAAGCCGCCCATAAATGTCAGAAACCAGCCCTCTGCACGCAGCCTTAGCATCCCACTACAACCCAGTGGTGGGGAAGGAGTATCAATCAAGGGTAGGGGGTGTAGGATGCAGAATAGCCGGCTTAAGGAGATAGGCCCCCCACTACTGAACTCATCCTCCACCAAGAACTGCCACCTGAGGGGCTTCCAGCTGCCAGTGCCAATGGAAAAACCCACTTATTTGCCTCTAGTAACCTCAGGCACGTGTCTTCCAGGCAGAAAAATACAGTGCACCCCTAAAAGTGAGAGCAACAAGGATATAATAAAAATAATCAAATTATCCTTCCTATATACTGACAAAGAAAGAAGGAAGAACAAGATTATTTCTTTTCTTAAATACCTAGGGGGAGTTCAGATGCTACAGTGGCCTTTGGGTAAGGGAATGGCTGAGAATTGGCACATCAAGGCATCTGTAAATAATCCAATACATTGGAATACATCGCCAGATCTGTAATTAGTTTGCCAAAAACTGTATGTTACAGCTGGTCTGGACATTATTTTAATTACATTAATCATATAATAATAACATTAGTATTAATTATATGTTTATATAATACACAGTTATAGGTATTTTTCATACATGATGTCCCCAAAGCTGCCATACTTATTCTGAAAATGCACTTCACAAAGAGAGAAATAGTTCTGCACGTTCTAAATAGGTGTCATTTTTCATTAGATCAAAGCACCAAACCAACCACTGGCTGGCGCTTGTGGCCTATACACCTTCCGAACGCATCAGGAGCTCAACAAGTGTTACACCCTGCCCTCCTAAATCTCTGCAGGCTGCTCCAGTGTTACCCAGTCCATCGCTTCGCTCAAACTGCTTAAACCACTACCCACTCAACATCTCATCCAGCAAGCAAGGGTTAGCTTTTGCGGTGACCCCAACAGAACCAGAAAAATAACTCCCAATGCGTTAGAAAGTAAGCAAGCTGTCTGACCCAGCACCCCCGAATAAAAGTGGGCCACAGAAGCTGCATTTTTGGGATGGGAACAACCTCAGCAGCAGACATGGCTCAGTACAGGATCAACTGCCTCGGCTTCTCCGAGGATGGATTTCGTGTGCAGCCTCCCGAGGCCCTTCCCCAGCAGGTCCCATACTTGGTGGAGAAGGAAGAGGAGCGGCCAAGCGCTGGTGCATCCGCAGGTTCTGGTGCCCCCAGCATGGTGATGCAAAGATGAGGCGCTGCAAGCACCAGCTTGCCCCGTGCCCTGCATGAGCAGAAGGGTGCTAACAGCCCCAAATTAAGACGGTGCTAAAAATACCAGAAACTGCTCGACGTCTGCCTCTCCCTGCTACCTCCTGCTGCCAGGACTGCACTGCAACAGCACTTCACCCTTTGCTTGGAGAAGAGCCTGTCCATACCGAGATACTACGCTGTTCCACCTCTGCTCAGAAAGCCGCAGATCTTGTACAGCTCGCCTTCCCTCTTCACATATTTTCCTTATCAGCGTTAAACACACAGTCCTCCTTTCAAAAGCACTACCTTTCCCTTCGAGAAAAACAATCTTGTATTTTTAGACCACGCTCTGCAGGAAGTGGAGCTCACGCAGCTGATGTGCTTCTGCATCCCTCTGCACCCTCCACCTCCCCCCAGCAGTTTTCCACTGGCCACTTCCAACTAAAGAAAGTACTACCAGGGATGCTTGGTTACCAACTTCCCAGGAGAACAAAGCAAAGAGAGATACCCTCCTCCAAAGAAAGGGACCAGAGGAGTTTATTCATTATTAGACATCAGAGAATCCAAGCACAGGCGGCAGACTGGGATAAAACCTACCCACCGTGGCAGCTCAGGGAGTTTTGTTTTCAAATTAATGACAGGATCAAGGAATAAAGCCTACCCAGAGAGAGATTCTGTCCAAAATTTTGCTTCAACAACAGAATAGCTGGCCAGTTTGGATCCCTGACTGACTGCAGAGCTGACAGGAAAAAAAATTTTAGCTTTGCATTAGTTTAAAAAAAATACAGTGTTTGAAATGATTTTTAGAAGAACATGAGCTTTTATAGACGTGTTCCTACAAAGTCACCTTCTGCTGCACAATTTCTGGTGGGGGTTTTAGCTGTGCTTAGTATGGCATGGGGAAGCGTAACAGCCAATTTTATGATAAAATACCAGATTTTGAATGAAAAGCTTTTCTCTGCCAATCTGACTGCTTTCTAGAGATTGGATGTGTCGTATTCCAATAAACATCGCTTTTGCATCTGTTCTGACAATCTAGTGGTGCTTTAATCCTACTTAATATCCAGAACATGACTAAACTGCTTAATAAAATTGTAATTGAGCCTGGGATAGTTCTTCAGTGCGCTCTTTAGCTATTTTTCAGCAGACAGTCCTTCTCTTGAGGATTCAGTATCACCGAATTGCACCCTAGCAAGTTTGTAAAAGTTAAAACTAAAGTCAGAAAATAATAATGAAAAATCCAGGTTTTTTTAAATGGTCTTTGAAGTGCATGGGAGAGTATTGCCCAGCCATGACATGAAAACCGCTTTGAGCGGTCACGTAAATAAGCAGGTATTGACAGAAACCTGCCCTCTGTCCCCAAGGAGGACGAAGGAAAAGAAATCAAACCGCTCTCTTGTCCCGCAGCATTAACAACCATTTAAAACTTCACAGGACAGACACAGGACAGAAGTAAAGGGCATCTGAGGTGCTGTGAAGCGAGACCTGGAGGCATCTGCCAAAGCGTGTCCTCTTTCAGTCAAACCTGAGCATCCTCAAGAGCCCCATGGGAGGCGTCCGCGGCCACATTCGCTGTGCAAAGGGGACAGCTTTATAGGTGCGTGGGTAGTGTCTGTGCTGGGGCCAGCGCTCAGGAGCATTGAAGGAGACAGGGATGCTCCAGAAGAACATGAAACAACGCTGCTGACAGCATAGTTCTCCATCAGGGAGAAGGCAGATGACATTATAGCCCCTAACAAAACCGTGTCCTTGGTTTCTTGATGTGCACTCGAATTGAATTCGGCGCCGCTTTCTGACATGCACGTTAACGTTTCGTTTCAGCCTTGTCCTTCAGCGCACGGCAAAGTGCCGAGCAGCCTGCTGGGAGTCGGAGGCATGCCCCTGGTAGGGAAAGAACTGGAAGAACCAGTGCCAAGCCTAGGTAAAAGTGGGAATAACATGTTTGCTTTTGTTCACGGCACCTCAAAAAAACCCTACAGAAGTCAGGAAGTCCGGGACAAGGGTAAAAGCACAGCAGCTTCCAGGGCAGTCAGCACAAACACTGCCACCAAGCGCGGCCCTCCGGCAGAGCCGACTTCTGTGCTGCTCAAAAACCCATAAAAATGGAAATTCACAATCCATAAGAAGGAGCAGCATCACTAATTAACGAGAAATGCCTCATCTCAGCACACCAACTGGGCATTGGCCAGCTCTGTGCTTGCTGTGTCACTGCAAAAGAGATTCCCTGTGCCCAACAGCACCTGGCCCCACAAGGATCTTCCCAGTTGCTGCCCTGACTGAGCTCCCAGCCTGGATTACTGCCAGGTGCCGTTTCCTACTGGTTAAACCAAGATCTATTTCAAGGCCTGCAAAGATGCCGGTAGACCGCAGTCAATCCACTTCAGCACTGAAAAGTTTGAGAACAGAAAAAAACCCATCACTGTTGATACCTGGAAAACTGAACCTATTAAGCTTGGTACCCCAGCTTTGGAAGTATACAAAAAATTAACACTGGAACTGTTAAAAAAAAAAAAATCCAAACAGTTAAGTTTTGTGCTCAGTGTAACAGAAGGGTAAATTTGACCAAGTACTCTTGGAGAGCACAAGATCCCTGGCAGAGTGTCTGCTTTACAGGTGCCTCACATTTTCCCAGGAAAACCAGGACAGAAATCTGTGTTTGTTTACTTCTCTAGAAGTAAGAGAGCCCCTTTCCCCTTCTGGGGAGTTCAGAACCACTCATTCCTCCATGTGACTGCCAGGAGACAGACCATGGATGCTGGCTGGGTGACAGGAGACCCAGACACAGACAGGGCTATGGCGAGGCACCTGGGCACATCCCAGCTCGGGGTATTTCCATCACCTCCAAGAGCTCTGCAGGGCTGGTTACAGACCTGCAAGCACAGTGCCACCACCACAGCTCCCAGCAAGACCAGCACCGTGTCAGACCCACAAGGATGAAACCCACGGGAACCCTCCCCGAAGCTTCAGGACACTGAACGGGAAGGAGCCTAAAAAGGCAAACACGGGCGCCGCAGGCAGCCCGCTGCAGCTGTACGTTTGTGATACCACAAGCTTGGCATAGCAGCCCACACGTTTAGCATTTTTCCACCACCTTAGATGTAATTAAACCTCAAGGGATGTCAAAACCTGCTGTAACCAAGCTGTTTGTACAAACACCAAGTTTGCGCATAGAGAACATCTTAAAGCAATTTCTAATAAAAGTTGCGAGAAGTGCGGTACATACACAGTCATCCCTGTGTTTGTGCACAATGTCAAAGACAGACAGAAATACATGCTTTGGCCATGGTGGCATTTGGCTGTACAAAAGTTACATTAGCAGATAAATTTTGCTTAGCTTGTTGGGGAATGAAAAACTGCTGTTCGCCTTTTCCAAGATAAGCTTGTGATGGGGCGGGGAAGAGGGGGAGAAATGAGGTGGAAACACGGCTGTGACCTGAGAAATCAATTAAACCTGTGCATCTCGTTAGCGCTCTGAAGAATGGAACAGTTTTACTGCCAGAGATGTAGCAGCGTTCAGCACATCAGTCCAGATTGCTCATTGCAGGTGTCTCAGGGTTTAAACAGACAAAACCAGATCACAGAGCTCCAAATTCAGAGCAGCTAAACGTGGAATAGCCCTGAAAACCCCAGAATGAGAAGGTGGAGACAGAGCAAACACAGGGACGGGTAGCAAGGAGCAGGCTCGGATGGGTCTTGCTATTTTGGCAACACCCACGCTAGGGAGATGGAGCTGAGGACCATAAATGGGGACTTGCGCTGCGCAGCAGGTGCCAGCAGACCCTGGACCTGTGCTTCATGGAAACGTGCCTTTAACCTTGGAAATCCAGGAATCCCCAGACAGACAAGTTAAGATTCCTGTGCTAAAAAACAGTCCCGTGACACTCATCCCCCAACCCTTTTTCTCGACTGCTTTTCCCTGATGCCTTCTCCAGCAGAAGGGAATTCCTGCTTAAGCTGTGAAGTGTTCTTCCAGGATTTTTTCAGACATTGAAGAGGAAAAGGGAAATTGCATACAAGTCCAAATGACTAGAAATACCCAATCCTTTATCTGTTACATTAGCATAAGGGTTAGCTTGCTCTTATTTTTATCGGATGTTCTTCATTCAACTTTACTTCTGTCTTGAAGACCAAAGCAAGCGCCACCCCAACTTCCAGCAGAGACAGCTCAACTTAAACCTGCTGGTTTCAATTTTTGCCTGGCGCTGCCCTGCGGACCCTCTCTCTTCTGGTCTCCCTTTTAACGTACACCATTTCATTTTTCTGCTGGCATACAGTAAGCCGCAATTTTAAGGAAAGACTGCTGCAGCAGGGACACCTCCTTGGCTGTTCCTGTCAAACTGCAAACACGCTTCACAGGATGGATGCTCCAAGGTGTGGGGAGCGGGCAGGAGCGGCTCTGCCGGTGCCTGGTGGGGAGGGAGCTCAGCACGTCCTTGCTGGGATGCGCCGAGATTGCAACTGCGGCCTCTCTTTACCCCCCTTAAAAAACAAAAAAGAACCCTAAGCCCAAAATCCAACCCAAACAAATAAACAACCCACCACAAAAATCCCCTCCCCAAACCACCAAGACGCTGGCAAAATTAAAGCCCAGAAGGCATAAGAGCCACTATAAACTTAAATAAGCTAGATTTTTATCCTGCCAATATATGCCCCTCGCAGTTGACATGATGAAACAGCACTGCTTTACCATGCAGCATTTTAAGAAAATTTAGGGAAAAAGAACAACTGATGCAAGCATACAGCCATACCACAGCTACCAGTTGCACTACCTCATGTGATCATCAAGCTTTAAAGTAGAAGGTATAAACTTACATAATTAACGTGAGAATCCAAATATCTGGGGTTTTAATTCAGAAGAACAATGATTAGCATCGAGGGCAGTCCTCACCAGTCATTTTTCCTTGCCAGTCAGCCAGCCAAGTTACCAAGATGAACGAGTATGTGACAAACCAGGGCAGGAAGGACTCATCAGATCCAGCAGAGCATTGAGTGAAGCAGACTTGTCCCAAGTGCTCCAGACAGGCACCCATTCCTGCAGATTTCCCAAGAAAAGGCAAGAACTGCCCCTCTAACACTGCCCTCTTGGCACTCCCCTGCTTGTAGGCATTCGTGCAGTGTCCTCCTGCCCTGAATTTGAGGTCCCTTCTCCACAGCACTCTGTGCCCTGTCCTGCCAACCCAGCCCACTGCACCCTCCCTCAAACCTCACTCATTGCTTCCTGCCCCCTCGTTCCCAATTTAAAGCCTTCTCACCAGATTGGCCAGCCCCTTGGCAACATCCCTTTCGGTCTCCTTGGCCAGGTGGGTCCCATCTCTCCCACCCAGGAGGGCTCTGGTGGTAAAAGCCCCATCACTCTCATTGGCACCAGCTGCATGAGCAGGCTCTCACCTGCAACACCCTCCTTGCATTCTCCAGCCCTTTCCCTCGCTGGCAGGATCCAGGGGAGAACCACCTGGGCCTCAAGCTCCTGACCACTCCTCCAGGACCACAAAGTCCCACTCAACCTTTCTGGGTCCCCCCGAGCAGTGGTGTGGTGCACGGTCACCTTTCCCCACACCAGGCAAAAGGGAGAAGCCCTAGTGCCGGCCCAGGGAGGATGACAGCAACGATGGACACGGTGAAGGACTGAGGAGCTGGTTTCTGACCACAGGGTGTGTGGGGAAGGAAGCGTTCCCAGCTGCAGGCAGGCCGGGTCTGTACAAAGGATAGCCCCAGCACTGACCAGTTGCTCTGGCCACAGCTGGACAGGCCAGATGTGGCCAGAGCCATAGTAACTGCCCAGTCTTTACTCAACAGCAGCTTTGTTTAAGGCCTGACATGCAGCTTGGGTAGTTATGTCGTTGTGGCACACTTTGGGTTTTGTTGCTCCCCCCCCCCCTTTTTTTTTTTTTTTTTTTTTTAAAGAAATCACCATTCTTGCTGGTGGGCAAGGTCCCCAGCCACAGGCCCGAGTCCCAGGGCAGCGATCCCTGCCCTCCCGAGGCGCTCCTTCCCCCTGCAAAGGCAGATTGCCCGACTCCTCTTGGACAAGGGAACCAGCCAACGCAAGCAGAAAGGCTCCTTCCCCCCAGGAACTTACGGGTGAGAAAGCTTAGGCTCCATTTTTTCCCCCCATGTTCACAAGATACAGGGAGAAGCCTACTTACACTGCTTCTATTTCACTTCCCAATAGATTTACTACAAGATATACTGCCAAGACATTCAAATATTAAAACAAAGACTAACTGTCTGGTAGTAATTTCTACAGATTTGTCTTCTAGGGGATAGTTTCAGTATACTTAACTTCTATTATTATCCCTCCTAAACAGTCTTCTGGCATAAAAGCTTACTTGGATACGTAGTTGGAACAGGTTGCAGTCAATAGGATTTATCGTTTTCAACTGTCCTTGGGATCCCTACCTATTTTACAGAATTACTGGAAAAAACAATCAGGACTAGTTAGAGACATCTCTCTCATTAAAGAAAGTACATCTGCTGTCTTGGCACGTTAATGTCTTTAAGCAGTATCTAGGGATAGTTTGTAGGAGCCTTAGAACAGTGGGTCTTGTGCTAAAAACAAAGTTGCCATCCAGTTCTGCCAGTTCTCAGACTACTGGTAACAGCTGCAGACTCCTGCATTTGCATCATGACCTTTCCTTTTAATTGCTGGAAATCAAACCATTAAAGTGAATCAACTCCACTATGGTGCTCCCCCCCCCCAACAAAAAAACCCCACCATCTCAAGTCAATAATAGTAAAACTCTTCAAATACATTTATTTGTCACCAATGAAAATACTGTACAATACCCAAGAAAAGGGGCAGGGGAAAGCAATGTATTAAGACTGGCTTTCGTCAATGTCTTTGTCTGGATCCATCTCCGCAGCTTCGCTCTCCTGTTGCTGTTTCTTCCAGAGTTTAGCCATAGCAAGTAGTTTGAGATTAGGCTGATTGGCAGTATCTTCTGGGAAAATATAATCATAGTATTCCTCCCAGCCAGCATCAGACTAGGGGAAGAAAAAAAAAAACCACAAAGCAAGTTTAATTTGCATGTTCATATTAGCTATTAGAAGGTGCTTCTAATAAGCATAACAGTGAGATAAAATTAAAATCAATCTTTGTTAGGCCATCCATAGCAGCTGAAACCCATGAGCTGAATGGGTGTAAGCCAGTACTACTTTTGCTGGGCATAACGAGCAGGCAGATTTGATGAACAGCCTGACAAAGTTAAGAAACAAACACTGTGTACATGGTACTACCTGACACTTTTCCGATTTGTCTATGGGAGCAGTTTAAAGCAAAGGGAGCTTGAGCGTTTGGTCTAAGCATCTCACTCTGAATCAACTGCCCACCTGGCCTGCTGAAGAGCAAGGAGCTCAGCAGCACGTGTTTCAGGCCAAGTGGTTTTCCCCAATTCCTGCAGTAAAACTGGTATGCAGTTATAGCATCCATTAGAGCCGACTTCATGTTGTGTACCAGACCTCAGCATAAAGCCACCAAGGACTCAAAGTGACTACTTGCATAATTTTCCCTCTTACCCCATCTTCAGCCTGCAGTTTTCTCCTCTTCTTTATTTTTTCAGGCATAAGTTTATCTATCCTCTCTTTAGTGGTATCAGTTCCAAACTCCTCTTCAAAGTTTCTCCAGGATTCCAGCAGCATGACTCTCTCCTCTTTCTCCTCACAGTTGCGCATTGCCTTATTAGCCTCTTCGTAAATCTGCCGGCATCTCGACAAACTCTCCTCCCTTCCCGCAGACAGCTCAAACTGCGCAAAGCTGATCCATACCTGGAGTGAAAGCAAATCAAAACCAAGCTGAAACCTCCATTCTGAAGTCTGATAGATAAGTGATAGTTTCAAGCCACAAAACAGCCCAAAAAAAAAAAAAAGGAATGTCAACGTAAGTATAAAGTACTTTTTCATAAGCAGGTACCTAGAAAATTCATGCTTGTTTCACATGTGTGAAACCTGCCTCATTTTGGCAAGAGAGACTATTCACGTAAGTTACGCTGACAAGTTTCTTGCGGTTGTTTCAAATCATCATAAATCTGTCTGAATTTAGTCAAACGACGGCACCAAACCGCACTGGAAAAAATCACAACTATTTTTTCCTTGCAATGTTTTTCCATCTAAAATTCCAAAGCTCCTCAGCAGGAAGAGGGCTGCTAGGAAACCTTCTGCAAAGCTGTCTTTCATGTAAGATATACCTGTTGTTATATGTAATTTAGAAATGTCTTTCCCTGTTTCATGGTGCAGGCATAGATTCACTGTTGATTTGCAGAAGCCAGACAACCAAAGCAGTCAAGGCTTCCTCTCCACCGTGGACCAGATTCAAGACCCAACTCTGTGTTCTGGGTCCCCACACGTACCTTAACATGCTGTGTCCGCTGACGTAATCTGCAGTATAGATTTCTTGTTTTCTCATATCCTCTTGCTCAATTTTGAGGTCAATGTAGGTTTTCCAAAGAACCTGCAAAAGAGAAGTCTCTCAGTACGTTCACAGCACGCTGAGATAATAACAAGGAAAAAAAAAAAAAAAGAGGAGGAGCACGGATAAACGTGAAATTTCTCTGAAAAAAAGTTTCAGAGACCTGAGTATTTATTGACACTACAAGCTAGGATTATTAAAACTAAGCAATATTAAATTTTGGGCACATAATCCATTTAGCTTACTCCCGTAAGCGTGTTCCTCCCCCTACGTGTTACCATGCATTGTACAGTCCTGCATACCCTGCTAAGAAACAGATGCTAAATTAATGAGACACAGACTAAGCCACTATGTAAAGTAGTTCTGTTCAAGCTGGCAGATTATTTACATTTTAATTAGCCACACGGTGTAATAAATACATTAAAATTGTGCCAACAGTGAAGTTTATCTACCCCCTTACCTCTGGCATGTCTAGCCGGGGCTGGCCAATAGCCAACTCGTATATTGCACGGGCTCTATCGATATCACCAAGAATGGTCTCTAGTTCAGCAAATTTAATCCATGACGTGCAGTTTTCTGGTGCAAACTCCAGGAATTTTTCATACAGCTTTCGGCAACGATCAAATTCTCGCAATTGTAACTCCAATTCAATATAGCCTTTAAACAGTTTGTTTTTTGGACATTTACCTATGGATGTCCCCTGTTAAGCAAAAAAAGCCGAAAACCACTTAAAGATCTTGCAAGGAAAAAAATCTCACACTATTTTCTAAACATCAGTTTACACTCCAGTATTTGAACTAAAATTCATTTTTGAGCAGAGTTTGCTTTTTAAGACCCTGGCCAGAGCCAGTATGAAACCCAACCCATGTTTGCAAACCGAGTGTGCATCCATAAACATCAACAAAAAAGTCTGAAAGCAGAACACCTTCTAACTTGTTACACTTCTACATAACATGGATTCCCGACAAAGTATGAGTGGAAACTCACCCTGGCTCATCAAATGAACACTTCATCTTGCATCAAAAGCCGAAGAAAGCATAGTACCAGTCTGTACCAGTCTTCCAGGCAAGCAGTTCCCAAGTATCTTATAAAAAAAATTGTATCAAGAGAAACTGTCTCCTGGACGACCACTGCTATTCATCATCGCAGGAGTTAGGAATGCGAACATCTGAGGCAGGTATGTAGTGAGTTTCACTCTTGGAGTCACTTCTGCAGACAACTATTATTTATTACAGACTGCATGCAGCCTCTCTTCCTTCAAGTTAATGTGAACTAAGTTACCTGAGATCAAACTCCCTTACTACAGTTCTCCCGCACAACTTTCCTACACATTATCTTGGTACTTGAGGAGGAAACAGTGGAGGAAACCACCACTTGGGAACATCAATTTGGCCACCATTACAGCTCTCTAGCTGTACAAATGCCTTTTTTATTTCAAAATATGCTCAGTGCTTCCCCACACACTCCTCACTACTGTTTTCTTAAGCAGCATAGGCTCCAGCTGATCTCCTGTCTCCAAGTCCCAGCATCTCTCAGACCCTGGGAAAACAAAGAATCCACAGACCATCTGCCACCAGTGAGAATAAGGCAGAGCAAGGTGCTGTCTGCATGCTGAGGAGAGCTTCAGCATCAGGAGAGGGACCTTCTCTCCTGCACGGTGACAGTACACGACCCTCACCTCAGGAAAGGAGCAAGACTTTTTGCCAAAGAGGTGGCAAAGTCAGCTCATTGCAAAACAAAGAAAGAAACTGCTTGCCAAATCCAGGTCCAGTCCTGTCCTGGTTGGAGGTAAAACAGAAGCAATTTTCTGTCCAGTTTCACTGGCCAGTCCAGCCCAAACCCCAAGTCCAGAAAAGTATTACGGCTGCCACAGCAAAATCTAGTTTTCAAAATTAGAAAAAGGTGACCTACTAAAAAAAAGAGTCTGTCAAAGAAATTAAACAACAACAGGGAAAAAGACTAATAAAATAGAAGCCTCAAAGAAACTGAAGAAACTTTGTGTTTCCAGACAGGCCAAAGCAGCCTTTCCAGAATCTCCTAGAATATTAATCCCTAAAAAAAACAAAAAAAAGGAGGCCAGAAGCAAGGTACTGACTGATGACTACGGTAATGTTGAGCGATGGTATCTTAAGCTAAGCTAGAACAGCAGCACACTTCAGGACAGATGGTTGTCTTCTCCTGCAGGGAGACAGGAACAGTCTCACAGGGGAATTAACCCCTCCTTTTTCCCTGGTCACGGGCAGGAGTCTGGCTCCAGAGACAAAGCTTTACTAGCACACCAGGGGCAGACTTGGTCCGATGTCAGCTACAGAAAGCCATTTGTGCTTATGCTCTTATCACCGCTGTGCCATGGGTATGATGGAAATCCCATTAGTTTCCTTGTTAAATTCAAACCATCTCAACCATTGCCAACATTAGCTTTCTCTCAAAATTCCTATGCTATCATCGAGCTTACTTAGAATATCTGAATTGAAGGGAAAGAGAATTTTTAATTTCAAAAGGTTTTGCAGCCAAAATGTACTCCATTGCTCTCTGACATTCATAAGTTGTTCCTGAGTCTGCCCAAAGTCCCCATGATCACTTCTATCAGCAGCCTGGTAGCTGGGACTCAAACAGTCTATTCAGCTAGTCTTAGTTTCTGAGAGTCAAAAATGCCTATTTATTTAAAATGTTTTTTAAAATGCTATTGTTAGTACAAGTATCATTTGAACAAATCAGCAGCAGTTAAAAATTTCCAAGTGCACTAAGCTGATTTGTGTACTCCTGCATTCAGATGTGTGTTTTGTCAGCTGAAACGAGAAAGCTACATTCCTTTCTGCCCATGGCTAATTCATCATATCAAGCTACGCTTCTTTTTAAATCATACATGACAGTAAATACTGGTCCCTGCAGACTTCTCGGATGCTTTATTTAAGTGGATTAAACCAGCAATTCATAAAGGACAATTTAAGGTATTTTAATGCCATTCCCTTGTTACTATTAGTTAGTAAAGTCAATTACGGAATTAACAAAAGCTTACCAAAGCTCTTCTGGCAAGTGGAAGATTTTTCTGGCGTATTTCAAATTGTGCATACAGCAGCCATATTTTGGCAAACGTGAACTGAAAGAGAAAGAACAATGTGATGCTTGGGTTAGAAGCTTGGTAAATGATGCCACATACGTTCTTTAAAAAAATAATCACTGTCTGTACAAGATGTTACCACTAGTGCAGTTAATTGCATTTGACCACAGTGTCTTCCTGTGGTCATAAGTTGAGAGTTCATAACCCAAAACAACTTCTCTAGAACAGGACAATATACTCTACCACTGGATGAAAGCAGAAATGGCCAGGACAGAAGCTTTCTCAAAAAAAGAAAATGGTTCGTTAACCAATCAACTCATTAGCAAAATATCAGCTATCACTGAATCAATTAATAGCTAATTAACTCTTAATAATTACAGATTAATTCTAATCTACACAGCTGATAGTCAGATGACATAATAACAAACTAGAAAAAGAAGTACATGAACTAAGATTTCTGGACATTCCAAGGCAACGCTGACTAATTGTTTTAAGGGTTTGGCCATGTGGATATTTTACTTAAAATTCACTGGCAAAAAATCCACAAAACCAAAAATCGCTATTGAAGACCGACTGCAATGGGGAATACACACCTGAAAGATGGTTTATCAAATACACCTCCCTCAACTGGGACTGTGCAGACAATTAGAAACAGTAGCTACAAAAGGCAGTAACCCCACAGAAAATAAAGCAACAAGTATCTACAGAGACTACAAGCAACTGTAAAAAGACCAACCTGAGGAAAAAAAAACCACGTAAGAATTCTTCCCTGCTGTTTGATAGTACTAGACTATCCTCTGACTATGTGTTATTTCAGCTTCTTAAGAGTATACTTAGTAATTTGAAAATGCTGGAGAAGCCTTTGCATCACATCTGTACAAGAAAATCTGATATTAGTGCATGGCCTGCTATTTCCCACTGATGATGGAAATTACAGCCATCTAACGCCTTAGCTTGGGGGGGAGGGAAAAAAAGAACTATCACATTTGGAAGATGGACATTATGAGAAACTGGAAGGGGTATTTAAAGTCCTAAGCTGAGTCTTCACGAATGCGCTAGTAGCCATTTGGAGCTGCTTACACACCTGAATCTTTTGGGGGAAGAAAACTAAAGGATCTTATCTTGGGAATTTTAATTCAAGACTCAATACAAACGGCTAGAGAAGCCATACCTTCTTGTGGGGAAGGAGCTCGATACAAGCCTGATACACTTGTCTGGTTCTTTCTCCATCCTGTAAGAACAGGCAAAATTAAAATACTTTATTCACTACTAAGATTAAACTATATTTTGATTTGTGCAATGACTGCAAAACTGCAGAACAGTATTTTTAAGTCAAGCTGTTTAGAATCATGTATACTTAAGATATAAAAGTACTTATCTACTTAGTGTGCACAATTCAAAGACAGTAACTTGTGAGAATCAGTACGAGTCATCTTTTGAAAACAAGATTCAACACTAAGAATTAGACAATAAAACCAGGAATGTCCCCAATGGTGGGGGGGGGGGGGGGAACGGGAAGTTTTATTCCTTTAAAAGACACTGAATAGGCATACTGCACTACAATTTTATGAAATAAAGAGCATCTATAGCGTTACGTGACTGATAACAGAAGAAATACTTACACAGCCTCAAAAGGCCACTACAGCAATAATCTAACTGCTTCACAGAACAACTTCACAAATACCTTTGTTAAATAGAAAACTATTTTGCAAGTTCAGGTAACAGCCTGGAACAGGCAATTCAGATGGGGGAGAAAGACCTACTTCTGCTTTTATTATCAGCGTATCTCTGGATGAATTGGGGCAAAACTGAAATATTTTTTCCCCAATGCATGGGAGGAAAAAATGAAGGGAAAAACCCCCATACTCAAATAGCAAATACTGTAGCTAGTTAGGCAAAACAAATTAAGAGATAGTATTTTTTAGTTCTCAGTTTTCTTATTAAAATATCTGTAGCTATTTAATATAAGGAAAATACATGGGGGAAAAAAAAAATGATTTCCTACTACTTGCCTTTGCCTCCAGCTCTTCATATAATGCATAGTTAATCCAAAGATATATGTATCTTTTCCAGTGTCTTTTCTCTTGAATCGGGGGAACGTTGGCAATGGCTCGTTCATACACTTCTCGGACAGTCTCAGCATCTGTGTCACTTTCAACTAACCTCAGGTAGTCAAACCACGCGTCATAATTATGTGGATTTGCCTTCCAGAAAGATGGGCACAAAGAAATGGGAAAGAAACTTCAGTAACTACAAATAACAGACCCCGTTCCTTTACTTACAGTTTTTATTCAGAATTTCTCCTTTAAAATAGATCATCAGAATATTAATGAGAAGTGTTGGTCTCAGGTATGCTTAAACTAGAGCTTTTGGGTTAAAGTGGATTTCTTTTTTTTTTTATTTTACCTACAAGCATTCTTTAAGTGAAAGCAAACTGAACCGTGAGAAGAGGAAATGGTGAAATATGCAGTATTCAGTGAAGAGCAGACAGGTGCGGCACACCTGTTTTCTCACAAAAAGCTATTTACACATAGGTGAGGTGTCCTGTAACAGTTACTGCACAACGGAAGCAAAGAAGTTAGTTACGAGCTAAACTGCATTAACCCCCAAGATAACTGGGGCTACCAAGCTCCAAATTCAGTCAGTAACTTTTGCTCCACAATCTACATTAGTAAGCAGAAACAAAAAAGTGGTGAATGCAAGTATCATTCTGCCCTACGGATGGAATTCTGCCTGCAAAAAGAACAGTGTTCTCTTGGTATTTTCTTGGACTGAGTATCAAGGGTAACATAAAACTCACCACCCTTCGTATCATGAGACACTCGTGTACCTTAAACAGTAGCTGGATGAACGATGAGCCCAGAGTGTATTTGTACTACCTACCTTCACTTCCTCTTCATACTGGAATCTCCTCTTGCTGACAATGATGTCTTCAATTCCCCTTCTGTCTCCAAACTTCTTCTCAAAGATGGTGTAATTCTTGAAGAGATTTTGGGCATCCTGTTTTGGAATTCTATCCAAGGCGTACTTGTAGATCACCCTTACTCTTTCGAACTGAAAATATTAAATACCATTTGAGTAATATTTACAAAGCAGCTTCTGTCCTCACCCACAATTTTTCAATAAGCTTTTGGCGATATTTAATAGAATTCAGAATCACAGGATAACTCAATGTAAATGACTGTTTTAGAACAGGACTAACACAGATCTCACTGAAGAGTAAACCTCGGTGGGGGGAGAGAGGGTAGAAATGTAAAAACCAAACCCCATTATCCCTTATTCATTTACAGGTCTGGAATGTTTAAAATATTTTTAAGAGGCCATAGTTTGGGGTTCACAGAACATTTTCAACTGCTTAACGGACTGGGCCCTTTAAAGAGACTGTCTGGGAAAAACATGGCTAATTCAGTTTTTTTATCATGCAGGCTTACCACCTCTCAGGAATTGCAAATCTGAGGACATGCATTTGATCTGATGACACTATACTCGGGCTTGGCAAATTTGGTGCCCACCTTTCTTAGAACATATTTCCTTGATGTCACCAAAAGGCAAACAGAAGCTAAGCAAAAAATTGTCCCCTTAACTCAGACTACAATATCTCATACAGTGCTGAAAACCACAAGTATCGCGGTGAATGTTAAGTGGCTTTGACTTTGATATTCAAGAAGAAATCTTGTGGGGGCAGTTGGTACGAGTCTGCTGTATTATCAAGAAGGTCTTACTTCTTTCTGGTTCTCCTCAAACTTTGCGAAAGCCACGTACAAGTGCTCATCCATGTGCTCTTCTCCAAAGAACTCCACTGCCCTCTCGTACACTTTCCTTGCGTGAGCAAAGTAACTGTGCTTCTCTTCAAAGCGGGCATACTTGATCCAGTTCTTAACATCAGGATGAACAATAACAAGTAGAGCTATGTTAACGAAACAGCGGTTGTTGAACTGGACGTTTCAAATTGCATTCTTCCCAGTGACTACAGGGTCACAGACTATATGAAACAACTTCCAAGGATGGCGTATGCAAAAAATGCAACTGAGAAGACGACACAAAACAGCTCTAAGCGCGCAAAGGCTTTGTGCCTTACTGAGAACTTAAATTTTAAAAGGGATAAAAATCAGGCAAGGGTAAGGGAGAAGTTTAAGGAGGAGAAATCTGAAAAGAAGGATGACTGCAAAACAGCTGGAAGCACGAGTGCTGCCAAATATACGCTATTGTGGCAAGACGTACATTCGCTTAACTGAATTTGGAGGCATATACTAAATGTGCTTTTAATACCCACTGCTGGCTCTCAGCATGGTGGCTTACTCCCAACACACCACAGTAAAAAGGAGCACAGGGACATAGCTGGAGATAGAATAGATAAGAAAGAAATGAAGAATGCAGGCCTAAACCTGCAATACTCAGGTACTGCAATGCACTAAAAAGGATATATCGCTCATAAATGGTACGAGCCCTGTCGACCTCCTTGTATCTCAGCTCAAAGTTAATGTAGGAATGCCAAGCTTGCTCTTCTGGTTGCCACTCCATCCAACGTTCGAACACCTGACGTGATCCAGCAACATTCCCCAACATCTCTTCCATGTAAGTATACTTATACCTTAGAAAATAAGATAAAGTTTTTAGAAACACATAGTAAACACATAAATTAGAAGGGTTTTTCGAGCGCTTAATAACAGCATTACTGAGATTTCTTCCCCTATTCCCCACCTGCACCCCAGAAATGCCTACAGCTACTGTTGTGATTGGCAGCATGCAGGTGCACAAACATCCTCCTGTCCTCTTGCCACTTGAAAAGTGCAAAACCTTTCCAAAACTTAAGACTTCATCTTTTTTTTCAGAGTAGCCTAAAGACTTGGGAGAAAACAAAAAGCAATACACTTTTGCAGGACACCAAAATAGAAAAATAATCTGTAGTCTTTGGGGGTAGAAGCAATGCCCTGCTATCTGTGAACATACCAGAACTGGTTCACCCTGGGAAGGGTGGTAATGGCTCGATCCCAAATGTTTCGTGCATGATTAACCTGGCGGTTCTTCATTTCCATTTCTGCATATTTCAGCCAGAGTGTGACATTTCTGTAGTCGACATCTAAAGCACGCTCGTAAATGGAACGGGCTCTGGAAAGCAAAGAGAAGTAAGTTGTGTATATAAGGTGCCTCAAAGACTTTGATGGAGTTTGTCAACACATGTCTTACACGGTCTAGACCTGTCTGCAGCTGCATCATAATTACCTCTGTATTTCTTTCAGGCTTTCCTCCCATTGTGCGTACTTTATCCAGTTACTGATAACAGTCCTGTTTTTTCTTATGTTATCTTCAAAAGTCTGAGGAGAAAATTATTTCTGTAAGTAAGAAATCCCCCTGTGCATATCAATCTTGTTATAAATGGCTTATGGAATATTACTAGTATTGGAATTAATGAATGCCAAATGTGTTACACCACGCAGATATAGTAAATCAGACCCAATACAACACTTTCTAAAAATTGCGTAACAGAGAAGCTAGAAGTGGTGTTCATCATACAGAGTATGATGGAATAACTGACAGCACTAAAATCTTAATTTTCAATCTCCTGCTTAGTGTTTTAATAGCAACATTACCTGGACAGACGGAATCCAATCATTGCAAGCAACTCTGAATATACATGGATGCACCAGCATGAGTTTATTCACTTTGACCTGTATCTACTGCCACTCTAAACCTTTCTTTAAAGCCAGATGGCTTAGTCTTATTCCCTGGATTTAATGTGCCGGCATCAAATGTGCTAGACAAATTTCACTGCTCAGTATAATGGTATGGGCACCTTCAGCCCTGTGTTTGGCTGCTGTCAAGACCAACGGCATTGGTGTCCAACATGTTGCTAAACATGGTCTAACAGAGCTAACGTGGTGGCTCATTACTGCCATTCATACGAGAGACGAAAAAAGATAATAGGCAAATTTGGTTTTACAGTGCTGTGGCGTTGATCATCCGACTCCAGTTGCTCTACATGTGCCTGAGAGAGGTACACCAGCATCCAGCACAGTAAGGGCTGAAGTCACCACGAGGAATCCTAGCCACTACGGTAACGAGGGAAATGAACTCAGGGCAGAGTACAGGGATGCTGTGTTGTTATGCTACAACAGTCACCAGTTCTGAGTATATGCATATATGCTTGAGGGAATGATAGTCCTCATTTATTTTGGCTGTATCTAAAAAAATTGCTCTGTGCTGAAAACATTTGATGTTCCCTGTTGGGGATATGTTTACTTTGCTGATCTAGTACAGCAGTTATCAAAGGAAAAAGCAGACCAAAACTGTAGATAAGTTTGCACAAGCAAAGCAATCTTTTAAATAAAGAAGAAAAAATTATACCTGGAATATCACATGCCAAATGGTTAAGTTTCAAGACAATTGTCAAACATAACCACGATTAGTGCAGAAAGTTGTGTTCTAAAGCTTGCCAAATAATACTGTAATTGCACAGAACAGAAATATCACTTGCAAACACAGTGTCTTTTTTAAACAGTTGAGGTGGAAAACCCACCAGAATTACTGTGAAGTTTGCTAATGTTCCATCGTGCTGATGGGTCAGGTATCACTGGTGATGAAGAAACTGCAGATAAACCATGTACATAGTTATCCTTGCAGCGTTCTGAACTTACTGAACATGGTCACACATGATACATTGTGTACTACTGAATTCTATGTTAAACAACATATGTTTAACGCACAATTTTTGCGTGAAAGTAGCATTTTCTACAGAAATGTTAGGGTTTTTTAATCAACTGATAGTCATCTGGAATATTCACAAGTAATACTGACGTTTTAAGTTAAATAGTAAAACTACGAGGATCATAATTAAGATTTTTTAAATTTTTTTTCTTTTACCTTCCTCTTCCGGAGTTTATAGTCATTTAGCTCCTCAACATCTGTGATCTTCTGCTGAGGCGGTGGTGGAAGAAGTTCAAGTTCTCTCTCTTTTGCTTCTCTTAAAAGCTGTTCTGCTGTGATCTGAACTTCAGCGGGTGCTTTGTTTTTCACCTGTAAAGCGAAAGGGGGCTTGGTTCACATTTTCCCCACCTAAGGCAGAACTTGAAAAATCCCCTCGCGATTAATTTACGCCGGTGACTGACTACGTTCAGCGTTCACCGAAGGAGGAGACGGAGACCCCCTGAAACCCACACAGCCTCCACCGTCAGCACCAGCCCAGGCCGTGAGGCGAGGCCAAACTTCCAGAGGCCGCGGGGAGCGCCACTGTTCCGGCCCGGCGGGGAGCCGCGGGGCCCGGCCGCTCCGGGGTGCCCGCAGCTGCTCCGAGGACCGGCGCCCGGCCGTCCCGACCCCCTCCCCACCCCGGGTCCGCCGCCGCCGCCTCCTCCTCCTCCCCAGCACCTTCGCCACTTTGGGTATCCGCTGCTTCCCGGCCGCCGTAGACGCCATCTTGCCGCCTCTCCCTGCCAGCCCCGCCCCGTCACCTCTGACCTCACGCCGCGCCGGCGCGCGGCGTTGCCGGAGTAACGGCGGCGCGTCCCGATGCTGGCAGCCGGGGCTGGGGTGGGGGACCGGTCTGTCCATCCGTCTGTCCGTCCCTGGCCGCAGCAGGGAACGGGCCCCCGCGCCGCAG
The DNA here is from genome assembly GCA_013398295.1 of Chionis minor. Classification (NCBI taxonomy): domain Eukaryota; kingdom Metazoa; phylum Chordata; class Aves; order Charadriiformes; family Chionidae; genus Chionis; species Chionis minor. The sequence goes on from VZSF01007399.1 coordinate 405,551, forward strand.
CGGGAGGAAGGTGAGTGCCCGGCGCTGACGGAGGGTCCCCGCAACCCCAAACGCGCCCCCCGACGGCGCCCCCCGGCGGCTGGGCCCGGGCTTCCCCCGCCTGTGGGGGCTGCGGGCGCCCCGCGCGCCTGCGTTTGGAGTTGGGAAGTGAAGAAACCATACCGGGCAGGGCATCTCACTTGTGCTTAAAACGGCTGTATTTGTTTAAGGAGGCAGGGAAGAAACTTATTAAACTATTTCAGAGGTGGAACAGCTCTTTATCGGCTTGTTTCGCCAAGTCTCTCATGATGGTGTGCTGCTCTCGTCCTACGAGCACAGGAGCTGCTGTAGCAACACCGCATTTTCTTAAGAAAATGGTACATTTCCGATGTGTCAGTGCTGCTCTCCGTCAGCCGTGGTTACATGTTTAGAGCCTTTATGGGTCAGCTAGCGGAGAAGGAGTGATACGTTTTTCAATGCATTAAGTCAAACAATTGAATGTGGAAATGTGGCAAACTGTTTTCCTCAGTTGAAGTAATCTTAATGCTAGACTTAAGTTCATTGAGGACACTTTAACATTCCTATCTATTTTGATATATGGAGTTGATGTTAATAAAAAAATAACTATTTTAGTAGCCTCATGGTTTGCAGTTACTTAACTTATAAGTTAATTATGTGGCAATTTTCTTTGCTCATTTTAAGAATTGTCTGTCATTTAGCCCTGGGTATAGTTGCCTTCCACTCCGCGAGGAGGAATATATATTTCTTACAACTGAAGGCATCTGAGAAGTTGTACGTAAGCTAGTAAAATTTTTTTCTTTGTGGATGTTATTGTTATATTCAGTAACAAGTCCACTCTAGCCTAGCTAGTTCTTTCTACATAACCAAAATTCTGTTTACTAAGCACATGCGTTAAAACCTGCAGAGGGCTTTTTGCCTCAGGTTGGTGCCTACGCCTCTTTGCCAGCATATTTCTGTGTGACTGAGACCTGTGGTGTTACCTATAACAATATCTTGACTGTGTGTGAAAGACGTAGCTGTACATATGACTTCCTCTGTAGTTAAAAGGTATAAAATTCAGAGTTTCCTTTGTTATCCCATTTTAGCTGGGATATGTGGGGCTTAATAACTGGGCATCAGATCTGGATTTGGAGCCAATATTAGAAATGTCTGTTGTGTTTAGTAGATTGGTAAAAGTGTTCTGCTAGTCTAGGTATGTTGGTTATTTAGGCTTTTTGGAGTTAATAATGCTGTATTTTGCACGAGTGTATTTAAGAAATTGCAGAAAACTGTTGTGCTTGGTCAACTCGTTTTACATGTCTAATTCTTGATTATATCACAACAGGCTTCAATATCGAGTAGCAGCACAGCAGAAAGATAAATGAACAGTTAGTTGGTAGTCACAGATGGTCTGAATGCCGGTTGCCCCTCTATGCTCTGAAATTGCTAGGTGTGTCAATAAATCACTTGGACCTGGCAAATTCTGTGAAGGTGGAACCACAAAAACATTTTTCTTCTGGGCAGGGAAGCTACAGAGCTTGCAATTCCTTTTGAAATGTAAGCATTGCTGTTGATTTAAAAAGAAATTTGAGGAGCTGTTTTGGACAAAATACGCTTAGCTTACCTCAAATTGCTGTTTAATGTTACTGGAGCATTCTTCTCCTGATTATTTGCAGCTGACCCTCCCAACCTTGTAGACTTAAGGCTATTAACTTTGAAATTATTAATGATCGGCACTGTTCTGACAGATAGCATGCAAATGCCTATAAATGAATAAATGTTAAAGGAAATTATAGCCTATTAAAAATATGTATGTATTTTACATGCTACACAGGGAATAAAATAGGAAAGACTACCTACTGTACTTGTGTGCTGTTTGCATGCTGTATTTATATGCAGTTGGTATGTGTTTTTGTAGAGGTCTACAGGAAGTAGGCACTTAAATCCATCCAAGTCACACTTCTTCACAGTTTATATAAAAATCCATTTCAAGTAACTACATCTAACAATGGATTGCAGTGGGATCCACCAGAACAGCAATGTTTGCTTGCTTTCTTGTTGCAGTCTGTAAGATGACTACAATAACTTCTTCAAGAGGAACTACAGAAGTGGTCAGTGCCAGAAGAACAGAATCACATGATGTTTCAGATATTATCGGCCTCTTCAGCCATTTTACAGAAGTAGTTTTTGGAAGGATTGATGTCACGTACCTTTTGTAAGTAACAGTATTTTAGGGACGTTATATCACCTTTCTGGCAGGAAACTTCAATAAATTTTGATACATTTAAAATGGCCAAAAACATTATGAGCCTTTAGGTGGTATGACATAATGACTTTTTATGCTGTTCATAAAAAGGGAAAGAAAATCAGCTTCCAATTCTTTTGTGTTGCACATGCATAACTTGTGTGAACTTGGATTGCTGCTGCCAGTGTGGTAGACAAGATTTGACTCTATACTACCTTCCTTTTTACAAAAATTCAGAAGAAATACTTTTGAATAATACCTGATTAAACCATCAGATTTCAACATCTGCTGTCTGCAGCATCTAACAGAATCCTTTTGCCTGGAGGAGAGTGATAGAAGTAGAGGCGCAGGGACTAGGGTTTTTAATCACTGTGTGGCCATGACTGTTCTGTTGGCTTTTTCCTCTGTGTATATCTAAATCTTTTTCTTTTCTTCCAGTTTCCCCTCAATGGAAGGAATTAGTTATTTTTTGCCTCTCATTATTCTACCTTGTGAGACAGACTCTAAAAATACGTTTCAGCCATAAAATATATTTCAGTGTGCCTCTTCTCTTCATACCCCCAAGATACCTAATATCCTCCATTGACATCTGTCTCCCAGCTGTTTGCATGGCAATGTCCTTAGCGGAAATAGGTGGTTGTAGAAATCTTCTGTTACAGTATCCTCATCACGATAGTGATGAACCTTTTGCGCTTCATCTTTCTGGGCAGTGATGAACAGCACGGAGAGACAGACTGCATGAAATGCTGATGGCTCACTTAAGTTTTTTTCTACTTGACATAATGGCAACTGTCTTGAATACCAGCTGTTTTTGCTAAAACTATAGATGTATGAAGAAACATGTGAAGAGGCAGCATTTAAGTCTTGCATATCAAATTCATGGTAACTGAGGGTTTGAAAAGTCATGTGAATTCTTATAATGTCAGAACACACTAAATAAATATTTGGAATTGAAGCAATAATGTCAAGTTAGGATGTGGGTAATGAAGTTTTATTGAGGCTTAATCCTGGGAGCACTTCTGAACATGGTTAATTTTGCTGTTCTAACAGGCTCGGTCACTTTTCTTGGCGTAGTTTCTTCAAATTCTGCAAAATTAAATTGTTTTCACAGAGAAAAATCCAATCTTGCCTTGACGCTCTGCAATGAGAAGAATGAGGCTGTAGCGCATGCTGTCTTTCTGGACTATCCAAATTGGAATATCACTGATCAGTCTGATTGGGAGTCATTCTTACATGAAAACTACATTAACAATAAATGCACTGTAAGTCAATTGCGTGATTTTAGTTGAGTTTTCATTTAAGGCTCAGGTATGAAAATGTGCATAGGCTTCTAAAATCTATTTTAGATAGATTTGAGGGATTGAGGCTGTAGAAGGTTCCTTCCTAAATATTCAGGTGCTCAGAAGTTCATGAGTACCTGTGCTTTTGCAATGACAGTGACTGAAGGTAATTCTACGGATGGCAGTTAGGGAATGCAAGTCCTTTTGTTTCCCAGATGTGCAGAACGTGCTAGCACTGACAGCAGTGTGAATCATAGCTGTCACCAATATTTTTCATGCAAAAACCTGTCCATCTCTGGTGTTATTTAACAGAACATTTACTGGGGAGATGGACTCCTTGCTCTAAGATACTTTTCACTGTAAAGGAACTAGAATCCTCATTTCTCACCTTTTGGAATAAAGTTTTGCTATTTTACAGAACTGGCTACAAATGTAATGTCTTCAGAGAAAGAATAAGGGGCACGGAGTGTACCCCTGCTTGAAGGATGGTGACTTAACACTGGGTGGAGGACCATACTGACACGAGCATCTCATTCAGTGCTGGTGTGAGGATTGCTATGGTCTGTCCTCTGCGGTGCTGGTTTTCATATGGGCTCCTTGGTCAAGTTTATGAATTACTCTTTGGAATTATGGACTAGAAATAGGCACTTAAAAGTTCAGGATCGAAATGCTGCCCATCATGCAGTCCAGGTAGGAACTAGATCCTGTGATTGCTGAGAAAAGATGGAAAATGTTTACCATAAACACTCAAAAGCTAGGCAGCATGTGCCAGAATGAGGTATTGGCAGTACTGAAATTATCTCTAGACAGTTTGTTCATCAGTTTTCCAATGTTGTTCAGGGTGATGTTAAGCAATGGCTTGCAGAAACACTGACAAATACAGCAATTGTGTTTGAAAACGCTGTGTGTGCTGTTAAAAGAAACAAAATTATTACAGCCAAAGGGAGTACAGAAAGAAACCATGTAATTTCCTTGTAATCTGTTTTCTTTGTCACTTGAACAGTACTTTGTGTGCAGGCGTATTGCAGGCACAACCATTTCATTCACTGTGCAGCTGCAGCTGCTCCTGTTGGGTTATGCTGCGCTGTCAGTTCTGCAAGCTCTTCCTGAGGCAGCCTGCTTGACAATCTCGTGCAGCAAAGCTGCAGCTGACTTCGGAGTGCAGGGGCATACAAAGAGAAAAAAACAAAAAAAAATAGGAGCTTGAGCATGTTAGGAAGTACTGCTCGGAAACAGCAGTGAGAGGTACTATGGAACATTGAGAAGGAGTGGAACAACTCTTCGTTTTCTAGAATGGAGGTTATTTTCTAAAATATGTAGGGAAGATTCCGTGCGTGTTTTATGCTTCTGCACTTACAAAACAACCGAACCTATTTTGAGTTATAACTAGGTGAGCTATTGTTGGTTAACTGCAGGTTAAATCCACGCAGATGTGCTTTACAAAACTGAGATCTGAAAATAGATTTTCTTAAAAAATCTAGATGACAGGTGTTTATCCTAGAGCACAGAAATGATAAAATAGCTTAAAGGTCTAAACTAGGAATTGACTTGTACAGAATTTAGTAAGTAAAGATGCTTTACAGGATTGCCTGGTTACCATCACTGTTCAGAAACAGCTACAGGCCAAATCTTGCCTCCTGGACCTCCTCTTGGACCTCAAAAACAAAACTTTTTTTTTTCTTCCTTTTTCTTTTGCATTTAAAAAACAAATGGGAAAGTCTCTTCTTTTTTTTTTATGGCTTTTGATGTTTACACATTACAATAGCCTGTTGACTCTGTGCTGATCCATATACTGCAACCTTTATTAAAATCATTCTTGCTCTAAAGTTGCTGAAATTCATTGGTGACTCTAGCCATGATGTTTTAGCTGAATGTTAAACTATTCAGAAGACCTCAAGTTTTCCCATTTAAAATATTTTCTATAGAAATAGTTCATCTACATTGACTCAGCACTTGAAATTAACGTGCAAGAGAAAAGAGCTGAATTAATAGCACTTTCCATTCCAGCACAAAGGTTTTCCTTTGCTATGGTTTTCCAGGTTAACTGGAAGCATGTGAGATAAAGATGTCTTTTAGTCTGCCCTGTTTCTGCCTGGATATTTAAATGTGTCTAATAATGTAATCTTAAGACTTTGTAATTTTTCTTATGTCTTTTAAGGAAAACACATTTTAGGAGTATGAGAAGTATACAAGATTTTCTTGTAAACCTAGAAATAATGTCTTTCTCAGTGAAAGGTTAAATTAAATCTTGTTAAGATTTAGTTGTTAATTGTTGTGGTTAAATTAAAATGTTGTTAGTCTGGAATTAATACTGTTAAATACGAAACAATTTCTGTATATTGCAGTCAAACAATAGTAAGCTTGAGTGTAAATCAAAAATATTACAGAAGCATAAATTGTGATATTAAAAATAAAAGTCCTTTAATTGCATAACTTTAGCCACATGTGCTTTGAAGTTACTTATGTATGTGAAGCTACTCATTTTGAGTGCAGTTCATATATATTGGAGATAAATGTCCGTATTAATACTTAGGTTGACTTAACCTTATGTACCTAGTATTTGTTTAGGTTTTCATTCTTCATTTTGTAGCCTTTGAACACATTGTTCATGCACCTTTTTGTGGCAAAAGAAGAATACACAGCTGGATGTTCCGAAGAAATTGTCAGGTGAGTTCATATGTAACTTTCTGTACTGAAGCATGTGCACTCTCCTACCATCATTTGGAGAGGCTATGGAATTTAAAAATGCATTAAGGTGTTCACTGGACCAAAAGTAAATATCTGTCTAAATAGTCTTGGTGGGTAATAAAGTATAACCTTGTATTAATCGAATGTGCACTGTTAGATTTGAAATCGAGCCGTTACAGTTCCAAGTACGCTTCCCAAACAGTGTTAAGATTTAGCTGCAGCTTTGCAGTGATTTTCCACAGAAATAGTACTGCATTTGCAAGGCAGATTGATTTTCTTTTTCCTAAATTTCCACTTGTAAAAATCAAAGCGCATGACTGAGCAGAAAGCTTAAAAAGCTGTAGATGTTTCTGGAATACGCTAGTTCCCACGTAATCTATTGATAGTTTGTTAGCTACAGATTATATGGTAAGGCTGCAAATGATACAGTATAAACAGCACAAAGTATTACTGTGTTAGCTCAGTACTCAAATATAACCATTGCTCACGTTATTTGGTATACTCAGAATCTGCTTACATAAATAGTGAATTGCACTTGGTGCTGTTGCTGTTGAATTTAGTTACTTTGTCATCTCAAGCCAGCTCATCCAGCTGCCAGGTCAGAGATCTGCCAGCAGAGATCTGGCATCTTTAATTTTTTCATCACTGGGGAACTGATATAAGAAGGAGGATGTTTGAAATCTAAGGATTAGGAAATTAAGAGAGAAATAAGGTAGGAAAGAAATAAAGAATTAAAAAAAATTGCCCAGATGAATTTCATATGATCTCATTTGTCATAAATAAAATGTTTTAATTTTTGATCCATGTGGACTCATGAAAGAAGATTAGAGACAATGGAGAAAAAATTTTAGATGTTAAAAGACTAGCTGCTACGTCTGATTGATGGGTATAACAATGAAAGACTGAATACAGTTATGTTATTTGTTCAGGAGAGCTTTTATCACAGTACCAGAACTACAGTTTATACTTCTCTTCATACCAGCTGATGAGAATTTAGGTAAGAATTTAATACTATTTTATTCTTAAGGTAATGAGCACAATCTCAAGTCTCATTATCATTAATATGCACTGTGTTGGTGTCCTTTTTTTTTTTTTTTTAAAAGATTAAGAACAGCTGTCATTTTCTAAACATGCAGAAAACACAATCTTAAAGTATCCTCTAATGGACATACCTTGTAAAAGAGGTTTATGTGGTTACATGTTGGCTCCAGCAGTCCATTCAACAGTCTATTTCCTGCAGTCTGTAAATTTTCCGGAAACAGACAAGATTTCAAATAGGAGTAAAGATCTCAGAAATAAATGCCTACAAGTTTTGTGAAGATTTCTGGCTGAATAGAGTCAAGATTGAAATCAGTGCTTAAACTTTGAGAGACAATAACTAATAGGCCACTTGACACGTGTATATATATATATATTCACAAGTACACACATACATAAATTCATGTATGTCAGCCAGGCATCATGCCCATACATCAGAACCAGTCGCATCAGGTAACTCCTATCTTATTTAGCCAAATGAGTACAACATGGGGAGAGGACGCTTTGGTGAGGGTCGGAAGGGATGCTGGAACCATGAAAGGAAATTAGGATTATTTCTTTTAGAGCAGAGGTACAAAGATGGAGAATGCACATCTTAATCGGAGAACAGCACCTGACTTGGAATTTCAGTCCTGAATTCAGACTAATGAACTAAGCATCTGCTTAATGACTGATTTTTGGTTGGAGTTTTCCTTGAAGTGAACTGAAACCTTTTTTTGATATGCCAATTTCTAGACATCTTGGCTCCAAGTCAGGCTAAAAAAACCTCCCTAGTATTAACTACAGAAAACAGTACCTGAATAAAGGCTTTTGTCAAACCTACCCTACCAACAAATGTCAACTTTCCTTCAGCATAACGAGTCCTGACAAAGAGATTCTCCAGGGGCATATAGTATTGGCTCTGAGACTAGTATTTCTATAGGGATTCGATCCTCCCAGTTTCTGGTTGCTTTGAAACTTACTTGTGTTTGGGGTGCCGGATTAATTAACAAACTAATCCAGTATCAATTCTTTCACGTGCTTATGATGCTGTCCTTTCAGCTTCATTGGTTAACTTAAGGGACTTGGAGCATTATGCCATCTGTGGTTTAAGTTCAAAACTCATTTTCCTCAAACGGTTTTGCTGATAATTTAAAAGCTTACATAATGAAGTTTCTCTGTTGCTCCTAACAGATTTTTGTCATTCACAGAGCCAGACATGGGAAATGTCTTTGAAAAGATGATGACTGCTCCAGGTTCAGTAGTGGATAGAAACTTTACTTTGCTTGTGTGTCCCAGGCACTGGTATTACCCACAGCTGTATGTTCGCAAAGCAAGGTAATGCTGTTTTCTCCCTTCTCCTTTTATAAGCAGATCTGTCTGGGTTAACTTGAAGAATTCCCTTTTTTGGTTTACAGCATCAGTATCTTAATTAAACTGTTATGATTTTCCTTGATAATCTAACTAAATAGTTCTGTGATTATGCTGGTTTTATTCTACTTCATCACAAGGTCGATTTTATTTTTTGTAAAACTAGGTTGCTATCTGGAAAGAACACATTTTTTGTTGGTGATGTTTATTCTGTCAATCCGCTGGCTTAATTGTGTTGCTGCATATTTTAGTTGGTGTGTGTTAGTTTCCAGGTGTCAGAGAATATTCCAACTTATTTTTTATTTTCTCTTGTTACATTATATTCTGGCCAGTTGAGCATAGTCTAAATAGGAAGGCCTGTTATCTAAAATAATGAAATAAGAGCAGAGAATCCATAGTTCCAGTAGTCCGTCAGACATTGAGAGTAATCATCTTTTGTACACTTTTTTTTCTGCATAAGCACTTCATACATTCACTCTCACTGTGTTTCAGGGGAGCAGCCCTCTTCAGCGTTGCTGAGGGAGCTTAAGAAAATAGTGGGGTAACCCTTTTCCTTCCATCATGTCATCTGTTTCAATGGACGCAGTTTGGCGCAAAGACTTTGACACACACAATGTGCCTTTAACGCAGCCTTGCTCTTGTTTTGGGATTCAAATGATAAATGTCATTAAAGTTAGACTCAATTATTTTTTTTCTTTCCTATCTGCTCAGTTGCCAGGCAGAGATGCGGGTTTCTCTAGCAGCCTTGCCTAGTGATCTCTGCCTGTATATTGACTATCACCACTCTGTTTTTTCCTGCCATTTGAATTCTGCTGCCTATGCCAAACCACAGCTTTCTCTGCTGGTGCCAGCGTTGTGTAGAGTAAATGAGACCCAATGGGGCCTCATGTTTTTCTGTGTAGATTGCCGGACCATATACGCTATCATTGCTGCGTAGATGCTTCCCTGTCGGGTGGTTGAAATGTAACTAGTATCTATCATCTTTTGGTTCACTTGTTTTCCTCTTCACAGTGGGAAGGGTGTATGTAGGGTAATGTCTTATGAAGTAATTTTTTATTTTTTTTCCATTCTGATTCATTCTGGAGTTGCTTTTGTTTGTTCTAAATGTAAGTGGTGCTCTGTGGTTATGTAGCAGGATTATGATTAAATTAGCGTTTCTGATCCTTGTAGTGGAAACTGAGGTTTAGGTACAAGAACGTTGCTGGGACGCTGTATCATACAATACTGACGTGGGGGGGGGTCCATATCGACCAGTGCTAACAGATGGTAATGCCACATTAGGCATATCTCTCTGCCTGGTAAATCCACACCTGTTTGTTTATGGGTTAATTCATGCTGACATCTTGAACTGGATTCTGACAAAAGCCTGTCTCTCAGGGAGATGTTTTACACATATTTAATTTTACCAAATAGGCCTGAAACAAACCTGCAGATTGTGTTCTTTACCATATAGTTTTAGTCAATGTTTGCAATAACTTGTTGCTTGACTTTTGAGCATTTTAAGAAAAAAGACTGAGGCCAGACCTTGACCACTTCACACCATACTGCCGTAGGTCTGGATATTTCAATATGTTACAAAATTATTTGCATGCTAACCTGATCTACTATTTTTAGGATTTGTATAAGTATTTCCTTTGAATTGTCTACCATCTATCAGTAAGTGAATGAACTGAGAAGTTATCAGTAGGTGAATTAATTCCTGAGGATTTAAAGTTTTTTCTATATGTCACGATTCCAGCTATTATGTTTTGTTTTTATTTAATTTGAATCAATTCTTTCTTCTGATGCCCATTGGATATTATCAATAGAAATATTTTTGATGTGATTTGAAATGTCACCTAGGCCATACCAATACTGCACAGAAAAGATATCGTCTTGTCTGGGACTTCCATAGTTTGTGATTAATAATACAATTATTTTGTTTGGTGTTTTTTTTTAATTATTATTACTAGAAAACTAACCAGGAAACTGTTGGGTTTTTTTCTTAAATTACACAGTAACTGGTGATATAAAATTCATACTTTAATATTGTCTATCAGTGGATTCTCTGAGTAAGCTAAATTATGTTTGCAGTAGACACTTTGCCTTTCCTTTTCTTCTGCATTCACCTTTGTACTCCGCTGGCATCCATAGTAACATTCAGTGGAGCCCTTTCGAGACTTATCTGTGAAAGTTGTCCCCAGCCACCTGCCTAGCAACATGTTCTGGGTCAATGATAGAAGATTAGGGTAATCTCTGTTCTCTCTTGCCTTGCTTATGACGGGGGAAAGAAGCTGTAAACTGATACTTTGCTTAACCATTAATTTTGAAGTTATTCTCCAGCTGACCTTTATAATGTGAAATAAATCTGTAGTGTGCCAGAACACAGTCCACTAAGCTTTTGTATTTAAGTTTCTTGCTGGTATCTTTAGAGCCTGTCATTCTTAGTTTTGTACCATATATGTGAGAGCTCACAAAATTGCAGCTCTGTGGAATGCCTTTATTGTGCATGTTCTTGCAGCCTAGGAATTTTGTGGTGGTTTCATATTAAAAAGCTATTGTGTTTTGTTTTGTTGGTTTTTCGGGGGTTTTTTGTTTTGCTTTGTTTTTTTTCCAAAGACTACTAGTCTTTGGTGCTAGTGGAGGATTGCAGAAATCAAAAATAGCTCTGTTCCTACAGTTTCTAGTGTGCAGGGAGATGAATGGGCTTATGTGAAGCCCCACTGACTATCACAAGGTCAGTCTAGATACCACGGGCCAGCGGAATTGCCGTCCGCGTCTTGCTGTGCGGCCTTGTGCTGTGTTGCGTTCTACAGAGCAGGACGCTCTAAGGGACTTGGAGCAATCAGCAACACGTCCTGTTTGGAGGTGATGTACGTATATTTCCTAGCTCAGTCAAACAACAGGTTTCGATTAGAATATGGTCTTGTTCCTGTACCCCTAAATTAATTTGGTTTGTTTGCGGCTTCTTAACACATTATCAGATTTGCTATACAAATTAATTGTGTTGAAATAGCGACGTTCTGGTAATAGAAAAGCTTACTGCAGCTTTTCCCTTGAGCTACTGCCTGCGAAGAAGAGGAAGACTACTGTTTTGGCTTAATACATAAAGAATGTGAATTACGGTAGATTTTTACAGGGTTTCATTGTTCTTGGAACGTCACTTTGGTTGTATCTTTTGATTGAATCCTACAGACAAGCGATTGATGGTATATTTTCCATACTTTTTTCTTTTTGTATATAACTTATTATACTGAATACTCACTTAAACGGGGGG